>CM027389.1:109601630-109640437 GCA_015711505.1 Sylvilagus bachmani | reverse complement strand
CACGCTGTGTGTCCCCACTGAGACCCAGGCCACGCTGTGTGCCGTGACCCCTTCCGAGCCCCTGGGCACGGGGCGGGGAACCCCCACAGCATCAGGGCTGGCTTCCTACTACCAGAAGTCGACCACAGTTGTAAATTCCCTTTCATTCCACTTTAAACTGAAGTCAATCATCAGTACTCTCCTTAGCATAAAGGTTATGAGATGGCAAAAAGAAAAAAAAAAGTCAGGAAAGACGAATTAGCATAATGACTTCAGGAAGTAAGAGGAAGACGCAAAATGGCATAAAAGCCTCTAACCTCAGGAAATTGTGCTTATAAACAGGACTCCCACTCTGTCAACGTGAGGACGCTCAGGATGGCTTGCAGGATGCCAGCGTGGAGAATCCGTTGACGCCGTCTTCCCTGGGAGCGAAGGCTCTGTAGCAGCTCCCGGGCCTGCTCATCCCACTGGTGACTGCCGCTGGCCCGCGCTGGGCCACGGGACGTGGGTTCCAGCATGCTCTGAGTCTCCCCACCTGCTTCTCCTCTGTGTTTTCTCCATTCCTGCATTTGCTGAGCTATTGCTATTTGCAAAAACTGGACTCGAGGTGATAGTGATAAATGCTTGCATTTCTTACAAGGAGTCACCAAGCTGGCTGCTGAAGACAGGACAGGTAAGATGCCAGCGCCATAAGGCTGGGGCTGGACTTAAAGGAAGGGGGCTCCCTTGGCCACAGGGGGCAGTAAATGGCCCTCGGCTGTGCAGCGGCGTGAATGATGGCGTCATAACTCTGTGGAGACGCTCCACCCAAGCTTAGCGGAGGACGTTCATCGGTGTCCAAGCCCTTGGCTACCCCCGTCTCACAGTGTGGGAAGGAGGTCTCTCTCCCGGCACAGCCCACCTCAACCCTCACATTGCCTCTGCCACGGGGAGCTGGCTCTGTGCGAGGCCCAGAGCTCCTTCCTCCAGCTGCGCCCCTCAAAGGCAGGACAGAGACAGGCTCACAAGTGCAGGGGATGCTGGGAAATATAACTTAAAAGGAGCTGTTGGGGCTGGTGCTGCGGTGGAGCGGTTAAAGCCGCCACCTGCGACGCCGGCATCTCACGTGGGTGCCCGTCCAGCGCCAGCTGCTCCGCTCCCGGTCCAGAAGCAGAAGATGCCCAAGTTCTTAGGTCCCTGCTGCCGCGTGCGAGACCCGGCTGAGGCTCCTGACTCTTGGCTTCGGCCTGGCCCAGCCCTGGTCATCATGGGCATTTGGGGAGTGAACCAGTGGGTGGAGATAGCTCGCGCTCTCTCTCTCTCTCTCCCTCTGTGTGTGTGCGAGTGTGTGTGTAACTCTGCCTTTCAAATAAGTAACTATTTAAAAGGAGATGTTCTCTCCACCAGAAAGCCCCTGCACAGAGGTGGAAAGCCCATTCCGGGGGAAGCTCCGGCCATCGCGTGGTGTCCATCCCAGGCAGTCCCCCCGGGACCGGTTCTCCCTTTACAGAGCCAGGCAGGCGCCCACCCATCCCCGCACACACACCCCATCACCAAGAGCTGGGCCTCCGGGAGAGGACTGCATGGCAGGTCCTACCACCCAGGGACAGGAAGCAGGGGTGGACGTGGCCGGTAAAACATAAGGAAGGGTTGCAGAGCGGGTGAGTGGTTGCAGCGGCCAGCGCACCCCAGCCTCCTGCCCCAGTGTTTGCAGAACCGTAGAGTTTCCACCGGCCATGCTTCCAGAAAATGTGGGGACGGACATCGGGCACCAGCCTGGATGCTCAAGGTTGGCGCCAACAATGGCTCAGGTGCACAAAATTCCGAGTTCTGCTCGCCCCCAAGACCCCTTGTCCTGGTCCCAGGAGGTGGAATCATGAGGACCTGTCCCCTGAGGCAATCAGGCACCCCGCCCAGCTCACCTCATGGTAGGGGCATGGCCCTGTGCCCTGAGTAGGTCGCTGGAACCCTGGAGAGCAGAGCTCCACCAGGGGAACGAGTCCCGCCCGTGGGGAGTCGGTTCACTGCTGCCCGTCACGGGAGAAGGTGCTGTCACAGCCCCTGGCGACAGCCTCAGAGCAGCGCCCGTGTGCTCCCCGGCAGGGCGGGAGCCGTTGCTGCAGACTTCAGGGGCACGGGGCCCATCCCCCCACGACTCTGAGGGCCCCACCAGCATGGCTGTGCCCACAGAACCAGGACAAATGGCCAAGCCCTCAGGGCCTGCCTGTGTGATGAGGAGAGTTTATTCAGTCCCTGGGAGAATTACTCCGTGAAAGAGAAGAGATAGCCTGGCCCGCCGCCTGTGATGCCGCCTTTGGGAATGGACGGGCAGGCGCAAGTGCCGTGAGAAACGCCTGCCTCGCTCTGCTTTGCTGGGCAGCTGGCCCGCCGCACGCGGAGCCTCACGCGCTCGGTGCTCCGTGCACATCCCGAAGATCGGCGTCAGCTCCACGTGCCCTGGCGTCCTGTTGCCCTTCAGGGCATAGCAGCACTTCTACAGACTCTCGTACGGGGAGAAGAAAAGGTTACAGCCCAATACTTCCAGGAAGCCCAGTGATGGCTGCATGTCCGTGCTACCCCGGAGCTGGTTCTGTGCAAGAGATGGGAGCTACACTCTGAGCCTTGGGCCATCCCCGGTTCATTCCCACAATGAAACAGTGTTTACCTTCCCTCCCGCGTTTGTCTCTATTGGCTCCCAGACGACGAGTGAATGACACACCTCTGGCCCCTCTGTGCGTGTTTTCCTTCACCCATCTCCTCCTTGGGTGGACGCAGGCTGCGTGTATTCATCCCTGTTGGCTGTAAGGTTAGGGAGATGAACTATGGATTATTCGCATGCGTGTTCAATCAACCAACATGCGGAGTGCCCCGCCCAGAGCAGACCTTCAGAAAACGCCTACAGTGGGTGCGTGGGTGTGTCCACACGCCAGCGCACACCCCAAAACACAAGCACCGAACACCTGTTGGCAGGGGCAGCTATGGGCACTCGCTTGGCTGGGACGCAGCCAGCACGGGCCGTGTGCAGCTGTGTGACCGGGGACACGGGATGAGCCCCTCCATCGGTCCTGAGTCTGTGTTCCGCCCGACAGCCAGCCGATAGCCAGGCTGACCCGGGCCGTCTGTGTGTGAAGTGTGGAGGCGAGGAAAGCCTCCTTAGCTCCTGTGCTTGCGTTTGCAGATGCTGTTCTGGGGTGAAACTGTGTGTGTGGGCGCTGAGTGGGTTCCATCAGGAGACACTCGGCTCCCACTGCCCCTCGGGCTCACTGCCCCTGGCTACGGTGTGGACCCCGGGTCTGCTGTCTCGGCTGTAGAGCCACGCTCCCCACACTGCTGGTGCCCCTGCTCCCGTCTTGTGAGCAGACGCTATGTACTCTCTTCCACACACACACACACACACGCACGTGTGTCGCAGATCCAGCCGACACGGCCATCTGTGACACAGGGTTCGGCACACTCGTGCGTGTTCACAGACTGTCACTGTGCAGACCTCGGTGTTTTGTCACAGCTGCCCCCCCAGAGACCTGTGCTCCTGTTCGAGGACGGGGTTCTGAGACCAGCCGTTGGCAGGAGAAGCCGATCGCTTCACAAGAAGCCTCAGAAGCGCCCCTGCCTTCCGTGGGTGGCCCTGCCTTTTACAAAGCCGTGGCAACGTTCGCACGAAGGGCATAAGAGATCCTAATCCCGCACTGAGCTGCCAGCCCGCAGGGCTTTCTGGAACGTGGGCGGTTGAGACTCCTGGCTCCTCTGCTGGCTGAGTTGGGGATGTGACCGGCAAACCCTCAGGCTCCCAGAGGAGGAGCCCAGGGCTGCAGGTGTGAGTCAGTTCTAAAGGGAAGGAGGGGAAGCCGTATGGAACTAGCCAGCCGTCCTTTTTAAGATTCTGTGTGTTCCAATCTCTTAAATAAAAAGACAAAATCTTATGCAACGTTTTGGTCAATTTTGGCAGCAGCACGAGAATTTGAATTATGCGGCTTTTGCACACTTACCGTTTGCATGTTTAATTCTCTGTAACAGAGAGGCTGCCGAGTAGCAATCATAGAATTCAAGGGAAACGTCCTTGCCAGCTCCCATATGCGTCAGGATTCGAACCAAGAGCAGGAACCGGAGTAGGTGTGTTCTGAGACACAGATTACAAACAGGACTGGAAGCACTCGGCGAGCTGGCTGTGACCGCAGAGGCCACACAGCCCTTTGAAGCCACACGTGTGAGGACACTCTGAGAACGAAGGGCTGCACCCTCGCGACTCCAGGTTCAACGGAGATCAGCAGCGGCCTGTGTTCTTGTGTTCCTCCCAGGGATCTTGCGGTCTGATTTATAAAGCCCGAGCGTGGGCAGGCGTTCGGCACCGCGGTTGGTGCCCAAGTGGAAGCGCCTGTGCCGAGTCCCGGCCCTGCTCTGATGCCAGCTTCTTGCCGATGCTCACTGAGAGGCACCGAGCAGTGGCCACACACCGGGGTCCCCGCCACCCACCCTGAGAGCCAACCGCGTTCTCTGTTCTCTGCTTGGGCATGGCCCAGCCCCAGCCAGTCTGGGGGTTTATGGCGAGAACCAGCTCATGGGAGATCTCATTTGGTCAATGTCTGTCTCTCTGCTCTTCAAATAAGCAAAAAATAAATACATAATTAAAAAAAAAACTAGGGCTTAATGTAATTCTGTGCCTGATTTTCATATAATGAGCAATTTCTTCTTAACTCTCAGGAAGATTGGTGATCGGCATTTGGAAATAGAGCACACAGCAGGCGAGAGGGCGTAGGGGGCCTCTCAGACAGTGGCCTTCCCTGCCTAGGGCACCTTGAGCAGTGAGCAGATGCCTGCTCTGTGACAACATCCACGTCACAGGTCATCTGGGCCGTGGACAGGGCCAATACGTCACAAAGCTTTTCCTCTGAGCGGGTGTGTGCACAGTGAATAAAGTACATGAGAAGCCCTAACAGTGCTATTCTGGGGGTGGGCATTTGGTGAGTAGTTGAGACTCTGTTCAGGACACCAGCTCCTCCCCCTGGGGTGCTGAAGTTTAAGTTCCCGCCCCTCTCCCAATTCCAGCTCCAGCGATCGCCTTTGGGGAGGCAGCGATGGCTCAAGTCGTGGGGCCCCTGTTACCCCTGCAGAAGGCTGAATTCCAGGCTCTGCTGTGGCCTGGCCCAGCCCGGCTATTGTGAGCACTTGGGGAATGAACCAGTGGATGGTCGATCCCTTTCTGTCTGCCTCTTAGTCTCTGTCTCCGCCTTTCAAATAAATAACAGAATGATTTGAGAGCTGAGTATCTTCCTCGGTAAATGGTTTACAGTTTGGCTCTAGCTCATCGCAGTCACCCACAGTCACGCACCTGCCCATACTGTGTGCACACGAAGCCCACACTCTCTGCCTGGCCGGGGCTCTGCCAGCCTCCTGCCCTCCGGCCTCACCCTGGCCCCTCTGCCTCTGTGTCGCCGCGTTCCTGGCTGGCTCTCAGCGGGGACGGGCTCATTCCATGTTCTAAGGTGTCGGTTCTGTCTGTCTCCGCACTGCATGCCCCTGCTTCCCGCACAGCCTCCCACCCTCTTGCGGTGCCCTCTTCTGAGGTTCTCACAGCGCACAAGTGTGCAGATCCCCTGGACGCTGGGACCCAGGCCCTGGGCTCTGCCTGGGGGGCTGCCAGCCGGGGAGGCTCACCCTGAAAATCACTACCCCAAATTCACTTGACTTCAGATCCCGGCTCAGTTTGCACAGCGCCCAACCGAACCAGGCTGCATTCTCCGTAGGACGCTCTCGGGTTCTTTCTCTCTCTCTGCAGCACCGCCAATGGCCAAGACCCACGGGGGAGAATTTTAGTACTGTCTGTCTGTCCCGTCTCCGCTACACTGCAGCTGGCCCTGGTCCGTGCTGCTCAAGGTCCCTCGTGTCAAATCTCTTCCCTCTATTCAGTTCTTTTTTCTAGAATAAATAACAACGTGTTTTAGTTGTGTTTCATCTTATGGTAGAAAATCACATTTACTTTATGGCAAGTAAAATCCCTTGGAAAACCAAATACCCATGCACTTCTGTTTCGCCGTGCATATTCTCAAGCCTGCTCAGAAATAGCGCAGTTGAGGAATCGCTTTGTAGCTCGACTTTTTCACTAAAAATCTCGCACCCTTTCCGTGTCACCGCACATACGAGGGTGATTCGAGAGGTTTGTGGCCAGCGAAGACCCAGGGCAAGCTTGTCACTCAACGCCAGCCAGGGTCATCTGGTTCTTCCAGTTTCTCCCTCGCAAGTTCCTCTTCTCCTTCCAATTGTCAACTGCAGCTGCGTTGACCTGGAATATTCAGAAGTCCAGAGCAGGACACGCCCCCCTGTAACTTCCCAAGGGCGGACCACTCAGGACTCAGCACAGGCTCCCCAGGGAGCCGTCCCTAGAACTCCTCACTCATGAAGAGCTGGAATGTTCCAGGAGGGAGGGCTCACCCTCTGTGCTTCTCACAGGCGGGGGTTAGCGTTAGCGACTGAGCAGCCAGCGCTGCGGAGGGCGCAGGGCGCAGGGGCAGAATGTGCGGCCGACCCAGGGGTGGCTTTATTTGTCTTTATTGGAAATGCTCTAAACTTTCCAGCTTGAGTGATGTTGCAAAATAAGTGTTCGTGTAGACATCAAGATTTGAACGTAAAAGAGCTCTCAGTCTATCTATGGATCTTTCCTGCCGCATCACTAGCGCCTGGTTTCCCGTTCCCCCGGGCAATACGAGCAGCATCGTAGCGAGGTAGCGATGTCTGCCCGCCAACACCCAGCACCCTTGGCTCCATGTGGCTCCCGGCTGGAACACAACGGCGTCCTTATCAAGAATGCTCTTATCTACGTTGTACTCCCTAAATGAGTTAGAGTAGCTCTTTTGGGAGTAATCTGATTCTCACGTGTTTTTATTAGATCTTAGGAGGGCATCAGATAATGAAAGTCACAGAATCTGCATCTGTACCACGGGGGCTGGGCGGCAAGACGCAGGGGGCGGCGCCCCGGGCCGGGCCTGCTGGGAGGACAGAGCCGCCGCACGCACAGCCTCCTCCACCGGTGGGCTGGGCCGGGCCGGGCGGTGGAGACGGGGGCCCGGGTGGGGGTGGGCACGTTCTGGTGCAGGAGGGGCCACAGATGCTCCTGTGGCCTGCACGGCCTTTCCCCAGCAGGTGCAGCGCCTGGAAAACCTGGGCCATGGCGGGGAGGGGGCGCTGGTGACACAGCCGATTGGTTTCGCTCCCAGCCTCATTTTCCCTTTACACACTCCTGCCTCTCTCTTGAGATGCAGCCACCATCAAGGCCTCGCCCTCCTGAATCCACGCACGCAGCCCCTCCCCCCAGCTCCCACTCTCCACAGCGCTTCTCACTCTCCACGCTGGGTGACTTGTGTTTACTGCAAAGCTGGATGCATTATCTCTTTTGTTTTCTTCTTTCTTTTAAAGATGTATTTATTTTATTGGAACATCAGAGTTAAAGCAGAGAGAGAGAGAGAGAGAGAGAGAGAGGAGAGAGGAGAGAGGAGAGAGGAGAGAGGAGAGAGGGGAGAGGGGAGAGGGGAGAGGGGAGAGGGGAGAGGGGAGAGGGGAGAGAAGAGAGGAGAGAGGAGAGAGGAGAGAAGTCCTCCATCCACTGGTTCACTTCCCAGATGGCTGCAGTGACCGGGGCTGGGCAAGGCTGAAGCCAGGAGCCAGGAGCTTCATCAGCGTCTCCCGCGTGGGTGCAGGGCCCATCCTCCACTGCCCTCCCAGGCACACTGGCAGGGAGCTGGATCAGAAGTGGAGCAGCCGGGACTTGAACCTGCAAGCACATGGAATCCCAGTGCTGTAGATGACAGCTTAACCCGCTGTGCCACAGCACCAGCCCCTGGTTGCATTGTTTCTGTGTTTCACCTCTCCCTCACACTTCTGTAAATTTGCATAGTCACCAGCTGTCCCCCACCCCGTGGCCCCCCCCTGGAGTTCCCACCACACGGACCCCTCACGTCACCCCACACACCCCATGGCCCCTCTGGAGTTCCCCCAACATGGACCCCTCACATCACCCCACACACCCCATTGCTGTCTCCTGGGGTTCCCCCCATATGGACCCCTCACGTCACCCCACACACCCCATGACCCCTCCTGGAGTTCCCCCCACACGGACCCCCTCACATCACCCCACCACACGGACCCCTCGCGTCACCCCTCACAGTGGCCTGCTTTCTCCGTCAGCCTCCAGTGGGCCCCGTTGCTCCTAATCAGCGCTCCTGGCCATCACAATCCACTGTCCGGTGAGCAGTGCCTCCTGGACACTCGCTGGGCAGGTCTCCCAGCGCTGTGCCTTTCAGCCACTGTGCCCAGCGCTGCTGTGGCTGTCTGATGCCTCCAACCCCCTTCCTGGGCTCGCCTGCCCATCCCCGTCTCCAGACACCGTGCCCCTTTCAGCTTGTCTCCTGAAGGAAGGCGTGAGAGGCCCCAGGGAGCATGTGTCTGGACGAAAGCATTCGTTTCTGGCAAACTCTGTGCGTGTGGAAGGGGATCTGTGGGGCGTAGGTTTCACAGGCTGCGGAGTCGCCCTGCTCAGCCACGGAGCAGGGATGGAGCAGCCACGGAGCAGGTGCGCCGAGGCACACTCCTGCCACGGGAGCCTGACGGGAAGACAACACTATCCTCTCCTGGGCAAACGTCGCACAATTCTAACCACTGCCAACTCCGTATTTGATCAAATCTTCACGCTGACTAAGTGCTAAAAATTTAGGACTCACATTTGTTGTTGATATTTGCAATTGTCACTCACTAGAATTTGTTGAAACATCTTATTAAGTCTCATTTTGAGAAATGTGGCTGCTCTGTGGTGCTCAGAACATTGTCACCCTCTACAGGAACAGCATCACACTCCCAGAAACAGTGTCACACTCCCAAGAACAGTGTCACCCTCCCAGGAATAGTGTCACACTCCCAGGAACAGTGTCACACTCCCAGGAACAGTGTCACACTCCCGGGAACAGCGTCACACTCCTGGGAACAGTGTCACACTCCCAGGAATAGTGTCACACTCCCGGGAACAACGTCATACTCCCAGGAACAGCATCGCACTCCTGGGGACAATGTCACACTCCCAGGAACAGCGTCACACTCCCGGGAACAGTGTCACACTCCCGGGAACAGTGTCACACTCCCAGGAATAGTGTCACACTCCTGGGAACAGCATCACACACAGTGTCACACTCCCAGGAACAATGTCACACTCCTGGGAACAGTATCACACTCCTGGGAACAGCATCACACTCCCCTTGGGCACTGGCACTTGCACAGTCTCCTCTCAGCAGTTACTCCAAAAGATGCTTTGTAAAAATAACTGAGTCACCTCGCTTTCTCTCAATCGTCAGGGACCTTAGTTTGCTGTTGTTCTCGCACCCTTTGTCGCACCGTGACCGGATCTGTTTGCGGAGTGCCTTCTGTTAAGTGACTGCACAGGACTGTGTTTCTGTAGCAACAGCAGTGCCATGACTTATAAACCAGCCTCACGCGGAGCTCTGCAGGCACGCGCCACCTCTCACTCCCCGACTGCCCGGGCAGAGCCTCACCTCCAGACCCCGTCTGCTCTCACCGATCCAGGGGAGCTCCCCTTGTCCCGGCCTGATTTCCCACGGTGAATCCACCAGCGTGGCGGGCCTCGGCGCCTTCTCTCCTGTCTTAAATGTCAACTATCGAAAGAAATAAAGAGCACGGGGCAGCCAGATGTCCTGGTCATCTACTGCAGTGAGAGCTGTAAGTTACTGACCCTGCGGCCGCGAGTGGCAGCTCTACCGGCAGATGGCCGCCGGGGCAGGCCGGGCGTGTGTGCAGGGCTCCTCAAGCATGTGGGTGCCTACGCTGTGTGCTGCTGGGGGAAGGGTGGCAAGGAGGAGCCCCGCCCTCTGGGAAACGCCTCCGAAGCACTGGACCTTCAGTGGCAGGGGCCGTGGCCACAGCTGGGTCTGGAGGGGTAGGGGCGGGGGGCTACTGTGAGGCGTGGGTGTGAGGACACTGCAGCCCTGTGGGGGACGAAGGCTACAGACGAGTGCATCTGCATTTGAATGGAATGATCATGTTCTCCTGTACCCAACAGAGGAGCATTACTGAGAGAACTCCGCACAGGGGTAGAAAGCCAGCACCGTGCCTGGGGACTGCGGGGGACTGTTGTCGGGCACCCCGAGGCTGCATCCGGAATGAGCAAGCGTTTCCAAACCCCAGCACTGCGAGTGCCCAGGGGAGGGTCAGAGAGCAAAATAGATTCGCGTCAGGCACAGCCAGACTTCTGAGGAAACCCACGTCCACGAATCGTGTGGGTGGGAAGCCAAAGTAGGCGCTGCTGTTCTGTAGATTGTAATTCAAATAGGCCCTCGACAGAAATGCTCAGAACAACTGAACGGAGGAGCAGGGCTGTGGAAGGCGTCCATTGAGAGGGATGCTAAGTAGACGTTTATATCCACCTATCTCTTCAATCTTCCTCCAAAGGGAATCTTCAGATAAAAATGTCCAGAAGTGGCATTAACGTTCTCAACTATCCTCCGAAACCCAGGGCTGATCCATGTCGAAGCAACCTGTTCAAACAGCTTAAGCGTGCAGGCAATAAGACTAGGACCATACAATACCAGGGAATGAGACAGGCAGGCAATACGAACTACCAGTTACGTTTCCATCCAAATAACAATGTAGGTCTTCGTTAGCCCACGTCCCAGATCAGAGAAGGAAACTCTCACTTTTACTTGTTTTCTGTGTTTAACATTTAGATTTATTTATCTGAAAGGCAGAGTTAGAGAAAGTGAGACAGAGAGAGAGGAAGACAGAGAGGGGGAACTCTTCCCTCCGCTGGTTCACTCCCCACATCGCCGCAACAGCCAGGGCTGGGCATGTCCAAAGTCAGGAGCCAGGTGCCTCCTCCTGGTCTCCCACGTGGGTGCAGGGCCCCAGCACTTGGGCCATCCTCCACTGCCTTCCCGGGCCACAGCAGAGAGCCAGACTGGAAGAGGAGCAACCAGGACTAGAACCCAGTGCCCACATGGGATGCTGGCACCGCAGGGGGAGGATTAACCAAGTGAGCCCCAGCGCCAGCCCCAAAATTCAGTTAACTCTGTCTTTCAAATAAATAAAATAAATCTTTAAAGCCCAAGCAGCAGCAGAGTCCCCGGGCCCTCTCGTATGGGCAGCTGGCACCCCAAGCAGCAGCCTCACCGCTGTGCCAACAGCTGCTCGGAGGGCGCCCAGGGCCCAGACGTCTCCGCCCACGAGTGAGCTGTGAGGCCTCTGGCTGGGCACAGTAAGGACAGGAGCAGATCGGCTCTACCAGGACCCCTCTGGGGTCTTTCAAAAGGCGAGAGGAGCGACAAGTGTCAGGCATCAACCTCCAGTAAGGCGCACCGCCTGGAGGATCCCAGCCCGGGGCGGAGAGAAGCCGCTGCTTCCGGAGGACCCGAGGAAGCGTGGAGAGCACGGAGCCCGGTGGTGCTGGCAGGGGCGAGGGTTCCTCCCGTCACAGCCAGTGCTCTCTCGCCTGGGCCAGACGTCAGGTCACCAGATGCAGCCGAGCCGAGCTGTGGTCATCAGGGCAGCCACGGCCGCAGCCTGAGACCCAGGACGGGCGGATGGGACTGTGTCAGTGTCTCCGCACCAAGGTGGGCTGGACATGTGGGAGGACCTGGCAGACCGCAGGGGCAGCGCGCAATGGCGCATGTCCTCGGTCCGGTCCCTACCGCCCTCAGCCGGTTCCCGCCAGAAGGAGCTCCAGGCTTCTGGTTTCTGCACCGCCCGACCCCAGCCCCTGCAGGCGTTTGGGGGGTGAATCAGCAGGTGGATGATCTCTGTTTCTGTCGGCCTCTCTGCATTTCAAGCAAAATAAATACATACTTTTAGGAACACAGGATATTTTTAGATAATAAAAATAGGCATTTCTAGCTTTAAAAATTCCTAGAAAAATACAAGATATTTAAAACACAGTAGGTAAAATTTAGAAAATTCAACCATGAGCGAGGGGGAAGAGAAATCGCCATAGCGCGTCAGTGCTGGACGCCCGTTGTTAACATGTTCACGTGCGCCCGATGCCTTCTTCCCGGGCAGTGAGCCTCGTTGCTGTTTCATTGGTCCACACATTGCATTGGTTGATTTTTTTCAACAATTAATGTATTCTCTTACAAATGTGCTTGCTTTGGGTGATAAATAAATTCTGAGTTGACATGGCTTTGTTAATTTAGATAATCTACCTATGAACAAAGACACACACACGCACAGTACAATGCCAGTCAGTGCTTGGATAGCTGTGTGCACGTGTACATACATATGTGTGGACTTGTACGTGTACACAGAGACTCTACACACACCCACATACGCATACACGTGCACTGGTTTGTGTGTAGACACGTGTCTGCACATACGAGACCCAGAGACTGTGTCATTATAGCATGGACAGGAGCTGTTGTCAAACAGGGTTCCTTGTGATGCTGGGCCTGAACAGGAGTCCAGGAGAGCGCCCGTTGGAGCGTGGCCTCAGGGCGCACGGCGAGGACCCCGGCTCACAAGGCTCCCCACGGAGCGGCCCCCGCGGCTCTCCCTCTCCTCCCACCACAGCCCACAGCCTCTCAGTGCTGCAAGGTCCTGAACCCCCGGTTCCCGGGCGTCCGCACACATGCCAGGCCTTCCTCCACGTGTCCCTCTCGCACTCTCTAGTGTCGAATTGAACAGCCATGCATCACACTTTGCAGAGCCACTAGAAACACCTCTGATATTTTACGCACTGTGGAGAAAGAACGGAAGTCCTACCAAGCTAGACCAGGAGCTGTAATTAGTCCATTGCACAGATATGTTTTGTGCTTATTATTTTAATAAGCCAATGGAGTTTCATGCAATATTAAGCAATTTTTGTTCAAAATAATTTATTCATAGAACTGTTACATTTTAGTAGCTTGGTGCAGTAACCCAAACTTAGTAATCAATCATCTTATTCTCCCTTAAGTTTTATTTACGTAGTTATTTAAAAGGCAGAGAGAGGGGATCTGCCATCCACTGGTTCACTCCCCAAGTGCCTGCAGGGGCAGGGCCGAGCCAGGCTGAAGGTGAACGCCAGCGTGGTCACCATGGGGGCGGCGGGGACCCAACTGCCTGAGCCTCCCCCTGCCTCCCGGGCGCATCCACAGGCAGCTGAATAGGAAGCAGAGGTGTGGCTCCCAGCAGGCACTCTGCTCGCTACTGCACGGCCACTCCTGTCCCAACCCTATCACAGCTCAGCTCCTCCTCCTCGGGAGAGGTTCTCGCAAGGGATGGGATCCTGGAGAGCTCTGCTGAGGAGAAAGAGCTGGCCCAGCTGCTGTCTAAGGCCTGTTATTCTCCACGGTTTGAAACGGAAATACACACCCAGTGCTGGACATACGGGACCATGCACACGTGCAGTTAGCTTCAGACAGCTCGTGGGAAAACTGCAGTACAAGGGAAGTTCATTTTAGAGAAAACCAGTTTTTTTTTTAAATAAATCTTTTTTTAGAGTTATACAGAGAGAGAGAGACAGAGAGAAAGGTCTTCCTTTTCCATTGGTTCACCCTCCAATGGCCACTGCGCTGAGGCTGGCGCATCGCACTGATCCGAAGCCAGGATCCAGGTGCTTCTCCTGGTCTCCCATGGGGGGCAGGGCCCAAGCACTTGGACCATCCTCCACTGCACTCCTGGGCCACAGCAGAGAGCTGGCCTGGAAGAGGGGCAACCGGGACAGAATCCGGCGCCCCGACCCGGTGTGCCGGCGCTGCAGGTGGAGGATTAGCCTACTGAGCCACGGCGACGGCTGAAAGCAAGTTTTGAAGTGCATGAAAAGTTTTTCCATAATTTGCATTTTTATGGATTTTTGGATATCTCTGTATACATGGATTTCCAAAATGCACCAAAATAAACATATCTTTTAATTGCATTTCTCATGAATTTTTTGAAGGATGCAATCACATACATAAAGAAAGAAATTTCCATCCAGACAAGAGCTCTCAGTGATCTGAGAGGGGCCCGGGACTGACTTCCCAGCGGCTGTTTTTCTGAGCCCGGTGGACGGCCCTGGAAACTTTAATTTGAAGTTGTTGTTCACATTACAAGCGTCTCCGCCTGGCAGGGACTTTCGCCTCGCGTCTGGAGCTCAGCGGCCGTCTCCATGGCTACACACCTCCACTTTCATCAAGGATATTGATGTTTCAGGCTGTACTTTTTTGGAATTAATAACAAAAACAAAAAAGTTGACCCGAGAGCTGGGAGAGCAAAGCGTTTCTCTCCAAAACTCATTACGCTTATAAAAATCAGCCGGTGGGGCCCCAGCATGGCTGAGTCTTGGGGTAATCAGGGCAGCTTTTATTTAGCACCAGAAAATTATAGTTGATCCACTAGAAAGCAGCTGCAAATAAGCCACAACACACACTGACTCCTCAGAATGCGGGTTCTGGAAAGAAATTAGTAAAACGAAGGAAGTCACTGGCTGGCGTCCCTCGGTGGCTGCGGGAGAAGCTCGTCGATGGGCAGAACGCTCGTTAGAACCAACACGCTCAGCCTGCGGGGGACCTTAGAAACCTGCAGAAAACTATGAGAAAATTTTTTTTTTTGACGGGCAGAGTGGACAGTGAGAGAGAGAGACAGAGAGAAAGGTCTTCCTTTGCCATTGGTTCACCCCCTAATGGCCGCTGCAGCCGGGGCACCACGCTGATCTGAAGGCAGGAGCCAGTGGTTCTCCTGGTCTCCCATGGGGTGCAGGGCCCAAGCACTTGGGCCATCCTCCACTGCCTTCCTGGGCCACAGCAGAGAGCTGGCCTGGAAGAGGGGCAACCGGGACAGAATCCAGTGCCCCGACTGGGACTAGAACCGGTGTGCTGGCGCCGCAGGCGGAGGATTAGCCTAGTGAGCTGCGGCGCCAGCCAGATAAAATCCTACTGATTTTAAAGATTCGTTTATTTTCTTGAAGGACAAAATGATGGGGGAGGAGAGCGAGCGTGCTGGAGCTGTTGGCCTGGGACCCTAACAGTATGAAAGCACTGGTTTCAGGACTGGAGGTGGATTCAGGCTGCAGCAGGTCCCGTTGCCGCCTGCTGCGTCAGCATCCCGTGTGGGCTCTGGTTCGAGTCCCGGCTGCTCTGATTCTGATCCAGCTCCCCCTAAAGCACCTGGGAAAGTAGTGGAACACGGCCCAAGTGTTTGGGCCCCCGC
This sequence comes from Sylvilagus bachmani, assembly GCA_015711505.1. Classification (NCBI taxonomy): domain Eukaryota; kingdom Metazoa; phylum Chordata; class Mammalia; order Lagomorpha; family Leporidae; genus Sylvilagus; species Sylvilagus bachmani. Next base: position 109,625,332 of record CM027389.1, on the reverse strand, counting down.
AGTCCACACGGGAGATCAGATGAAGATCCTGGCTCCCAGCTTCTGGCTTCAGGCTGGCCCAGCCCCGGCCACAGCGGCCATCTGGGGAGTGACCCAGTGGATGGAAGACCTCTCTCTCTCTCTCTCTCTCTCTCCCCCTTCTCTCTCTCTCTCTCTCTCTCTCTCTCTCTCTCTCTGAGGCTCTTTTGAATAAATAAACAAATCTTTTCTGGCCTCTTGTCTGTGCTGCTCCAGAGAGGAGGGTGGCCTCTCCCGTGGTGAAGTGAGACGCGGCTGACCCGGGTCGCTCAGTTTTGTCTCTGGATGATCGATAGTCGCTCTGTCCTCTATTTTTCTAACCAGTTGCACAACCACCATCGACTCAGAAACTAGCCTTGTAATAACGTTATCTGTCAGGACTGTCTGCATTAAGTGCTGGGGAAATGTGCCAATGCCCCGAGACCAGCGTGGCCTCGCTTGCTCCGGCTTCCGTAAGGAATGCTTGGCTTTGTAATCACTCCCAACAGATGCGCTTGTGCCTTTAGAAGCTTACCCCTGAGCTCAGTCGCGGCTGCGCACGGCCCCGTGGGGCCGCCGGCTTTGCTGGCTTTCAGCAAGACTCCATAATTCGGCCGTAAGACCTTGGTGTCTTCTGTAACAATGGCGCATCACCTCTCGAGGGTGCCCCGCCCGTGCTCTCACAAGACTGTACTTGGATCTATCCATGTGTCACACGGGCACTAACCAGTGGACCCCCAGGCTGAGGAGCTGGGCCGGGACTCTGCTCACTATAAAGCAGCCCCCAGAAGTGACGCGGTGACGGCAGAGCCCGTGCCGGTGGACCAGTTGTCTGTAAGCCCTTGGCTGGTGGTACTGGCAATGCCTCTGGGCTGGACTCAGCTGATCTTCTAGGATAAAACAGACCTGGGGGTGCTGAGAACTTCAGGCTTTGTCCTCCAGATGAGACGGTCTGTGGAGCTCAAGCCTCCAGTCGTCGTGCACCCACTCACTGTTGACTTACGCCCTCAGCAGGAGCTGTGAGAACCGTAGAGAACCAAGCAGGGAGGCTCAGTCCCTGCCCACACGCATGGCCATCTTGGCTTCTCCTGCAGGCTCAGACGCGGTCAGAATTCCACTCCCGGGATCCGGAGCAGTTCTTAAGGGATCGACTGACTCGGGCTCGTTTTCACGCTGACACAGAGCAGGCACGGGGCCCTCAACCTCAACGTCAGGCCACACGCCCACAGGCGAGCCTAATCCCCCTGAGCCCCAAGCCCCAGAAACCTGCCATGTTCTAGAAAGAGAGCAAGATCCTTTGTGGAAAGTAAGGCTGATGTGGGCACTGATTTGACTTTGTGTGGATTATTGCTGCATTTATAATGAGGTGTTTAAAAATACAAGCAGCTGGGCCAGATAACTATAAAAGAGAATATTCTGTCTATGCAAATAGCTGTGGCTTCTGTCTATACCACCAGCTGTGAGCTGCATCTACACCAGCAGTTATGGCCTGTGTCCACACCACCAGCTGTGGCCTGTGTCTACACTAGCAGCTGTGGTCTCTGTCCACACCACCAGCTGTGGCCTGTGTCTATGCCATCAGGTTTGGCCCGTGTCTATACCAGCAGCTGTGGCCTCTGTCTGTACCAGTTCATCTCAATCCAAAGCTAACTAAAAACCAAAAAGATAAGAATGTCTTTTCTTCAGTGTATAAAAAAAGGCAACTTTTAACAGCATTGAACTTGGGGAAAAAGTGAAACCAGAGGTGATTTTGAATTTTTCAACCTGAAATGACCAAATATTAAATTTCTTTTACGAGGGGCCAGCGCTGTGGCATAGCGGGTAAAGCCGCCGCCTACAATGCCAGCATCCCATGTTGGTGCCGGTTTGGGACCCAGCTGCTTCACTTCCTGTCCAGCTCTCTGCTCTGGCCTGGGAAAGCAGCAGAAGATGGCCCAAGTCCTTGGGGCCCTGCACCCACGTGGGAGACCCAGAAGAAGCTCCCTCCTGGCTCCTGGCTTCGGATCAGCTCAGATCTGGTCATTACAGTCAAATGGGGAGTGAACCAGTGGATAGAAGACCTCTCTCTCTCTCTCTCTCTCTGTGCCTCTCCTTCTGTCTCTGTGTAACTCTGACTTTCAAATAAATGAATAAATACATTTCTTTTCGGAGCACTGAACTCGAGGCTCCTGTGTGGCCACCGAGTGGTCAGTTACAGCTCACCCAGGGGGGTGTTCAGGAAACATTCCAGAGGGAGCAGTGACGGTGACTGACAGGGTCCTGCTGGGCCGTGGCCATGCCTGCCATAAGTACTTTGGGCAGGTTTGCTCCATAAGCAGAGGAGGTGACCAAGCTCAGAACTGCTCGGGGTGGACAGTCCCCTGCCTCTGTGGGGCCGGGGACGCCTCCTGCCCCACGAGCAGCTCAGCCACTGTGGCTCACGTCGGATTCCCTGTGACGGGGACAGCTGGGAAACCTGAGCGCCCTCAGGGGAGGGAAGCTGGAGGCATTCAGTAACTCCCCCTTCCCTCCAAATCAGGAGCTGACCCACCTAGCACGGGGCTTCCGTCCAGCGGCGAGGACGCTGCAGCCCACAGTGCTCGCCTGGGCTCGCCTCCGGCCCTGCTCCTGCCCCAGGCTGGGCTCCTGTTACGTGTCCGGCAGTCAGGCACCGAGTTCCCAGCTCCTGGCTTTGGCCCCAGCCCTGGTCTATTGCAGGCATTTGGGGAGGGAACCAGGGGATGCGATGTCTCTCTCTGGCTGTCGCCCTCTAGTTCTCTGCCTCCCAGATAAATGGAAAAGTGGAATTAAAAAAAGGCCCGTGGCAGTGTGGAGACAGCCCCTTCTCTTCGGGATGTGTGTGCCAGAGCGGAGTCTACTCTGGACAAATGGGAGCCGTATTTCCGCTTCTCACCACAACGGCAAAACACGCAAGGGTCACAGCCAAGTGCCCTCGGTTCCCAGGAAAACGGCCTAGGAGGGAGGTTCAAGTTCATGGTCAGCAGGGGCGTCCAGAGGACAAGGGTGCAGCTGGGGCCTGTGGTTGGAGGGGCAGTGAGGACGGTGGGGGCGGGGCGTGCACAAGGGGGTCCATGATGCCAGGAAGCACCCCGGGCTCAAGGGAGCAGTTTCTCAGTGTGGCACTGGGAGACACAGATGCGGAAAGGAGACTGGGGCTGACTGCGGGTCGCTGGTGCAGTCACAGCCTCCGCACAGACACTGGATAGGGAACCCGCTCACCTGTCTCTACGATCCATTCACGCACCCGACTCTGGCTCCTCACTGCAGGGGAGACCCCCGTGCCCTGGAGCCCCACATCCTGACATTCTCCACTCGGGAGACTCCTGGCTGCTTGGACAAGTGGCTGATTTTAAGGTTGGAAAAGAAAATTCACAGTAAGTCTGGAAAATCTTGTGCCACAAAGAAAGAAAACGCTCAGATAAAGACAGGAACACAGAACGGGGTTTGAAGGGCTCCCCCTGGCCCAATCTAAGGCAAACTGAGCCCCGAAATAAACAATGACGATGAGGAATGTTTTATATTTTTTTAAAGATTTATTTATTTACTTGAAAGTCAGAGCTACACTGAGAGAGAAGAAGATGCAGACAGAGAGAGAGAGAGAGAGAGAGAGAGAGAGAGAGAGAGAAAGGTCTTCCATCCACTGGTTCACTCCCACAACGTGGGAGTGGCCACAACGGCTTGAGCTGCGCCAATCGGAACCCAGGAGCCAGGAGCTTCTTCTGGGTCTCCCACACAGGTGCAGGGGCCCAAGGACTTGGGCCATCTTCTACTGCTTTCCCAGGCCAGAGCAGAGAGCTGGATTGGAAGTGGAGCAGCTGGGACTCTAATCAGCGCCCATGTGGGATGCTGGCACTGCAGGTGGCGGCTTCACCCACTATGCCACAGCACTGGCCGCGACAATGAGAAATTTTAATCTATCAAATAGTACAAAAAATCGTGAGTCTGTATTGGCTTAAGATCATGAATAATTGAAAATTTGCTGAGAAATCAAGTACTCAAATAGCTTATAAGTCATTGTTCATAAAATATTTATTAATTATGAAAGTAAAAACCAAAATACATTTAGCATGAAAGCCAGAAGACGCCACCTTGGCCCAGTGATCCACGCGGGCTGTTCTAGCTCCTCACGGGTGGGGGAAACACCGCCACTTCTGTGGCAGTCACACCAAGGTCAGTGCCATGCAGACGGCCGCAGGCAGCTCGGCAGAGACCACGCCCAGGGCGGTTCTGCGAGACGGTTTTCTCCAAGGCCATGATGCTTGAAGAACTGTTCCAGAATGACACCATCTAAGGAGACACAGCAGCCAAACACAACCTGTGCCCCTGAACTCGACCCTTAAAGGACGTTGTTTTAGGAAAAAAGGAAATATTTATGGGGGGGGGGGGAGAAAGAGAGAGAGAGAGGGAGAGAGAGAGAGAGAGAGAGAGAGGTCTTCCATTTGCTGGTTCACTCCCCAGATGGCCACGGCAAGCAGGTCTGGGCGGGCTGAGGCCAGGAGCCACCCCTCCATCTCAGCCTCCCTCCTGGGTGGCAGGGCCCCAGGCTCTTGACCTGGCATCCGCCACCTGCCCAGGCTCACGCAGAAAGAGCTGGCCCGGAAGTGGAGCGGCAGGGACTGAAGCTGGCGTTCCGACACGGATGCCAGGTGACAGAAAACCCCCTGTGCCACAGGACGGGCCCCCAGAAGGGCACCTCTGAGAAAACGGCCACACTTGGCCGTGTGCCGGGGCTCGAGTGGAGGTGGCGAGTCCCTGTGGGTTCCCTGCTCCCGGTCGCCGCCTGTGCTGGTCGCTGTCCCCACTTTAGGAAATGCACAGGACTCCGGGGGAGACCAGGGGAGCATCGGCTTACTCTCAGGCGATCTGGGGAAAAGTCGTCGCACGATGACATTTCGTGTACTTTAAATCGCATCAAAAATGTAAAAGCAATTCTAACACTGAAAAAACAATGAAAACAACGAAAAGATATTTCCAGGAATAAAATGCCAAGAACCCTCGGAAAAGGGAGTTTGTCCGACACACTCAGGAAGCAGTGAGGACTCTTCTCTGAGGAGGCTCTGGGTTTCAACAGGGACCATGACGGAATCAGCTGGTACCCACGCCGTCCCTCTGCACTCACACCGATGGTACGGCCACAAATAAGTTCGATCTGAGATTCTGGACAGAATCAACAAGTCGGACATCTAAGCCGTCCACAGCGGTTTTAACGTTCCAGAGGAGGCTATAGATAGACACACAACGCAAATCTGGCTGCATATGTAAATTAGCTGTTTCTGCAAATGTAGCAAGAGTGAGAAGAGCACCAGTGGACCTTTCCCGTTAAACCGGCAGTTGTTGAGCCAGCGCTCTCGGAGGGCTTCCAGGAGTTACACGAGTACCTGAGAGATACGGGTAAAACACACAAGTTATTATATCTGCATCTTGCAGGGACAATCTCATGACTTCATCAAATTTCAACGGAGCCGGTTACAGCTCCCCTGACCATGAACCACGGGGCCTCTCCAAGTTTACCAGAGAAGCACCATGCCGACTGGCTGTCCCTCTTGTACGATCACCTACATTAATTTAATTTATTCAAGAAGGAAGGAAAGACAGAGAGAAAGGCAGGGGGCTCCTACCTGTGGATTTACCCTCAAATGCACGCATCGACCAGGGTGCAGTGAGGAGCCAGGACTCAACCCAGATCTCGCACGTGGGTGCCGGGAACCCAGGCGCTCGGGCCACTGCCGCTGCCTGCAAGGACTGGCAGCAGCAGCGAGCTGAAGTCAGGAGCCTGAGCAGGCATCAGTCCCAGGTCCTCCAGTGAGGGCTCCCCTACGTGTGAGTGTGGCAGGAGTATGCACCCAGGTGGGGACATCTGCATGGCCATGCTCGCCGAACTCCCGATCGAGTGAGCAGTACCGGACGCCCTCGCCAGGTAGGGAGCAGAGTGTTCTCGTCACGCAGTCCCACAGGGCCCCCGGCTCAGGATTCACGTCCCCAGACGCAGCACTGTGCTCTCTGGAGTGTGGATCCACAACGTGCACCCCCAGCCCTGGGCCCTCCTAGGCTCGCCTAGCCCTGCCTTTGGGTCCTTCCCATAAGTCATTGCCGCGGACACTTGCCCGGTTCTGGGCTGATTCTGCTCCCTCCCTGTCCCTGTGCACCGCCCTTGTTTTCTCTCTGTCTCCCAGGAGGCCGTGTTGTGTCCACAGCTTTACCCGCGGTCACTGGCTCATCCGTGCTTTGTTCCCAGTTTCTGGGGTTCCAGGTCCCAAAGCGGTGCCGTTCTCGCCCACCCAGGCCCTCACTGGAGCCGGCCCCGGTTTGCCCTAGGTTGTGCCCGCTTCCCGCTTGTGTAGACACAGGTTAACCTTGCTTCGTAATTACTGACCTAAATCTAATACTCTGCCCTGGGGTATTGTGTGTTCTGTAGTTTACTGATCGTTTGCTTATTTATTTTTAAAAAACTTATTTAATTTATTTGAGAGAGAGAGATTGATTTCCATCCGCTGGTTCACTCCCCAAATAGCCACAAAGCCAGGAGCCTGCAACTCCATCCAGGTCTCCCACCTGCCACGTGGGTGTCAGGAGCTCAAAGCCTTGGCCCATCTTCCAGTGCTTTCCCAGGCCATCAGCAGGGAGCTGGATGGGACGCGGAGCCCCTGGGAATTGAGCTGTCACTCACACGGGATGCAGCAGCGCAGGCAGCCGTGTGGCACACTGCACCACAGCCCCGCAGTTCACTGTGAAAGACCCTCGTGCTAGACTCAACATTGCATTTCAGTGAGAAACCGAACACTAGCATCTGGTAGCCACTCTGTGCTCCTGCAATAGAAAGACAATAGAATTGTCAGGAAGCTCATTATCTCCTCCACCTTTTTGAACAAATGAATTCTGAGAACTGGATTATGGATTCCACTTGTACCTCTCCTAGAACTCAGTAGTCTAGACAGTGAACGCAAGACAACATTTATACAATAAACACCTCAATTGCCATCATTACTCACCTCACCATTATTGTTGTTAGCATCATCACCTTTTCAAACCCTTGCAAATTCTCCTTGGGTTCTAATAATTTCCTCTCTGCACTTTCTCCTGGGCTGTGCGCCCCCAAATTGGACTAAATAATAACAACAGAAGTAATCAGGTCTCTTTGTTCCTCCTCGTAACATGGAAGCTTTAATGCCTTGTTTATTTTTTAATCATAACAAGGTCTGATGCAAACATTAAACCCTAACAGATGTCTTGCCTATAATTTCCCATTCTCATAAGTCTACTGATTCACCATATTATTTCAAGAAACCCATTTCCTATATTCTTTCTTGCCTGCTCCTATTCTGTCTTCCGATTTAATATAAATTAAAATCAAACAAGTATAGTTTTCCATTTTTTTATTTGAGAGACAGAGAACAAAAGAGACTTGACAGACAGACAGAGGGACACAGAGCTCCCACCCGCTGGTTTTTTCACCAAGTGCTTGCAATAACTGGGACTCGGCCAGGGCCAAAATTAGGAGCCTGGAATGGCGCACAGGTCTCTCACATGGGTGACAGGAACCCAGCCCCGCCTCCCGTGGTCGGCGTTGGTGGGGAGGTGCAGCCAGGATTCAGAGGGAGAGTTGACCCCGGGCGCTCTGCTGGGCTCCACGCCCACGCCACAGCCAAACGGAAATGTAGATGGTGAAGTTTGGTGTTTGTGGTAATCATGGACTCTTTTTTCAGCTAAATTCCTGTTTCAGATTGTTAAGAATCTATTCCAAAGTGTGCACGTGGCTCCATAAACTCTCCCCACTTCTCACATTTGCTCAGACTGCAGCAGGCTGCGTGTGTGTGTGAGACCTGCCAGGGCTAATGCCACCGGTGGGGCTGGTGATGCTTCCCGTGATGTGGATGACACACAGCAAGGTCCCCAGCACCATGGCCCGGTCACCCAAGTGCAGAGGAGACAACCACTCTCCTGTGGTACAATCTGGAAGGAGGAAGATACATACTCACAAGTGAGGCTTGATGGCTCCTCCCGTGGAAGCACAGAAACAAGCATCAGACAACAAAGGAGCCATTTCTCACACATCGGGCTGGTGAGAATTAAAAAGGTAACACCTTGTCCTCACAAAGCCAAAGCCACTCCCGCTGGCTGGAATGTGGAATGGGACAATGTTCTGGAACAAAACCACATATCACCTCCGTTCAGCATTTGTATGTCTAAGATTCTGCTCCAAGATACTTGACCAACACAGATCCTGCCTGCACACTTCCTGCCTGTAGGGTTGTCTGTGCAACCTAATGAACACAACACAGAGATCTACAGGTCAGAGAACCATGAAAATAGGATCGGATCCAAGCAGCGAAGTTCTATTCAGCTCAATAAACAAAGAGAAGAAGAAGAAGTAGGATGATTTCCATGAACAGATCTGCAGTTATTTCCAGAACATGCACACGCACATGCACAAGGAATCAGCAAGTGCTAAAGAATTGTGCAGGAAATGGTGGGAAATGGAGAAAAATGAAGCAGAATTGAGGGGAGAATAGAGAAACAGCGCTCTGTGAGAACGCCTTCGCAATGCCTCTGACATTTAGGGACATCAATATTTCATATACTCTTAACATAAATAATTAAAATCAACCAGGATTTCAAGGGAATGAAAACTAAAACACAAACTAACTGCATGACAGATGAACACACAACCATGCTGAAGTGGGCGGGTAACGCGGATTGAACTGTGTCCCCCAAAGGCAGTAACTGTGCATGTAGAGTGAGGTCACACCAGCCTAGTGGAGGCTTCCAATCCCAGTGACTGTGCCCTTACGGGAAGGCGAAGAACTGGACACAGGTGCCCAGGAGAACGCACGTAGCTAAGCAGCAGAAACTGGGTGGCAGGTCTGCAGACCAGGGAACATGCGGGACCCATGGCTGTCGGAAGCTGGGAGGCAACGAAGCTTCCACCTGCGGTCTCGGGGGGTCGAGCCCTGCTTCTGGATTTTGGCCTCCAGAATGGTGAGGCAGGAAGTTGCTGTTTTCCCAAGGCTTCCAAAGTATGGGACTTTGTCAGGCAGCCCTCGGAGGTAAAGGGTAAATCTAAATACCTTTAGAAAACAGAATCTTGACTCCGTAAGGCTAAAGGCACTGAGAAACAGACTTAAATATTGTCTCTTATTTTAATGTTTATTATTATTTATTTGAGAGCCAGAGTTGCAGACCAAGAGAAAGGGAGAGATCTCCCATCTACTGGTCGGCTTCTCAAATGCCTTTAGCCACCATGACTGGGCCAGACCAAAGTGGGAGCCAGGAACTCCACCCAGGTCTCGCACATGGGTGGCAGGGGCCCAACCACCTGTGCCACCAACTACTGCCTCCTAGGAGCAGAGCCAGGACTCGAACCCAGGCACTCTACTAACAGATAGAGGAGTCCCAGGTGGTATCCAGATTGCTAGGGCAATGCTCACCCCAATAACTTTTTTTGACAGGTAGAGTGAGATAGTGAGAGAGAGAGACAGAGAGAAATGTCTTCCTTTTTCCGTTGGTTCACCCCACAAGTGGCCACTACGGCTGGCGTGTTGTGGCCGGTGTGCCAGGAGCCAGGTGCTTCCTCCTGGTCTCCCAAGCGGGTGCAGGGCCCAAGGACCTGGGCCATCCTCCACTGCCCTCCAGGGCCACAGCAGAGAGCTAGACTCCCAATAATTTTTTAATAACCCTAAAGCGACTTGTGCAAATCATATGAATGAGCAGGGGGTAATGACTTAGATATTTAACTATCTGAAAAATACTACCAAATAAGTGAAGAGGAAAGGTTAAACTAAGCCCTGGAAGCACAGGTTGGAATCAGAGGTGATACTTGGTTTTGAAGTTTTGTACACACATATCCACCTTTGCACACACGTGCCCATCTGTGTGTATATGCATATGAGGATGTGTGTATAAAACTTGCATGTGTACACATGTACTTGTATGTGTTTTGTCTGTATGAGATATGCATGCACACGTGTGTGTCTGTGTTCCTATGCCACTGGAATTGAAAAGACCCTCTCCCATGCCACACGACACGCTCTGGGTGACAAGAGAAACCTAAGTGGCTGCCCGCAAGGAGGTTTGCGGGCATGAGGGTGGGGTGCAGAGCGTTTTCCAATGTCTGGAAAGTGCTGCTCGAGGGTGTGCGTGGAGCTGGCCATGGTGCTGAACCCCAGCCTGCATCCCGCCTTGCCGTGGTCCACTGGGCGGGCTCACCCCCTTGCGTTGGCCTGCTGGCTCTTAGTTGTCCATTTGTGTCTGCTTAGCATGGTGTGCACAACAAGGCAACACAGCTTTGGTGACTTAAACAGAAAAACATCCTGTGTCTCATTCTGGAGGCTGGAGTCCGAGCAAGGCATCAGCAGAGCTGGATTCTCCCAAGGCTTCTCTCCTCGCCTTAGCTTGTTGTCCTCTCTCTGTGAGTGCCTGCGTGTCTGCGTCCTAGCCCCCTCTTCTCACACAGAACTACTCACAGGGCATTAGAACCTAACCTACTGCCCTCATTTTAACTTAACTACATTCTTAATCACACCCTGAGATCCTGAAAGTCAGGACATCCAAATCTGAGTTTTGGGTAGATACAATCCAGTCCACTACACTCCCCACTACGCTCCTACCATACTCGTGCCTTTGCCGCACCCACAAATGTGCTTTCCGCCCCAATAGCCACCAAAGTTTTAGTCACTGCAGCAGCAGTTCTAAGTACAAAATCTCACCAGATCAGGTCTGTGTATGACTGCAGGTCAGATTCCAGTACAGCCATGAACCAGTGGTACCACACAGGGTATGCACTTCCAATATGGGGAGAGAAGCACGGGAGAGAAGCAGAACTGGAAAGGGGGAATGACTTTGGCTCCCAAATAAGTCTCTGTAACCTAAGAGAGCAGATCTCACTAAATTTTTTAAAATTCAATTTTATTATAATTAGACAAACTCTGCTCATATATATTTATGAGGCATGTGACAGCATGATGAATGTATCAGTATGGTATGGTGCAAATCAATCTAAGAGATCCATCACCTAAAATACGTTTAATTTAGAAATTTCTCTTGTGATTAGCTTCTATTCAGTAGCTGGAACACCACTAAGTTGATTCTCATGGCTTTATTACATGAGCCTTAGAAAATATGTTCATAAACTTAGAGTACACTTTGGGCAGCTTTCTTTGAGGCAAAATCAGCTAGGGAATATTACAGAACCGATAGTTTCCATTCTTCTGAGGTGTCTCTGGAACTTTGTTTAAGTCACCTAAGGACTCCATAGATCCAGCAGTCCTCAGACTTGCTCACAAACTGGTATTATTAGGCAATGAAGTCAGCATCGGAGGAATCAGCCTGCCACCCGCCTGCCTGCCCACCAGTGAGGTCATGCTTTCCTGGAAAACTCAAAGTACAGAAAATAAGCCACATCACTGTTTAGAATATGATTTAAATGTATTTCTGGCTTCCTAAAACCTACTAAGCTGTTCAGAATAAGATTATTGTCAATTTACATAATTGGAATAAAGTAATTATTTGGACCATTCAGAGTAAACAGAAACTGATTCTCCATAAACGATCAGAACTACTACAAGTATATAAACATATCTCTACAGAAAATCTCACAATGTCTACAAATCAAAATTTGCTTAACTGTAGCTTTATATATATTTATTTATATCTGTATATGTATTTTTGGATCACATAATCTTTGGCTCATTAAGTTCTTTTAAAGTTTATTTATTTTCATTTATTTAAAAAGCAGAGGAAAGGGGAGAGAGAGAAATACACACACAGCGAGAGTATCTCATCCCTGGTTCACGGCCTAAATGCCCACAGCAGCCAGGGCTGGACCACTGCACATGCAGGAGCCCAGGACCCAGTCTGGGTCGCCCACGTGGCTGGCAGGGACTCAAGTGCTTGAGCCAGCACCTGCTGCGTCCAGTAATGCATTAGCAGGGCGCTGGATCAGAGCGAGGAGCCATGACTTGAACCAGGCTCTCAACATGGGATGCACGTATCCGAGTGGTGTCTTAACTACTCTACCTGTCCCCATGAGACGCTGTAATTATTGGGCTAGCAGTGAACCACTTTCTTTCTTTCTCCATATTTTATCAATCATCTATCTTCAATATGCATTAATATATCTTCAATATGCATCACTGAAAAGTTAGTTTAGACCCCTGAAAATCATGTTCTTCGAATTATAACCCCCTCCCCCATTCCACTCTCATCTCCCTGCCTTCTCCTCCTGAAGCAGCCATTATTTAGAATTTGGGGTTTGTCATTTCCTTCCTTTACTGTTTATATAGTTGGGAAGTATTTTATGTTTTCCTTTTGGTAAGACAGTAAATTAAAAAGAAGATGGGAACCACATATTGTAATCAAATCTTGTGTTCTCTCCTTATTTTTCTTGTGGCATTCCTTAGGTATCTATTTTGTACACTTGCAGGTATAGAGGATTCCATTTATTAAAATAGGAATAGAAATGGTTCTCTTGGAGCTCAGACAACTCAAGGAGACTTAGGTTACTATGGACCTGGAAATCAATCACAAAACCAGAATCAGAATGACTATCACGTGTGGCAGATCCAAAAAGTAGGGCGAATCCCCTGCCAGAACAGGCCCATTACAGGAGCTGGCGATCAAGCTATGCTTCATGAAGGAATCAGTTTTTGATTGGAATGTGGGACTGGCATTAATTTCACTTGATTGTAGGGAACGGAATTATTATAATTGCAAGGGAGCAGAGGAGCAGGAAGGCAGAGCAATGCACATACAAACACACGAGGGATAAAAATCGAGAACTCCTGCAAGTATTTTACAGTTTTTTTTAAAATTTTTGACAGGCAGAGTGGACAGTGAGAGAGACAGACAGAAATGTCTTCCTTTTTCCAATGGTTCACCCCACAAGTGGTCAATACGGCTGGCGCGTTGTGGTCGGCGTGCTGCACTGATCCGCAGCCAGGAGCCAGCTGCTTCTCCTGGTCTCCCATGTGGGTGCAGGGCCCAAGCACTTGGGCCATCCTCCACTGCCCTCCTGGGCCACAGCAGAGAGCTGGACTGGAAGAGGAGCAACCAGGACAGAATCCGGCGCCCCAACCGGGACTAGAACCTGGTGTGCCGGCGCTGCAGGAGGATTAGCCTAGTGAGCCACTGCGCCAGCCAGTTTTTTTTTTTTTTTTTTAATTCACAAGCTTTTATTGGGATTCTGCTCCCAGGCGAGGTTCCCCAACAGAGCGGGGGCTGGGGAAGTTGCCCGTCAGAGGCTGGGAGGGCTCCTTTTATAGATACAGGGCATGGGGGTTAAAAGTTGAGTTGGGTTTGATCCTCACTGGTTTTCCTTTAGGCCCCCGCAGGGACCTTGACAAGGACTTTTCTTCCCTGGAAGTACACGTAGGAACTCTTCATTCCCGGAAGTGTAGGCCTTCCCTCCTTGCGGATCCCAAAGCCACCATCCCGACCTTTTGATGATAGGAAAGGGGGCGACGATGAGTCTCTCTGGCTACTTCCTGCTGACTGGGGATGTCGTCTACAGGGGCCTGCTGGGAGTATCTTAGGGCTCTGCAGTGTATGGATGGAGAAGCCTCTGGTTGACCGCCTGGTTGCTGAAGGCCTCGGTTCATTCCATAATCACCTGCTGTAAACACTTACACAGACACTGTAGTATACAAGTCAGGGTGAGAATAGCAACAACTCCTACAAGTACTTTGTGTAGGGACATTGAACTCCAAACTGAGCGGGTTACAGTAGATGTGATAGAAAACACTTTATTGTAAGCACAGTGAACATAGGAAATAATGGCATTGATGATATGATAAAACAGGAAAATTGCATGATGCTGATACCCATTTCATGGCTTCATAGAATTCTCCTGAGGAGCAACACAATTTGACTGAAGCATGCTTGACAAGATTCAGATCTGTGATGTCATAAAAACACACACTGCAATGAAGTTGTTATCTTCAGAGTTCACAGGGATGGTATATTCAGAGAATCTGTACACAATGAAGATACCATGCACCTCCGGCATATCAAAAGTTCTTCGTCATCTATTAAACAATGGATAAAAACTGCATCACAGCTATGTGGTTGGACACATGGACTGAAGATGATCCACATCAAGTTTTCATGAGTTACAGTTTTGATAACACATCAAATTATGAAAAAGTTAAAAGACTTAAGGAAAAAGCCAAACCCAACTTCTATGAATTAATTTTTTGGAGACGATGTTTAAACATGTAAACATGTTTGCACACAGATGTTTGCAGTGCGCTGTTGGACAAAAGTGTTCAAGAAGCCAAGTGTTGATCACTATTAGGCATCGATACAATGTAATCACATGCAGCCATCCCCGCGATAACGGAGACGAGATTGCAGCTCTACTGTGTATATTATATCCCCCTCCACAGAGTTCAGATTATCCAGTGTGCTAGCAAAACCTCTGCCGGTGTGGGCCCTAGTGCATGGCCTTCTGCTTTGACTGGTGTGGCTTTGGATTCATTCCACTGCGTGCAGTGAGGAGCATGTAGATTAAGGCTGGGAGCTGCGGGTCTGGGAGGGACACCCCCCCACGGTCGATACTCACTAGAAATTCAGACATTTGTGTCCTCTGTGACTCTGACCATGGATGACCACAGGTCTTTGAAAATAAACCATGAGTGTAAAATTCTTCCTGGTGACTTCCAAGAGCGTGGACACTTTCCTCCTCACGACAGCTTGCACTGTTCATCCCAGAGTCCGGGACAGGACGAGATGCGTCCCTGCATGACGACAGGGAAGAAGGGGCTCTGCTACGAGGCTGGGGAATGAACATGGACGTGGGACAGGGCTTCCCAGGAGACAGGAGAGCCCAGTGAGGTCTGGAGCAGGAGCCAGGAGGACTAAGCAGAGAGAAACATGGCTCCACTGGGACTCCCTGCCCTGGCTGCGATGGGACCCCGCCCCCACCCTCACACCGGGGCTTACCCACCCAAGCCGTGCACCCCGCCAGCAGGAGGAAGGGAATCCACGCAGCTGTGGCGTTGAGAGGTGGACTCCCTGGGAAACGACTCAGGCGGAGCTCAGCCATCAGGACTTGGAGACGACAGCTGATGGAGACAGAGAGGACACGCACGCCTGCCTCCTCCTGTGGCAGGCAAAGCTGGCCCCGTGCCGTTTGGACTGAGTCTGCAGGACCAGGAGCCAAAGCAGACCGCTTCAAAACGTGGCCTGCCTCAGGCACTTCAGTAGTGTAGCAAGAGCTAGCGTGCTCACAGAACAGACCTGTGCCATCACTCAGTCGTGTGACTGTGTGGTCGCTGGCACAGCACGTGTGTCCATGGAGCTCAGCTAGCGACGTGGGCTCAGAGGGGAGACACCAGCACGTCTGGGCTCTGCTGGGAACGAGGCAGGGGTGAGACCCTCCTGACAGCCATGACTGTAAGCAGGTGCTAGGGGTCCTGCTGGTCCAACCTCACAGCACAGAGTTTGTGTTGCAGCCCCAGCCAGAGCTTCTGAGAGTTCGACACATGGGGGACAATCTCGCGCAGCCTGGGCGCCAGCAGGCACAACAGGATGCAGTGGTGCCCACCCTCGCCAGTCACCGGAGTTCGCATTCTCACGCTCCAGTGGGTCTGAGGTACGTTTCTGGCTGTGGTGGGCACCTCCTGATGAGCAGTGAGCCCTGGAGGCAGCGCTGTGTGTTGGATGAGACCCTCTCGCAGAGCTGGAACTCACACGAGGAGTCGGTGGTGCTGAGAAATGG
Source organism: Sylvilagus bachmani (assembly GCA_015711505.1). Lineage (NCBI taxonomy): Eukaryota > Metazoa > Chordata > Mammalia > Lagomorpha > Leporidae > Sylvilagus > Sylvilagus bachmani. Next base: position 109,609,623 of record CM027389.1, on the reverse strand, counting down.
CTCAGGTGGCTGCAGAAGCAAACCTCATCAGTGGCGGCACTATCAGAGGGTGCAGCGGGTGTCAGAGGGGGTGGGTTTCAACTTCAGATCCACACGTGCACAGCTGCTCTCTGAGGACAGAGCTGCCAGAGCCGACCCGGCAGTGCACACTCGCCGTCTCATTTCAGCCTGCACCGCTCAAAAAACCAAAACGTGACTGGATCATTCTCACTTTGCAAAAACACTAATATTAAAATGCTCTGTGAGAGTTTCTATAAACCAATCTAAGGCCTGAGAATCACTGGCTACCATTAAGCTGCCAAAGACAAGTGGAACGGTAGCAGAGTTCCAAGCTCATCACGCCAAAGACGGCCAGCGTGATGGCAACCTCTGGGGTTTGCTCTGCAAAGGACAAACAGAGAAGTAACAGCTTGGACCTGACGTCGTGGCGAAGTGGTTACAGCCACCATCTGCAGCACCGCCATCCCACATGGGCACCAGTTCAAGTCCCAGCTGTTCTATTTCCGATCCACTTTCTGCTAATGCACCTGGAGAGGCAGCAGAGGATAGCCCAAGGCCTGGGCCCTGCACCCCCGTGGGAGACCCAGAGGGAGCTCCTGGCTCCTGGCTTCAGCCGGCCCATCGCTGGCTGTTACAGACAAGTGGGGAGTGAACCAGTGAGTGGGAGATCTCTCTCCCTCCCTCTCTGTAAGATGGCCCAAGGCCTGGGGCCCTGCACCCCCGTGGGAGACCCAGAGGGAGCTCCTGGCTCCTGGCTTCAGCCGGCCCATCACTGGCTGTTACAGACAACTGGGGAGTGAACCAGTGAGTGGGAGATCTCTCTCCCTCCCTCTCTGTAGCTCTTTCAAATAAATTAACTCTGTGTCAGAATACAGAGGATTTTTGGTAATGAAACTTGAATTAAAAATATTAATGTGAGGTTTCTCACAACTTCCTTCACTACTGAGAGGCTCACAATGATGGCAATGTGTTAATTTAAAAACACAGAGATAAGCTTTTGACCAAATCCTGTAATATTTAATTATTTTAAAGATCCATTTCATCGTTCATTTGCTTGTAAGAAAACTGTCCTTTCCTTGTAACGATCAGAGCCTCATTTACTAGGGCAGCCAAGGGGTCCTCGCACAAGAACTTAGCAGAAAACAATCCGCAATTATCCCCGATTACTCAGACCTTTGAATCTCAGAATTGCCAGCCAATTCAGCTCTCTATTGCCTCAAATGAGATATTTCTTACAATGCTCTCATTACTTCTCAATTGTGAGCTTCCCTGAAGACAATTTAATTAAAAATAATCACCATCTCTCCTACCCCAAATGAATAATCGTGTCCTGAGAAATACAAAAACTAGACTACACGTACCCTCAGCTTTAAGAAGAAAGTGACATTTTGGAGAGTTTCGGGGTCATCATTCAATTAGTCACAAGGCACATTAATACAAAGTAGCATTTGTTTCCTTTGCAAGTGTAACAAAGATGCAGGAAGATATTGTCCTGCAAGGGTTTTTCTGGCGCCTTCCCTGTGGACAAGTAGCTCCCAGGTCCTGGGCTGATTTAAGCCTTTTGACCATTTAGTGAACGCTGGGTCGGCTCTCCGTGTCCAGTCCTTGTGCCTAAAAACACACAGGTCCTGGTTTCAGGGAGATGAAGAGCAACAATGCTTGCCCGCCCATGCGTGTGCTATACAAAAGTGCTGCAGAGACCGGCGCCGTGGCTCAACAGGCTAATCCTCTGCCTGCAGCGCTGGCACACTGGGTTCTAGTCCCGGTCGGGGCACTGGATTCTGTCCCAGTTGCCCCTCTTCCAGGCCAGCTCTCTGCTGTGGCCCGGGAGTGCAGTGGAGGATGGCCCAAGTGCTTGGGCCCTGCACCCCATGGGAGACCAGGAGAAGCACCTGGCACCTGGCTGCTGCCATCAGATGAGCGCGGTGCGCCGGCTGCAGCGGCCATTGGAGGGTGAAACAACGGCAAAGGAAGACCTTTCTCTCTGTCTCTCTCTCTCACTGTCCACTCTGCCTGTCAAAAAAAAAAAAAAGTGCTGCAGAAACGGACACTCGACGTCCATCAACACACAGCTTTTCTGGAATCACCCGGAACGTGGTGACCACGCTGGGCAGAAATGTCCCTGCCGTTCTGAAGCTTACACGCACTTTGGGGGAGACAGGAAACCTGGGCGTGATGCTGGAGAGCACGTCCGTGCAGAGGGAGGCCACAGGGAGGGACGGGGTCCCTGCACCGGCACCCGAGTCACCGACGCCCTCCAGCCCACGCTCCCGCCCCCGCCTGCACTGCCCAGAGGGCGGTCAGCGTCCCCGATGGAGTGAGCACCCCCAGCCTGCAGGAAATCACAAAGACCAAATCCTATTAGCAGGCACTTGCTTTGGGAAACTTCTCTGTGGGGTTGGGGGTTGCTTCACGAGTAAATATCGTGACACTGAGGCCGGGGCAGCGAGCATCCCCGGAGAGGCCGCATTGCCGCGTGCACGCGGGTCTGGGGCCAGCAGGGGGAACGGCCGCCTGTTCCCGGGCAACGCCGGCTTCCCCTGGAGCCCCCGGCCCTGGCACCTTCAGTGGCTCCCTTGGCTCTCCAGCCGCCCACCGAGGCGTCGACAATGGAGGTTTGTATCCAGAGTTGGGACGTGGGACCCTGCAGCTCCGTTGCCGGAGCAGCTGAACGCGTTTGTAACGTGAGCTAAGCATACTCGGTCAGCGTTACTGGGTGGCTTCCTGGACTTCATCTGGAATGAGAAATAGTAGAAAACGCTTTTGTTCTTTTGTGCCTTTTCACCATTTCGGAGTCTCCCGAGGAGCGGCTCTGGGCCCTGGGGCTGCCCCTGCACCTGCCTCTCGTTTCTGCTCCCTCTGTGGCTCCGCCTGGAGGGCAGGGAGGCTGCTCCTCCTCCAGCTCACAGAGCAGTGACCTGGGGGACTCAGCGGGGGCGGGGACCTTGGCAGGCTCCACCCCCGCCCTCTCTCTCTCTCTCTCTCTCTCTCTCTCTCTCTCTCTCTCTCTCTCGGCTGCACAGGACCCTCGGCCGCAGGGTCCTCCACTTCCACGTGTCCACCGTGAAGGCCGCCACGTTTGGGTGCTCAGGACGGGTGCGGGGCTCCGTCAGGACCGTGAGCTGACTCAGCCGTGTCTCCCCACCGTCGTTACTGGACACCCGGGGAAGACGTGGCCTTTCCCACGATGACTCCCTCCTCGGAGTGACTCAGCACCCTGCATAGACAAACGAGGATGTCCCCAAAAACCTTCCAGTCCTGCAGCCGGGTGCACCCGGGAACCTCGGCCCAGGAAACAGGTCCAACCAGGAGCCCCGTGCTCCAGGGAGCTGGTGTGGTCGCCTCCGTGGGTTCTGGGCTGGGCTGCACTGCGCCCACCAACCACATAGAGGCCCTGGTGGCTGCAGAGGGATGGCAGCCGTCACTGCCACAGTAGTTGAAGCGAAAGGAGGTGGGGGGTGGGGAGCAGGGAGCCTGGCGGCTCTCCGAGGCTCTTGCTCAGAGCGTATTTTCACATGGGAACAATGACCCAGAGCGAGACAGAGGCCAGGGTAGCCCAGGACGCGAGGCCTGAGCGTGGTTCACGTCTCATGGAGTTCTGGAAGGGAGAGACAGGGCAAGGGACCAGGGGGACTGTGCGCGCGGGGGGAAGGGGGGCCTCTTTCCAAGGCCCCCTGCACTCACACCTCTTTGATTCCTTGCTACGCATTTGCTTAAGGAGCTAGGTAGTTTGTCAGGGTTTCTCCCAGGAGAGGGGACCCAACACCTCTCTGGCATCACGTGTTCTCTGTGGAAGGCACCGCTCTCCCTCCCCTCACACAGAGCTCTCAGAACAAGGGCGCCTTGCACACTCCACACACCAGCGGACGGTGACCTTGTACTTCTAGAAGGTGCTAAGACAGTTCGTTATTTCCGGGGTGGTCCGTCCACTTAGACCTCTGCGATTTAAATTACCTTTCTGAGGCTCAGTTTGGCTTTTGTGTCCTTTTGATGTAACACTGGTAGGTTTTTTTCTTCATTTTGTTTATGTATTTGACAAAAATTGTCTATCATGAGAGACTGCCTCAAAAGTTGTGTGAAAATGTGAAATTAAAAAGGAAATTTATTTTGAATCAAAATGTTTAAACTCCATGCTTATGATGGATCTTCAAAAAACTTCATGTCAAACCTACATTACAACTATGCATGGCTTCCAATTTCACCTCCACGGACTTCTGGAAGCTACCTTGTGTGCATTGTCCAACACATCACCATTTTCCTTTAGGGTGAAATACTGAAAACTTACTGTCTTAGCAATTTTCAGTAATGCAATGCAATACCTGGTTATTTTGAAATTTTTACTATTTACGTCTTTTTTGAAAGTCACAGAAAGACAGTATGCTCCACCCACTGGTTCACTCCCCCCACGCCTGCAACAGCGGGGGCTGGGCCAAGCCAAAGCCGGGAGTCAGAACTGGGTGCCAGGGGCTCCGTTGCATGGAGCTCACTGCTGCCTCCCGAAGCACACGTGCGCTGGGTGTGCAGAGGCTCCGAGCCGAGCTGGCCGCAGGCGTCCCCAGCAGCCGCTTAGCCGCGTGCCAGCCCCTGGTCCTGCCAGCTTCCTGCCTGGGTGTGTCGGGGCTGCGAGAGTGCTGCCCACACCCTTGCCCAGTTTCTGCCTAAAACCCGCGTGAGACTTCACCTGCCTTAAACCTGTGGGTGTGCGACTCAGCCTGGCCACGAGGGTTGCTGTCGGATAAAGAGTTAAATGTGCTGATCAGCTGACCTGGAAACAAGGAGCGCTTCCAAGGTCGCCATCACAGTCCTTAAAGGTGGAAGAGAGGGGCCGGAGCCGCGGTGCAGCAGGTAAAGCCACCGCCTACAGCACTGACATCATATGGGTACCGGTTCGAGTCCTGGCTGCTCCACTTCATATCCAGCTCCCTCCTAATGTGCCTGGGAAAGTAGAAGACAGCCCAAGTCCCTGGACCCCTGAACCCATGTGGGAGACCTGAAGGAAGCTCCTGGCTGCTGACTTTGGCCTGGTCCAACACTGCCCATTGTGACCATACAGGGAGTGAAGCAGAGAATGGAAGATCTCTCTCTCTCTCTCTCTCTCTCTCTCTCTCTCCCCCCCCCTTCTATCTCTGTAACCATGCCTTTCAAATAAATAAATGAATCTTTTTTAAAAAAATAAAGTTTTTAAATAGTAGAAGAGAATGTTAATGCTCTGGAGATGGGCAGGGGACTGGAGCCGAGCACGAAAGGGCTGTATCAGCTCTACTCCTCCTCCAGGGCTGCCAGGTAGAACCAGACCCACCGACATCCCCACCTCAGCCCAGGGAGATCCGTGTTGCACCTGGAACCTAGGCGCTGTACATGACCTCTGCTCCAGGAATATAGCCCTACCTTCAGTGGGAGGGGTGATGGCTAGCCCTGCCCTCAGTGGGAGGGGTGATGGCTAGCCCTGCCCTCAGTGGGAGGGGTGATGGCTAGCCCTGCCCTCAGTGGGAGGGGCGAGGGCTGGCCCTGCCCTCAGTGGGAGGGGTTATGGCTAGCCCTGCCCTCAGTGGGAGGGGTGAGCACCTTGGAATTCACTGGAAAACAGCATTCCGGGGCGTTATGTTTGTGGAGTACTGACGCGAAGGCAAGACAGTAAGCAGCTGGGGCAGAGGCCAGTCCTGCACGCACAGGGAGGAAGCAGACAGGAACGCGGCTGCCACTGGCCCAGGCATTTCCACAGGGACAGGGGGAGGAACAGGGACAGGAGAGCTGGGATCTAAGCCGTGAGTGAGGTGGCTCGGCCGCATGCGCTTTAGGAACGTACTGGAGTCGCGTTGAGACTCACCGAGCTCCATCTGCATTCTCACGTTTCAGCCAAAGGCAGCACTTTGACCAAGCCAAACACAAACAGCAATTCTGACCTGACAAGACACCCAGCGCTATTCAGCCTGGGTTCTTGTAGGCGTGGTCTGGTGTGGCCGATCCCAGCCCAGCAGGAAAGGAGTTTGTACAAGAAATAAAAGGAGCAGAAAGCAGATGAGTTTCCCAGTGAAGTCACAATTGGCCGTCACAGTGAAACACTCGAAACTTTCAAAACCCCACCCTCTCTGGAAATTAGCAATCGATTATAAGAACTCCCACGTCTCTTTGAAGAACTTCCGGCCTGGGAGTGTGTGTGCTGCGGCATGAGTCAGCAGTGCAGAGCCATGAGTCAGCAGAAGACACGGCAAGCCCTGGGCGGCTGGTTCTGCAGAGGCTGTTCTCTGGTCCTCCCCCTTTCCTCCTCCGTGTCCACGTTTGCTAATACTTTACCTTCCTGGGTCCATCACAGCCGGCAGGATCACCCTCTCACCTGATTGCGCACTGGGACTTCACAGGTGAGAGACCCCCACTGCAGGAGCTGAGGCGGGGGGCAGCCTGGCCCCAGACACTTCCTTTGCAGGGCGGGGCAAAGTGGGGCTGGGATGTTGGGCTTCTACATTAGGCCCACGGGGGGCCCTGCATCAACACCACCCCTCCTCCAAGGCAGGCCGGGCCCTGAGGGAGCGGCTGTGCTCCAGACCCAAGGGCGGTGCTGAGGGGCCAGGTGGGCTCGGAGCCGCAGGAGCGCGGAGACGGAGGTGAGGTCAGAACTCACCAGTCAATGCCCAAGTGCTCACAGAACAACTACTGCGTGTGATCTGTCACTCTAGAACGGGAACTGGAGACAGACGAGATCACTCCAGTCCTACAGGAAGACACACAACACAAAGGCCGGCGTCCAGGCACAGGGCACTGGTTCAAGTCCCGGCTTCTCTGCTTCAACCCAGCTCCCTGCCAATGTGTCTGGGCAGCAACTGATGACTACGCAAGTGTTTGGGTCCTTGTCACCCACATGGGAGTACAGGATGGAGCTCCTGGCTCCTGGCTTTGGTGTGGTCCAGCCCAGGCTATTGCAGCCATCTGAGGAGTGAGCCAGCAGACGGACAAGCTGTGTTGTGTGTGTGTGTGTGTGTATCCCTCTCTGACTCTGTCATTCTGCTCTTTAAATCAATCAATCAATCTTAAAAAAAAAAAAAAAGAATAACACAACAAAGCAAGCGAGCTCGGTATCAGCTGATTGCATCACCAAGTGGTGTCTCTCGACATCCTGGGGCTGGCGGGGGAGGCTGTTTTAGACAGAGCTGCTTCCCAGGAAAGCCCACGCTGGCAACCATTAGCGGTGCGAGGAGACAGCAGCGAGGGGCTGCCTGGGAGGCTGCGAGCGGGCTGGGGTTTCCACGAGGCCGTGAAGAGGGGGCGTAACCGGATGAACAGGCAGAGTTTGCAAACAGCCACAGAGAAGCTGCATAGCTGACGGCTGGGCTTCCGTGAGCTCGCTGGGCTCGGTGAGAATGCTCGGATGGGCCCAGGCAACAGAGAAGGTCTTAGAAACGGAAGGCGTCCTGGCAGAGACTCTCTGATGCCCTGGCGGGGGGATGGCCCCCATCACAGCTTCCTGATCACCATGGAGATGGCGGACATGAGGAGCCCGGGGCCCCAGTCTCAAGCCAGAGCCACACCTGCTAGGATGGGCATGAGATTTGCGACTTCCTCTAAAATGCACCATGCTATCGTTTTTAAATCCTGATTGTTCCATGGGCACTCACACGCTGGGGCAAGCGCCTGACCCTTCGCGCCAGATTCTCACTGAGTCTTTTGCCATTAAATGCCCATTAAATTGATTTGTCTCCTATCTGGTAGGAAAGGGACACTTGCCACGCAGTCATCAATCCCGAGTTCAAGTCCCGGCTCTGCCTATTGTTTATCAAAGCCTGTTTGGTGCCAGTTTCCCCTGGAACTGGGAGCGTGGGCTGTATAAAGATCAGGGCAGAAGGGGCCGGCGCCGTGGCTCACTTGGCTAATCCTCCTCCTGCAGCACCGGCATTCCATATGGACGCCGGGTTCTAGTCCCGGTTGCCCCTCTTCCAGGCCAGCTCTCTGCTGTGGCCCGGGAGTGCAGTGGAGGATGGCCCAAGTGCTTGGGCCCTGC
>CM027389.1:109583476-109595010 GCA_015711505.1 Sylvilagus bachmani | reverse complement strand
AGGTGCAGTGTGTACAGGAGTGAGGTGTGGAAGGAGCAGGTGCACTGTGTACAGGAGTGAGGTGTGGAGGGACAGGTGCAGTGTGTACAGGAGTGATGTGTGGGAGGGGCAGGTGCAGTGTGTGCAGGAGTGAGGTGTGGAGGGACAGGTGCAGTGTGTACAGGAGTGAGGTGTGGAGGGACAGGTGCAGTGTGTACAGGAGTGAGGTGTGGAAGGGGCAGGTGCAGTGTGTGCAGGAGTGAGGTGTGGAGGGACAGGTGCAGTGTGTACAGGAGTGAGGTGTGGAGGGACAGGTGCGGTGTGTACAGGAGTGAGGTGTGGCATGAGCAGGTGCACTGTGTACAGGAGACGCTGCTTCACTCTGAGGAACTCCTGAACCACCATGGTTGTGTGAGTTCTCAGCATCTCCTCGCGATCTCAGTTCCCCATATTTGATCCATGGTGAATCTGCATGGGCACCACACTGGGCAGAATGCTGTTCACAGGGACAGTTCCCTACCTTTTCTGGAGCAAGTCACTGACACACACTCAGGCTTCCTGGCACATGGGAGGGCAAGGCCAGTCACCAGCTGCTTTAGAGATGAAGAGACTTGAGCTGAAAGTGTTGTATTCATTTTCCCAGTGACATAAATCATGCTTCGAGCTCAGCCCTCCAACGTCTGTGCTCTCAGCCATCGTACTAATGCATCAGGGCCACTAGGAGCTGCATCACGGGATGGTGATGCTAACGACCCAAGCGTGAACCACTGCTGCCCAGATGTTCACACCGTCCGGAGGAGGAGACGTCGGAGACAGAGGAATTGGTACGTGCTACTGCAATGTTTCCCGTGCGTATCTAGGAAGGACTTCCTGAATGCAGGTGTACGTTTATGGTTTTCAAATGTCAGAGCGTGGCAGACAGCGAGACTGGAATAGCACAGGCAGCGCGGGGAGGGTTTCGGGAGATGCTGATGCAGAAGCCCCGCCCAGCTCCTCAGAAAGGGCTCCCTTCAGCAGAGGACAGGCTGTGCTGTTAATATGTGCATGTAGTTCTTTTCTTCTGCCTGAAAGTCAACGAGAGAGAGGGAGAGAGAGAGAGAGCGAGCCAGAGAGATCTTCCACCCTCTAGTTCATTCCGCAAACGTCCACAGTAGCCAGGACTGGGTCAGGCCAGGGTCAGGAGGCAGGAGCTCTGTCTCGTGTCCCACGAAGGAGGCAGGCACTCGAGGGCTCGCGCCCTCTCTTCTGCCCCCATCAGCAGGAAGCTGGATTGGGAGCAGGGCAGGATGGATCCCAGGCACTGGGCTATGGGGTGTGGGCATCCCAGGGGCCAGGTTAGCCCTCTAAGCCTCAACACCTGCTCCCAGGTCGGGGGGGTGTTGAATGACGGGGGAAGGAAAGGTTTGGTCATGAGCAAAAATCAGAGGTTGCAAAGAGTCTGGGGGAGAGGCGGGAGAACTGCCCCGGGGGCTGCGGCCAGCCCACAGGCGTGGGAAGAGGGGGGCCATGTGGACAGCGTGGCTCCTGGGAACGGTGACCTCCATTCCCACAGGAGCGCGAGGAGCACCGAGAAGAGGCCTGACCCTGCGGGGGGAGCCTGAGGTGCTCTCAGCACCGTGGGGAAGACGGACGGTGGGGACGCAGGGTCTGTGTGGCCCCTGCCTCTCGGCCTTCCCTGGTGTGGAGGACTGGGATGACGGATTGGAGGCCGTCCTCGGTCACCCTCCCACCGTGAGGGCCTCAGGCCGGGCCGGGCCCCGCTGGGCAGTTGGGGTGGGCGCAGAGAGCCACTGTGGCTGCAAGTCGGCTTCATTCCGCTACAGCCTTTAGTGCGCTCCTTGGTTGTGGACACGGACTGCGTCCACGCTGCACCTGGGTTACGTCCTGCACAGTGCCACGGCCACGCCTCTCGCCCCGGAAGCGTGCTCTCCTGCTTGGACTTCAGCGTGGGGGCTCCAGATCCGGGCAAACACCGCCGCTCCCGGCACGCGGAGCTCGGATCTGGGGCTCACACAGATCCGCTAACGCGGAGCAGGACCTGTGCGGCTTCTGCGAGAGCCGCCGTCAGGACCTGCCACACTCCGCCAGGAGGCCTCCCCTCTTGTTTTCCAGACGCTGCGCAACCTCCCAGGGCCCCTGGAGGGGCTGCGTGTTCACGGGCTGGAAGACTTCACACTGCTAGAATGTCCGTGTCACTTGGCGTAATCTACAGGTTCCGTGCTGACCCCGTTGAACCCGATGGCACGTCTTACAGAGACAAAAGGCCTGGACCTCATTCGGATCCACCATGGCTGCTTTGGTGCCTGGAAGAACCCAAACTTTCTCCCTGTCTGGCCGATCCTTCCCTGCTAATGACTTAAAATCTCAGTGACTTTTGGAAAAGTGCTAATCACTGTCTCGACGGACGGGCTGTCCTGAGCCCCGGAGGCCTCTCCTTCCTGGATTCGGCACACGGCTTATGATGCCAGTCGGCCTCGCCTCACTCACGGCAGCCATGAACAGGAACTTCTCCTAATCTCTCACCAGACAGCTGTCTTCTTGAAGACGTGAACCGAGAAGTGCCCGAAACCCAGCAGGCGCCCAGCAGGCGTTTCAGAGGTGAGGAGGCAGGCGGCGATCGCGAGTCTGCAGATTACCGCAGGCTCAGCGTGGTCACAGCCACCTCACCCGGGGCTCCGGCTGTGGCCTGACAGCTCCCCTCTGGCTGCTGAAGCCCTGCCTCACTCCCGCAACTGACCCCAAGCGCATCTTGAGAGCAGAGGCCCCGACAGCGTTTACCCGCTCTCGAACAGCACAGCTCCCGCCCACCAGGCTGGTGACGGCCGTGTGAGCAGTGTGATGCAGGCAGCAGATGCTGTGTCGGTGAGGGACGGCTCTGGTGTCTGTGGAGCGGCGTCTGTGCACGGTGGCTGAGGCTCGGCTCTAACTGCCTGGGTGCAGAGCCAAGAGCAGCAATAAAATGTACACCCAGAGGCTGGCTCTGTGGTGGAGTGGGTTAAGCCGGTGTCTGCAGTGCTGGCGTCCCATATGGGCACTGGTTCGAGTCCCGGCCGCTCCACTTCCAATCCAGCTCCCTGCTATGGCCTGGGAAAGCAGTGGAAGATGGCTCAAGTGCTTGGGCCTCTGCACCCATGTGGGAGACCTTGATAGAGCTCCTGGCTCCTCTCTCTCTCTCTCTGGGACTCTGTATTTCCTTCTCTGTGACTCCACATTTCAAATAAAACAAATCTTTTAAAAATGAACATTTAAACCCTTGACGAGTGACTTTGGTCAGGGGTGGGCCGTCTACCACTTACGGGGCCCAGTCTGGAGAGGATTGGCTCTCATGTAGCCACAATCCCACCACTGTCCTCTGGGGTGGAAGCAGCTGGGGCTCCAGAGTTCAAGGTGACTCGCGTGAACTTTCTAGAACGTCTGTGGGCTGCTGTGACTCAGAGGGCTATCGGCACCTAGAGTGCTTTCAACGAAGAGTGTTGGATAACAACAATGCCCCATGTGCCCGTCTCTCCCTGAGACCCAGGCCCTCATCCCTTCCGCTGAGCCAGTGCGGCCACCTCGTAAAATAGGAGATGACGGATTATGGCTCTCACCTCATCGCAGGAGCAGGCACCGCGAGTTTCTGCATCAGAAACTTGATTCGTTTTTCTCATGCACCAGAGTGGGGACAAACTCTCCTTTGCTGGCGGCTGACACAGAACCCATGATCCCTCGGTCCTGGTCCTGGGCACGGCTGTACAGGAGGCCTCTCCTCCTCCACGGAACGGGCGGTGTGAACGGGCGGTGGGAACGGGCAGTGTGAACAGGCGGTGTGAACGGGAGGTGTGAACGGGCGGTGAAAACAGGCAGTGTAGGCGGCGCCGCGGCTCACCAGGCTAATCCTCCACCTGCAGTGCTGGAACCCCGGGTTCTAGTCCCGGTTGGGGCACTGGTTCTGTTCTGGTCGTTCCTCTTCCAGTCCAGCTCTCTGCTGTGGCCCGGGAGTGCAGTGGAGGATGGCCCAGGTGCTGGGGCCCTGCACCCCATGGGAGACCAGGAGAAGCTCCTGGCTCCTGGCATTTGGGGGGTGAACCAACAAAAGGAAGACCTTTCTCTCAATCTCTCTCTCTCTCTCACTGTCTAACTCTGCCTGTCAAGAAAGAAAGAAAGAAAGAAAGAAAGAAAGAAAGAAAGAAAGAAAGAAAGAAAGAAAGAAAGAAAGAAGGAAAAGAAAACAGGCAGTGTGAACGGGCTGCTTAGAAAAGCTGCAGATGCCTGTTGCCATGGGAACCAGGAGTGTTAGGCACACTTACTTTGGGTCTCTTCTCAGTAGTAGCTAGAAACTCGGCTTTAGGGATGGGGCTGCATAGCTAATAGGACTGATGTATGGCCCCCAAGGGCTGTAAGCATGCAATACGAAGATAGTGCTGTCTTTGCAAAATGGCCCAGAATCCTTAGAGTAACTTAAATATAAATAATTCCGGAGTTTTGGCGTTCTTCAACATTCGAGGTCAATCAGCAGAGAGAGTCCCACTAGTCTTTTTTTAAGATTTATCCATTTATTTGAAAGGCAGAGTTGGGGGTAAGGGGAGAAATATCTTCCATCTGCTTGTTCACTTCCCAAATAGCTGTAAGTGCCAGGGGCCAGGTGGAAGCCAGGAGCTTCATCCAGGTCTCCCACGTGGGTGCAGGGGCCAAGGACTTGGGCCATCTTCTACTGCTTTCCCAGGCCACAGCAGAGAGCTGGATTGGAAGTGGAGCAACCAGGACCCGAACCGGCGCCCATACGGGATGCCAGCTGTGCAGGTGGAGGATTAACCTACTGTGCCACAGTGCCGGCCCCCTTTTTAATTAATTGATTGATTGATTGATTCCTGTTGGTCTAGAGAAAATAAGAAGCAAATGTGGAGAGAATCGGAGACCTGTGTGCACATCTGCAGGCGGGGCCTGGCAGTGGTTCGTTTGCTGTGGAAGAGGGTGTGCCGATGCGTGCCCACGTGCCCCGGCCCCTGAGCAGGCGGGGCGGAGGAGGGAGCTGCACGGGGAAGCACAGCTACACGGGAACGGGCGAGGGGGTGAGGCCCTGGGGACCGCCTGTGGCCGGGGCAGAGGTCCCCGCACAGCTGCCCTGTCCCCGGGAGCCCTGCTCAGCCCGAGCCCACACCGGACGACACCCGGTTCCCGCCAGGATGGCCAACCCGACCGTTTCACTGACTCCCATCATCTCAACACCTCTCACTGCAAACATCACAAATCCCATCCCCAAAGGGGCCTTATTTCCGCCACCGAAACTCCCTATAAAGCAGTAGCAGCCGTAACCAAAACGTCCGTTGCCCCAGGTAGCTGCCGTGGGCACAGCAGAGGCTGACCCGGCTTCTCTGTGCCGGGGGCACAACCGTCTGCTCACCCCCTGCGGCCCCCTCTGAGAGCCACGGGACACGAGCGCTTCACGCCCCACCCCACCCGTGTCGGTCACCGCTCGACGTTGTAGAGAAGTCATTCTAACTGCGTGGGACCGTGTCTCCTCGTGGGTTTCATTTGCATTTCCGTGGTGGGTAATGACACGGAGCGTTTTTTCACGGATTTCTTGGCCACTTGAGTTCTTTTCTGAGCTGGCATTTGTCCATCTTTATTGGATTATTTGGCTCTTGGTGAATGACAGTTTGAGTTCCTTGTATTTTCTGCGTAAGAACCCTTTATTGCACGAATAATTTGCAGGATGGCCTCCCTTTCTTGGGTCGCCTCTTGGCTGCACCGATGGTTTTCTCTTGCTCCTGAGTTCGACACGGTCCCATTTGTCTAGTTGTGCTCCTGTTGCCTGTATGTGCTTTTTGGGTCTTATCCAGAACTTGCCCACACCAGTATCTTAGCGAGTTTTCCCTATGTTTTCTTTAGTGGTTTCATAGTGGTAGATCTTGCATGAAGATGTGTTTGATCCATTGAGTTGATTTTCCCCTGTTGTGTGTTTCTGGCATGTTTGTCAAGAGCAGTTGGCTGCAGAGGGTGGATCTACCTCTGGCATCTCTCTTCCTTTGCACTCGTCTCTGTGTCTGTTCACGCCAGCACCATGTTGCTGGGGGCCCGGCATCTCTGTAGTGGGCGTTAAAGTCAGGTGCTGTGACCCCTGCAGCTGTGTGGTTTATTCAAGGTTGCTTTGGCTCTCTGGGCTCTTTTGTGTTTCCATATGAATCTTAGGACTATTTTTTCTAGTTTTTTCTAGTTGTGTGAAGAGTTTCACTAGTATTTTGATGAGGACTGCATTGAATCTCTCAATCGCTTTGGGTATTGTGAACATTTTGAGAATATTAATTCTTCCAATCCGTGACCATTGGAAGTCTTCCCAGTGTGTCTCCTTCCATTTCTTTCACTGTCATTTTATAGTTTTCATTTAGAGATTCTTAAATTCATCCCTAGAAGCCCACTTACAGGTGAGTGGATGAAGGAGCAGAGTCATCACACACCAGCGATTCTCAGCAGTATTTTCCACTATGTTAACAGTCAGCTTGTGTCCAGTCTCCCACCCCTCTGCTTACAATGGGGGAGCTCCAACACCGTCTTGCTGTTGCCATCCCGACCGCGGGAAAATAGAGGCTCTCACGGCAGAGGCCACGGTGCCTCTTCTGATTAAGTGCATTGTGCCACGGCCCTGCCGTGTCTTGCGCACTGGACTGTGTTGAAAGTGCACACACACAGACCCTACACCGTCTCTCAGGAGCCACACCAGACAACCCCTTGTCCCACCACCTCCACACCAGGAGCCCTGCTTTGTGCATGACCACAGCCGCCTGCAGACTTCGCAGCACGCAGTACTTCCTCAGGAGACGTTCTGAGAATCGCCCCACCCGCCATGTTTCCCGAGGGCAGCCTGCAGGCAACACAACCGGGATGTCCAGACTAGCAAGAAATCTGAAGGCAGAGCTGGCCGGGCTCCAGGCCCACGGACGTGTGCTCCCTTGGCGGGTGCGAATGATGTCAGATGCTGGCCCCCTGGCAGGAAGGGGCTCCCCTGCCCCCCACCCTCTGACCACGTGCAGCCCCCTGTACAGCTGACCTTTGGCCACAGGACAAGGCGACCAGCCTGACATTCTCCATGGGAGCCAGGAGGCCCCTTTGCGCCGCCCTCCTGGCTCCAGGGACCTTGCATCCTCACCTCTCAGGGCCAGGAGCATCGCTAGGTCCCGCCCCTTTGCACCGTCCCCCGGCGGGCAGCGGGGTCTCTAGAAGGAGACCACCAAGCCCTGCTGGGCGGGCAGGAAGCTCTGGGTCCACACCAATAGCTCCTTTCCTTCTCCTCCCAGTCAGCACAGCCATCAGCCACCTCGCTGACACCCAGACAGGCAGCGGTGCCGCTCGCTGGCTCCACACCGGGCAGCCGGTGGCAGCCTGAGCGCCCTCCTCCTCGGCGGGCGTGGAGCCGGCGGCACGGGAGCTCTCCTCTTCCGGCGTCCCGCACCTTGTCACAGTCAGGTGTGAGCCGGGACCAGACCCCAGGTGGAAGCTGCGCTCCCGGGGTGGGGTCCCGCCTCTGCTTCTTCCTGCTGTGACAAGTGACTCCTCTTTGTGCTGCAGCCCCCTCCCCCTCGTCTCAAAACTGGGCTGTTCGGGAGTGTGAGCATTCAGTGTCTCACTCCCGGCAGGGGTTTGATGTGCCGCACACGATAAACAGAAGTAGCCCGAGAAGTAATAACCTGAGAACACAGAATGTGAGAGCAGGCATGCTCGGGGCCAGCCGGGGCTAAGACACCCACACCCTCATCACAGAGTGGGAGGGGCTCCGGCTCCGGCTCTGATTCCTGCCAGTGCCTGCCCTGGGAGGCAGCCGTGAGGACTCCCACATCGGGGCTCCTGCCTCCTATGGGGAGACGCAGACTGAAGTCCCGGCCCCCGCGCTGATCTTGTGCAGCCCTGGCCACGAGGACATGTGGAAAGAGTCACAGACGGAAGCTCTGCCTGCCTGTCGACTTGTCGCCTCTCTCTCTCTCAATAACTGTTTTGCTAAACTTTACGAAAGACGCAAAAATGCTAAAGGAACATTAACCCTTTATGATTAATGAGTGAGTCTGTGCCATCAACAGATGAGCCATGTGGAGGCGGCAGGACGTGGTGTCCTGGGAGCCCTGTGCCCCAGCAGACTGGCTCCATCAAGACGAGCAGACGTGTGCAGCTGTCTCCCCACGCTCCCTCTGTACTCTGTGACAGTCAAGTAAAGAAATTAATATTTTTTAAAAATGCATCAGGGAAAAAATCACCTTGGAGCCACATTTGAATAATTATTCCAAAGGATAACATTCAAACAACAGAATGATGTTTAAAAAGGCAGACGGTCTCGTTTACATTTGTTTTCTTAGTTAGAAAGGACTTAGGAAATGAAGTTCCAATTTTTATCTGAAAATTATGGTACATAGATAAATAAAGCAATGAAATGTCATAATTTGGGGCAATTGATGGCAGGTTAGGTATCTAAGAAAAACGGCATTGGGGCTGAGAACAAGAATGTTTTATTTTCTATTCCTTATCAGTCTACGATGTGATGTTTGAGTCATCTGAGCCTCATACAGCAGGCCCACAGCCCCTGCGGTGTGATTCCTAGTTCAGCCCACAAAGCTTTCCCCTCTGCCTACTCTGTCCTGTCCGAACTGGTTTTATTCCTTTTCCCTTTGAGGCATTGGAATTGTTCTGCTGGACAAGAAAAGAACTCCCATTGCAGTTGCACTACACAAGAGATCACTACAGCAGGTGCACGAGCCAACAGGACTCCAGAGAACTGACCTCACACGGTCACAGACGTGAGAATGAGAGCGGAATTCCCTCTCCACATGCTAAAGCAGCAGAGACCCCTTATTACTCCCGTGCTCAGAGACGCAGAGCTAATGAAGACGTCATGAGACCCTATGAACTGTAGAATGGAAACGGTATCACAGGACTACAAAGAGAGCGCTGCAGGTCGCCAGGAGCTCACAAAAGAAATGTCAAGAGAGAGTCTAAGCATTCAGAGAGAACCGACATCAAAACACAGAACCCAGGGCTGGCACAATGGGGCAGCCAGAAAAGCCACTCCCGCAGTACCGGCATCCCATATGGCTCAAACCCTGGTTCCAGGCCCGGCTGCCCCACGTCTGATCCAGCTCCCTGCTAATGGCCTGGGAAAGCAGCAGAGGATGGCCCGAGTGTTTGGCCCCAGCACCCAGATGGGAGACCAGGATGAAGCTCCAGGCTCCTGACTTTGGCCTGGCCCAGCCCTGGCTGTTATGGCCAATTGGGGAGTGAACTGACGGATGGAAGATCTCTCTCTTTCTCTCTCTCTCTCTCTGTGGAACTATGACTTTCACAATAAATAATAAATAAATCTTTTTTAAAAAGAAAAGGAAGAATCTTAGCCCCGTGGCTAAGATGCTGGCTAAGATGCCTCCATCCCATGTCAGCGTGCCGGGCTCAGTGCCCAGATGGGTCCCTGCTGACACAGCCCCGGGAGACAGCAGGGACCTGGATTCCTGCCTCCCAGGGGGAGACCTGTGTGCAGTGCCCAGCTCCCATTTTCACCCCACCCAGCACCCCCATTGTGGGCAATTCACAAGTGAACCAGTGGGTGGGAGTCTCTCTCTCTCTCTCTCTCTCCTCCCTCTCTCTTCTTTTTCTCATCTCTCTCTCTAATTTCCTCTCTCCTCCATCTCTTTCAAATAAATAAGAAATTTTTAAAGAGGAAAATGATAGAACACGTGCTAAGAGATTGGAATAACAAAAATAATTAGAGAACAAAGGGGGGCTGGGATAGAATTCATGAGACTAATGCATGTTTAGTGTCAGGACTTGAGCTGAGCCTGAAGACTGGGTAAGCCTGAGTGTGGTCTCTGGAGCCTCGTTGACATCAGGATCCCAGGAAAGTCACTCGGTCAGGTACCACAAAAGCTCTGAGACGCTGGAGACGTTTAACTGCAGACGGCCATCCTGGAAGACAGAGCAGCGAGAGGCCACCAGGACACGCAGCTGTCATACAAGCAGGTTATGACACCCCAGCTCCGCAAGCCACTCCCATGTTCACAGGCAGGGCCCACGGCTGGGTCAGCTCCCCGGTGGAGGCTGTGGGCAGCACAGTCAGGAGAGAAGGACTGATCTGTGCAGAACAGCAGGTGGAAGAAGAACACAGAAAACGAAGAGGAATGGACAAGCGGAGTGTGTCCTGACCACCGGCTTAGAGTATCTGCATGGGCACAGCGGAGTGTGTCCTGACCACTGACTCAGTTTCTGTGGTGGACGTGAGCAGAGTATGTCGTGACCACCAGCTTATTATGTCTGCTGCAGAAGTGAGAGTGAGTGGTGTACTTTAACAGAGGAGAGAGGCTGGCACTGTGGCGTAGCGGGTAGGGCCGCCACCTGCAGTGCTGGCATCCCATATGAGCACCAGTTAGTCCCCGGTGCTTTGTTTCCGATCCAGCTCTCTGCTATGGCCTGGGAAAGCAGTAGAATTTGGCCCAAGTGCTTGGGCCCCTGCACCCACGTGGGAGACCCGGAGGAGGGTTCAGGCTCCTGGCTTCAGATCGGCGCAGCTCCGGCCATTGCAGCCAACTGGCGAATGAACCAGCGGATGGAAGACCTGTTTCTCTCCCTCTATGCCTCTCCTCTCTCTGTGTACCTCTTTCAAATAAATAAATAAATAAAATCTTTAAATATAAAGGAGGAGAGAGGGTGAGGTGAGACAGGACTGGGACACTGTGGGGACTTGCAGGCTGGGCAGAGTGTGGATGTAGTGGAGCGTGTTACCTTACATGGAAAAACTGACCACCCATGGTGTGGGGAACGACGGAGGGATTCGTGAAAATCCCCAAATCGACATTTTGGGAAAACGGATGAGGTATTATGTGTAAATTGACAAACATAATAAAACACCATGGACAGGAATACTAGGGCTCGTAACGGTGAGTGTTGAGGAATTCAGATTCCACCAGATGGACGCTTGAAGACAGCGGGCAGGGAGGGGAAGGAGGATGTGTAAGTGACCCCAGATGAAGTAGTGACCGATGCCAGAGAGAGGACCCCACGTGCTCCTCGACTCTGAGGCCAGGGGACAGGCGTGGCAGGGACAGGACTGAAGAGGAGAAACCAATTGGACTTTATGGGCAATGCAAACATGGCCGTCTCCTTGGGAGGTTACCAAGCAGTGAGAGCAGGGGTCGGGTCTGTGTGGATGAGAGACCAGGACACAGAGCAGGGGTGGGGTCTGTGTGGATGAGAGACTAGGACACAGAGCAGGGGTGGGGTCTGTGTGGATGAGAGACCAGGACACAGAGCAGGGGTGAGGTCTGTGTGGGTGAGAGACTAGGACACAGAGCAGGGGTGGGGTCTGAAGGAGGAATGGCCATCAGGGTGTCAGTTTCACTCCCTGACGTGGCCTTGTGCTGTGACGGCTGAATGTGGACAGTCTGTGCTGTCCTTCTAAGATCTCTGCGCGCCTGAATGCCCGTGCGTAAAAGCTTGCAGAACACACGGAAGGCTCAGCATAGGGATCCCACCTCTCCCCAGCACCCGTCTATACATGTCAGACCCTGGGCTGGAGACTTCTGGCTGACTTTCCCTTTCACCCC
>CM027389.1:109552305-109583376 GCA_015711505.1 Sylvilagus bachmani | reverse complement strand
CCACACACACACTGACAATCCCACTCCTACCCCACCTACCTCACACACTGACAACCCCACTCCTACCCCACCTACCTCACACACTGACAATCCCACTCCTACCCCACACACACACTGACAACCCCACTCCTACCCCCCACACACACTGACAATCCCACTCCTACCCCACACACACTGACAATCCCACTCCTATCCCAATGCCCCTGGGTTTTTACCCTTTGGTTGGGCGTCTACAAACCCTTAAGTATTAGAAATAAAGGGGGGCTCTGCTCAGTGGGTGATTTTGTTCTCTGGAGGGACCCTCCTGTTTTCCGTTAAGTGTGTGTAGTCTGAAAACTTCTGGTAACTGTCACAATTGTATTTTTGAAGAAATTCATTTGCATCAAGAGTCAGATCTGAGTAATGTTTTATTTATGCAGACTTTGCAAAGCAGTGATTAAGAGATTTAAGTAAAAATTTCAAGAAATCAAGGAAAACAAAACAAAAAACATTCACTGAAATGCAGCTATGAATAATAATTTTCAGATAAAAACCTGGCCTGTTTTTCCATCTGATTGAGTGTGTTGACTAATATCAATTCATCTGAAGCCATTTTGAAATCAATGTTCAATGTTTTAATGATTTGAAAGTCAGAATTAGAGAGAGACGGAGAGACAGAGAGTCTTCCATCCTCTGGTCCACTCCCCAGATGGCCGCAATGGCCAGGGCTGAGCCAGGCTGAAGCCAGGAGCCAGGAGCTTCTTCCAGGCCTCCCACGTGGGTGCAGGGGCCCCAGCACCTGGGCCAGCCTCTGCTGCTCTCCCAGGCCATCAGCTGGGAGCTAGATCGGAAGTGGAGCAGCCGGAATGTGCACCAGAGCCCACGCGGGATGCAGGGTCTCAGGCTGCGGCCTTACCCGCTAGGCCACAGCACTGGCCCTGAACGTTGAAGTTCCGCCATGTCGCACACTTCTCTTCAGGATTGCTTCGTCTTGGAAAACCTTCCTCTGTGTCTGTCCCGATGCAGCGTGACAGCAGGAAAGAACGCCAGGGCAGGCACCGAGCCACACCAAGGGCGAGGACCAGGATCCCGGCCCCGCCACCCTGTGGCAGCTCCCCCTCAGTGGCCACTGAGAAATGGGGAAAGGGCGCTGTCCGAACACCGCCCACCACGAGGTCCTGGCGCCATCCGGCCTCAGAGCGCCCGGAGTCCGAGCTGGGCCAAGCTGGCTGGTCTCAGTGCAGCCCCTTACTCTCGTGCGCTGCCCTCACCTGTGTCGTTTCACACGCACTTCTCCGAGCGGTCAGCGTGCACCTGCTCGCGCAGCTGAGGAGCCCGGCTGAGCCGACCCTGGCCCACCTCGGCCCTGGACTGGGTCAGGCTCCCCGGAGTCTCAGGCCTGGAACCCAGAGCCTACCCGACTGAGCTCTGTGAGACCGGGGCACGGCCAGGTGAGGGGGCACGCGGGAGGAGAGCCCAGGAGTCCTTCCCCCATCACGGCAGAATCCCGGGAACAGCACGCTGGAAGAGCGAGTCTGAGCATGCCCGGTGCTCTGTGTCGCTCAGTTTCCTCCAGAAAGGAGAGGAGAATTTAGTTCACTTAAAAACAAACAAAGGGCATCCGTGAGTCCCTAAGTTGTGCGACAGAAAGAACGAAGTACTCACGACGTCTCTAAGCAGCACAGTGACGGAGCGTGCTGCCAGATCGGGCCGGAGAGGCAGGAAACGCAGCCCAGCCCGCGCTCCCGCCAAACACTCGGGGACCCCGAGGCCTCGCCCCGAGACGTCAGCTCCCCACGGGAGACCGGGCAGCGGCAGACAGCGACCGAAAGGACGCAGTGCACCGGTGCAAACTCACGATGGCGACGTCAATCTTAACACTAATGCCCAGGGAAGCCCTGTCGCGGGGGTGTCGTGTCGCGGGGGTGTCGTGTCACAGAGGTGGGGTGAGGCGTCATGTCGGGTATGGTGTGGCAGGGACGTGTCGCAGGATACATTGTGTCGCTTGGTGGGGGGGGGGGGCATCGTGTTTCGGTGGGGGCGTCCTGTCCAGTGCATGGAGCCACCACTCAGACAGCTGCACTTCAGCCAGAGACCCTAGAAGCAAATCCCGCCTCGGCTTCTGATCCGGCTCCAGGCTAGCATGCCTGGAGGGAGCAGCTGACGGTCAAGCACCTGGGTCACTGCACCCTAGTGCGACAGCCAGAGGGAGGTCCTGGCTCCTGGCCTCCACCTGGCCTCGCCCAGGCTGCCGGGGGCTTTGGGGAGTGAACCAGTGGATGGACGGTCTCTGTCTGTCTCTCCTCTCTCTCTGTCACTCTGCCTTTAAATAAATAAATAAAGTAAAATTTAAAAATAATGATTCACAGAAAGAAATAGTCCCGCATATATGATATATACATATATAATGCATTAAAGACATTTACCTAATGAACAATTAGTGTCTGAAATTCTAAAAACCATTTACAAAAATAGAGCGCTGAGATACAGTGCTGACCACAGTGTGCAGGATCCCCTGTGGCAAGACACAAAACCCTGACCAAAGAGGTAAAGTCTGGACAAACGGGCGGCACTCCGTGCTCGTGAATTCGAGAATCTATTGCTACAACGTCTGTCAATCCTTCCTCGTCTGATCTGATTCAACACAGTCACACGGAGATCTCAGGGATGTGTTTTTGTAGACACTGATAAACTGATTCTAAAATTTACATGCAAAGGAAACAACGTAATCATTCCAAAATAATACTGAAGCAAAGCAAAGTTGGAAAACACAGCCCGATTCCCAGCCTGCGGTAAGCCCTCCGCCTCTGCCTGGCCGCGTCGTCACAGCCGCCCGGGAGGCGCATGGTGCGTCCCGGCTTCCCCATGGCTCGGTGGCCCGGATACCCTCTTCCCTGGAAGTTCTGCCAGCAGCCGCTGTCCCCATGCTGCGGTGGGCGGCTGTGGGCGGCTCGGTTTGTGCTCACGGCTGTGGTGGCCTGAGATCCGCCTGTGTGTAGACAGGGGACAGGGCCGGCCCTCCCATGAGCAAACACAGGACACACCCGGAACAAAGAACAGGTTAACAAGATGGCTGAGAAATCCCTGCGTGGAGCAGCAACAACGTAACACTCCCTGGCCATGGAGGGGGCGTGAGGACCCTGGAGATGGGAGACGCGGGCCACTGCGCTCTACACCCCGCCTTGAGTTTCCATCTTGCCCTGAGTTCAGAATCACTGCTCCCCGCCCTCCCCACAGTCACCCGCCACTGGGGCAGGGACAGAAGTTGCAAAACCACAAGTCCATTGAGCTGAGCCTCCCTGAGCAACTTTCTCTAGAATGTTCTCTCTGTTGCTTTGTACCTAGGGATGGTCCACAGTATTAGGGGAGGCGTGAACTCGTGACTGAATGACTGCTTCTTTTCCTCATTTGCCTCTTTCTCTCGCATTCCTTCCTGCTCGGAAAAACGAGGTTCCTACAGCGGCAACAGCGGTGCCGCTCTGCCCGGACGGAGGACGCAAGGAGAGAAGGGTGCAGGAGGAAGGTTCTAGTTCAGTCCTCCAGTGCCCGGATGCGGCATTCACCCAGCGTGTGCAATGTGAAGTCAGGCTAGCCCTCAAGTGGGATTCCCGGTTTCATGCCAGTTCTTCGTGGGGTGCACACGGGGGCCCTTTCTCATTTGCTCCTTCTTCCCGACGGTTGGGCCAAGCTGCGGGTTTTCTCACGGCCTCGTCTGCCCATGGACGCCCCAAGACTGTGACGGAGCTGTAGTGGGTCATACGGAAGACTCTCGCCCTTTGGAAGTTACAACCATTAGAGGATCTTTTACATGTTTACATTTTTTAAAAAAGATTTATTTATTTGAAAGTCAGAGTTACAAGACAGAGGAGAAGCAGAGAGAGAGTGGTCTTCCATTCAGTGGTTCACTCCCCAGTTGGCCGCAACGGCCAGAGCTATGCCAATCCAAAGCCAGGAGCCAGGAGCTTCTTCCAGGTCTCCCAAGCAGGTGCAGGGGCCCAAGGACTTTGAGCCATCCTCTACTGCTTTCCCAGGCCATAGCAGAGAGCTGGATCAGAAGAGGAGCAGCTGGGACTAGAACCGGCGCCCATATGGGATGCCGGTGCTTCAGGCCAGGGCTTTAACCCACTGCACCATAGCGCTGGTCCCACATGTTTACATCTTTAAAGCAGATTATTTAGAAAGCCTTCGCGTCACCAGACAGTGGAAGGAATCACTGTGGGAAACCACTGCGTGGCTGCAGCGTCTCATTCCCTCCTTGATCACCAGAGCTGACGCTGAAACGGTGGTACCGCAGCTGACGGAGGCGTCCACTGTGCGGCCGGACAGGCTCGCTGCCGGCGCTGGAGATCGAGAGGAACGGGGCCCTGCAGCCCTCTGAGCCCCCAGCACTTTCTCATCCTGAATCAGCCCGAGGCCCCCAGCCTCGCGCGTGTTCCAAGTCAGGTGAGAAATGACCCACGCGATTGCATAACTCCACAGCATTGGTTGCTTTGTTTTCTTGGTTTAAATCTTTAGCATCTGTTTGGATAAAAGCTGTAATCCACAGCAAATGAAAGACACACATCTTAGCAATGTGCTTTTCAGGATAACACACACCAGTTTTAATTAGATGTCAAAAAACGCATCCTTTGTCATTGTATAATTATTCACCAAGCAGAGGCTGGGACGTGACTTGCAGAGGAAGCAGGAGGGGGTGGGGAAGGGTTTTAATATTAAACATGGGGTTGCCAGCACTGTGGCGTAGCGGGTAGCCACCGCCTGCAGCGCCGGCATCCCATATGGGTGCCAGTTCAAGTCCCGGCTGCTCCACTTTCCATCCAGCTCTCTGCTGTGGCCTGGGAGGGCAGTGGATGATGGTCCACACCCGTATGGGAGACCCAGAAGAAGCTCCTGGCTCCTGGCCTCAGATCAGCGCAGCTCTGGCTGTTGCGGCCAATTGTGGAGTGAACCAGCAGATGGAAGACCTCTCTCTCCGCCTCTCCTTCTCTCTCTGTGTAACTTTGACTTTCAAATAAATAAATCTTTAAAAAAATATTAAACACGGGGCACAGAAAGCCCGGGAGTGGACTGTGGGGAGGACGGTGAAATGCGCTGGACCAGGCCCAGCACGCGCGGGCTGGGAATTAAACACCGCAGGGACAAAGCCCCGCTTGTGCTCTTGAAACTGGGCAAGCTCCCCGATAGCCTTCAGTCTCCTCCATTTCTTCTATTAGGGCTTCCATAAACACTGGCTAATTAAGAGGTCTGTAATCAGTAACCATCCAGCACGAATCATTAAGCAGCAAAGAGCTGTAGTGGGGCAAATGTTGGACCAGCTGCTTAGGCGCAGAGAGCAGACAGTTCTGATTAAGAACAATGACCCAGGATGGCATAGCCACTCCCTGGAACGCTTGGTTTTTTTCTCCTTGTCTTTGCCCTTGGTCAAGTGCGGGTATAAAGGAAAAGGCATTATAGAGCTAACCAGGAACAGAGCGAAAAGGGGGCATCTCCACGTGCCGGAAAGACATGAGCTCGGAGAGGCTAGGCTGGCTACAAGCCCACAATCTGGGACGTGCCAATGACTCTCCTTTAAGATCGTTCATTTCTGATGTGTAAAATGGGATGCTAAGTCGATTTACTTCATAGAGTTTTTGAGAATAAAAAGAAAAATTGCACTCCAACTATCTAGCAAGATAAGGCTTATAAAAGAAGCAAAGAAAAAACAACACATTCTACACGTTCTTACCTGGAAAGAAAGCTTTTTAAATGGCAAGGAGAGGAGCATCAGCTATAAATTTTCATTGTTCATTTTATTGATGTGAGAGGCAGAATGATAGAGACAGAGGGAGAGAGAGAGAGAGAGAGAAAGAGAGAGAGAGCGAGCTCTGTCCACTGGCTTACTCCTCAAATGCCTGCAGTGGCTGGGGCTGGGCAGGGCCGAGACCAGGGGTTGGGAACGCTATCCGGGTCTTCCATGTGGGTGGCAAAACCCCAACTGATTGAGCCATCACCACTGCCTCCCAGGGGGTGCCTCAGCTGGGGTAGAAGCGGAGCCCAGGCACTCTGCTGTGGGACGTGGTGTTCCTAACCACTCGGCCCAACGCTGCCCATGGCTAATCCCTTAACTGCCAAGCAGTGCACAGCCTGGGACAGGCACACAGGGCTCCCGAGTTCGGTCTAAGGAAACCTCGCCCCACCAGCAGATCCCCGGGGGGTGTTTGCAAGGCCAGTAGCTTCCAGCTCCCAATCGAGGTGGCAGTGTCGTGTGCACAGCGCAGAGGCGTCTCCACAAAGCGGGGTCCCAGCTGCGCCTCGTTGTCATCCCCAGCTGCACCTCGCCGTCATCCCCAGCTGCGCCTCATCATCATCCCTGCCAAGGGGTTCTCGCTGGGCTCCCTGTCCTAGCTCCATTCACCCGACGATGCTCGCCCACCCCAAAGGCCAGGTCTGCAGCGCAACCCCTCCGACTGGGCTCCGGTCCAGAAGCCTGGACTTCCTTCTGTCTCAGGTCACCCCTGCTCTGGAAACATCCGTCCCGAGTCCTGCACCGTCCCACGCTGCTGCCGTCTCGCTCGCTCGGTCTCAGCCTCTCTCCTTAGCGGCTGTCGCTCCGCTTCCGCTGCTCTGTCTCTGCTCTCGGCGGGTCTAGTGGTGTTCCCGGGACTGACAATACCAAGCACCAGCCGGGGAGACGCCAGATTAGGGGCACAGGGATCGGCGAGCACAGACTGACTTCCGGCTGGAGGCACGAATCTGTTGCTGCCAGAGACAGCCTGGCCCTGATTTAAATGATGCTTTACCATCTCGGGCAAATCCCGCATCAGCTTCGGCTTTTCAGCTGAGGCCCCAAGTAGAACCGGCCCAGTTCTGCGCTGACCCCTGACCTCCCCTGTGGCTGTCTGAGCTGAGGTCTGGAAACCGTGGACTGCATTTTCATGCAATCCCAGATCAAACAGCCTATGCTGTACACATTAGCACTCAGGGCCCCAGCTGCTGCCACTCTGAAAGTCCACCTTGCTCCTCTGACGGCCACGTGGGAGGGCAAAGTCCACCCCGCTCCTCCGACAGCTGCGTGGGAGGGTCGCCACGGCGCCAGCAGACGCCCCACAGGCTTCCCAGCTCCGCTCGCCTGGATGGCCCTTCGTGCCTGTCTGGAAGCTTCCGTTTCCCTCATCTGTTCCTCTTCCACTCATCTCTGACGAGTGGCCAATGTGGGCCTGGAGGGCGTCGCCAGGGTCCTGCATTCTCCCGTCTACGCCACCACCTTTACGGCAGGTGTCACTGTGCCGGCACGGGCGGCCGATTTCCCCGTCTCCCCCGTCTCCCCAGCAAAGTGCCACTGCTTGGGATTATACGCCGTTTGCTTTTGTGTATCTTGCACGTGGAAGACCCCAAATCAGCAGGGCTTTCTCTGGGAGCCTGCGCTTCGCACCCCACCTGCGCCTGCCCCAGCACAGCCTCCCACGCAGGCTGCTGTACACAGTCGTCCTGCAGCCTCACCCAAAACCCCGGGCCAGGGGCATAGACACCCACACCGCGTGGCGCGGGGGGGGCTTTGATACATGATAGCCTTTGATGTGTGATAGACCCCCACAGCCCTGCACTTGAGCGAGCCGCTGACGCACCATCGCTTTCCTCTGCCCCCTCTTACCCCCCACGAGGGCTGCTTCAGTAGTGGCGGACGCTCCCTGGTGACGTGTTGATCATCAGCTCTGGGGCAGTGAGCATCGCGCGGCAGCTGAGCTCATCTCAAGGCCCCAGAATTCCACATGGCAGCTCTTTGGCGACATTTCCTCGTGTGTTTCTGAAGCGCGTGATTGCATATTTTCATAAAATTTGGCTAACAGGGGCCCTGTTGAGCGGAAGTGACAGCTCCTGATAGGTCCCAGTGCGCAGCACTGTTTAGTAAATGTCCACAAGGGTCTCTGATAATGCTTAGTGTCCACACTCGCTCATCCCGGGTGGAAAGGAGCAAAGCCACCCTTCTGGGGTGATTCCATCACTGTAGCACAATACGCCCCCAAATTCTGAAAACTCGGCTGTGCCCCCGGGTTGGCCCAGAGCAGCCTGGTGACTGGGCAGCCTGTGGAGTCTTCGTCTGCGAGAATGAAGCCAGCAACTCAGTGCTCCCGGGAAGTCAGACAAGATGAAGAGGGGGAAGTGTATGGCCACGACCAGGGGGCTCAGTGTGTAAGGGAACTGTCGGATTGAGGAGGGCATCGCGGTGCAGTGGGCTCGACCGCCCCTCTGGATACGCAGATTGGAGTGCCTGGTTCACGTGCTGCCTGCTCCATGCTTCCGGTCCAGCTCCCTGTTAATGTACCCGGGAGGCAGCAGACGATGGCCCAAGTGCTTGGGTCCTGCCACCTGCGTGGGAGACTTGGAGGGGGTTTCTGGTGCTTGGCTTCAGCCTGCCTGGCCCTGGCTGTTGGGGACATCTGGGGAGTGGACCAAAAGATGGAAGGTTTCTCTCTCTGTCTCTCTCTCTGTCTCTTCCTCTCTTGCTTGTCACTTTGCCTGTCTCCCCCATCTCTGTCACTCCACCTTTGTAATAAATAAGTAAATCTTTTTTAAAACACTCTCAATTTGCCCCAGGAGACAGATTCCCACCACGGGTAACTTCTCTCCTGCCAATAACCAGCTCATTCACACTTTCTGCTCCCAGCACGGTCAGTTACTGTGCCAGTCGCTGGCACTGGACATCTTCATCTTCTCTGCCCCGTCAGACCCAGGGGTCAAGGTCAAGATTGTCACAGTGCAGACCACATGGACGCCAAGCCCCGGCACAGTGCAGGCACCATGGATGACAAGTGGTGGCCACCACACAGAGTTCCACGTCCAGCCGAGCAGGCCTGTCCAGCGCCTTGGGGGTCAGCGTTGTAATGGGAGTGAGGAACACCACGGACGCTCAGGGCATGGAAGACTTCCTACAGAGCTGGGGATTTGATTATGTCCTTAAAGCAACCATCTTGGCAAACACGGGGACGCCGAGGACAGTAGCCGGGGTCCTGGACACAGGGTCAGGGTGTCACACGCAGAAGTGCTTGGGTCGCTGCCTCTCACTGGGAGAGCAGGGTGGAGCTCCTGGCTCCTGTCTTCAGCCTGGCCCTAGTCCTGGCTGTTGTGGCCATTTGGGGACTGAACCAGCAAGATGGACGATCTCTCTGTCTCATCCCCTCTGGGTGTCGCTCTGCCTTTCAAATAAAATAAATAAATCTGAAAAAGCAAAGTAAGGGAAGGAGACAGCAAAGGAGGTCTCCAAGCATTGGCGTCCTCGAGTGATGTCCATGAGGGACTCCGCCACGCAGGCCCACGGAACCTCTCAGGAAGCACCGGCGTCTTCCCACGCCCCATGTGCAGAATCAGGAAGCCCCCGTGCGGCAGGAGTGCTCTGTCTGCTCACCCACGGATTTCCCAGGTGGCATGGGACAGCACTACCCCTCAGGAGCCAAGACGTCCTCCTGCCGGGCCGCGGACGTGGCCTGATGCTCTGGGCTCCGACTCGCCTCCCCCTGCAGCCAGCAGTGAAATGCACCAAGCTGACAGGTCCGGGCAGGTCGCACTGAGAATCCGGCCAGGTGAACATCCTCCCGACTGAGAGACAGAGCGGCCCGGCCCAAGGCACTCATCTCTCAGCGCCCCAGGCTCCGTCTGCAGAAGCTGCCGCTGTCCCGATGATGCAGTCCAAGCCCAGCGTCCTTCCTTCGCTTCCAAATACAGAAGAATTAGGAGCAGAGAGCCAGTCCATCTGCCACGGCACGAGGAGGCTTTGGACCCAGCACCTGCAGGAAGCAAGAAAGTCGCTGGGAGAACAGGTGAGTTAGAGCCCGAAGCAGGTGGAGGCTGCGAGTTGGGAGCTGTCCAGCCAGGGACTGAGCGGGGGCCACTCAGAGCCTCTCCTGCCCCCGCCCGCAGGAGACAGAAGGGGCCGCTGCTACAGAAACTCGGGCAGAATCCCCCAGCCTTGCACGCCGAAGAAGGCAAAGCGACACTAAAAACTGCAGCAGCAGCCAGGAGCACACGGACGGCAAAGCCCCTGGGCAGGTGAGGTGGGACCCGGACACCTGCCTGCCGCCCACGCCCCGCCCACCAGGCTCTCTCCTGCGAGAGCCTGAGCCACTCCAGGGGCCAGGCCAACACGTCCAAGCCTTTAGGTGACTGACTGGAATGGAGAGAGGCCAGAAAAGCAGGGGCCCCACCGCTGCGCGCGCCCCTCCTCTCTGGGGCAGTCGGATATCGTCACGCCCTTGAGAACAAAGTCCCCGTATCAAAGGCCAAAGCCAAATCCAACAGCTCTGCGAGCAAAGGAGACACAGCAAACAAACTCTCTGCTTGAGAAGCTGCACGGCCAGGGCCACGGTCCTCCCGAACAAGGAATTCAGCCCTAGAACCGCGGGAGCGAGGGGACCCTCCCCAGAGCCCAGAATCCACGCGCCCTGAAGCCTAGGAGAAGAATCCGTGCCATGGCCGCCGCGGGGTTCGTTGTAAAGATGCCCGTCGCAGCAACCGGAATTATTCTCCTCCGGAACCTACACCTGAGCTTTCCCCAGCATGGCCATGTAGCGCGGTTTTCTCTCAGGGAGCACCTGCTACAGGGAGCACCTGCTACAGGGAGCGACCCAGGTCCCTCATTACTGGCGCTCGCCTCCCGGCGGTGGGGACGGTGGCCACTGCGTGGCAAGGGCAGGATTGCGGGGGCACTGCTCCGCCCCTACTCTCGAGCTGCTGTGTCGTCCGTGTCCACACTCGCGCGTGCCGTGGCCCTGTCGACAAAGCGTGCAAAGCGTTTTCGGCTGAGCCGGTGTCGCCGTCAGGAGGGACAGACGGTTGGGATCACTCACTTTCCAGGCCGAACTGCGCAGTCAGCTGTTTCCTGGTGTGCAGACAGGAGGCTAGGACAGCGTCTCCTGCTGGATTTGGCCTCACGCCAGGCGACGCAAGCCAGACGAAGCTTGCTGGCCGTTTCCCAGCAGTGTCCCTGGGCGCGGCCTGTCAGACGCTGGGTTGAGCAGCCTAGAGCTGGACCCAACGACAAGACGCTTCTATCTCCCTTTGTCGGCCTGCGCTGAGTCCGGCTTTCAAGGAGCTATGGCACAACTTCTCCCGGAGGAGCCCAGAGGCCGCTTCTACCCATGAATGTGACGAGCCTGTAGGGCAAGGAAGGCGCAGAGAAAATTCTTTCGAAGTCGCGTTTAAGAATGCAGATCTGCACCCTGAACTACTCTGAACCAAGCCAGGCTCTCATGCGTCTTGGCCGACAGACTGCCCAGCCTTTGCCCATGGCTGTGCCGTCACAGGGCTCCGTGCCTCCGCTTGTGTAAGCCGGGGACTCAGCAGCCCTGAGCTCTCGCCCACAGCCCCGTAGCTCAGGCCTGAGCAGAGCTCGCGTCCAGCACACACGCTTCCCCGGGTGCTGCGCTGCGGTCCGCGGGGACTCGGCTCTGCGCTGGCCCCTGTGCCACTCCGATGAGCGGAATTCCCGAGGCAAAGCTGATCGGCTGTGGAAACACTGTGTGCACTCAGGGCTGAGACCGGGAGCTGGGACGCCCCATGGGTCCTCGGCTGGGAACGTGTGTCGTCAACTCCAACTTCTCACCTCCCCGTGCGCGTCCACTGACAGCTACGAAAGCACTTCGGGCGATGGCTTTGAGGTTAGAAATATTTCAACAAGTAGGCGACCTCACAGACACAGAATCCCTGATACACGAGGACCTGTCAGCGGCCACGGAGGGGAGGGCGGTGGCCGGAGCCACCTCGTCGGTTCTTTTCCTCAGCTCAGTACAGAAATTCAAGGCAGGGAAATAATTTGCAAAGAAGCAGAAACTTCTGATTGGCAAGTGGCAGAAAAAGCATCTGGTCCGAGAGGAGAGCAGGCGGAGTGCCCGAGAGGACACTGGCTCTGAGGAAGCGCCCAGGTGTCTGCTCACTGGGTTATCCTATTGGGGGTGCCCATTGGACAGGGGGTTCACATATGTTGATTGGCTTGGGGCTCATGGAGATAGCGGGGTTCTAGGAGACATCCTGACCCCCCCCCAGGAGCTCAGCTCCCTCTGCCAGCTCTGGGGGAAGATTGCACCACCCTGGAGGTGCGATTTAAAGCCGCAAGGTCACATGTGCAGCACAAGAAGCTATCAGTGGGGAGATGTGGCCGGTCTGGAGACAGGCTGTCCACACACAGCTGACAGCCTGCTCGTGCCAGACGTCCCACCTGCGTCTGAGGGGCCCACAGATCCCAGCCCCACAGGACGGCCTCAGGATCGGGATCTCCTACATCACATCTCATCTTAGCAACTTATGTGTGCCCCTTAGCGTTACAGAAAGACACTGGCACACGAAAGCCACCTGGCACTTGCTCCAGGGGCTCCAGTGGCGTGATATGACGAGTGTCCCCACTGCCCACACCCACAACCTGCACGTGTTGTGTGAACGGACAACGCCACACGCACTGCTCTGATGATGAAAACAGAGCGACTCTGAGGTCTGGCACCAGCGCGGGCTCCCCTGCCCGGGACGGGTGGGAAGCGGCACACATCTTCCCGGCGCGAGCATCACTCTCTTTTCGGAGCCGAGGCCGAGGGCAACGCTGCAAACCTGCTGAAGAAAACGGGTGAAGCGAAAGCACCAGGACGAGGGGCGGCCGCTCTGTGCGGCGGCCGTGGGACCACGGGGCGACCCCGAGGAGCCTCATTTTCCACAAGACAAAGGCAAAAGCAGGGTGGGGACTGAAAGTGTCCGCTGGGCTGAGTGTTTGCGTGTCATTTCGGTCTCCTAAATCAGAATAAAAGAACTCATTTTAACAAGGAAACGTGAGATCCAATGGGAACCCAGCTCACGCGATGGCTCACAGTGAGCTCCAATCAGAGCTGTTCCCGGGAACAGTAGGCGGCATCGCCACCGACACACGCGGCCCCTTCTCTCCGCTCTCGTGGGCTGCTGACGACACAGCACAGCCTCTCCGTGGTGGCGGGGTCTCTGGGTCTTGCCGCCCATCTCCGGGTCCTGTTGGAAAGTGCCTGCCTGGTCTGCACTAAAATGACCACCCGCACTGAACATCCTGAATCCAAACAGCAGCCAAACAGGGTAGCAGGAGCACCTTGGAGTAGTTTGCAAATGAGGACCAAGGAGTAATCAGATGCCCAGAGGGGCGGAGCCTGGCCAGCCCAGCACCTTCCAGATGCCCAGAGGGGCGGAGCCCGGCCAGCCCAGCACCTTCCAGATGCCCAGAGGGGCGGAGCCCGGCCAGCCCAGCACTGTGCAGATGCCCAGAGGGGCGGAGCCTGGCCAGCCCAGCACCTTCCAGATGCCCAGAGGGGCGGAGCCCGGCCAGCCCAGCACTGTGCAGATGCCCAGAGGGGCGGAGCCCGGCCAGCCCAGCACCGTCCTCCCTGCGGCAGGCACAGCCCTGCCCTTGCTGCTGAGGGAAGGAGGAGACCGTAGACTGTGCCAGGAGAAGCAGGAGAAAACACGTGAACGGGGCAGTCGCCAGTGAGTGCCCCTCCTCGTGAATTCCCCTTTGCTGGCAGATAGGAAACGCAAAGGAAGGTCTTTCCCCAAGATGGCGCCTTACTGCCAGACATGGCGGGGTGACTGGCATGTGGCTCAGACCTGCCCCGCCTGCGGGGAGAGAGGCAGTCCTGCACCCACGGCGCTCACCCCGTCAGAGGCACCGGGAACAGTCCACGGGGTGTGCCTGGTGCCCCGGCCCGAGCAGGAAACAGAAGGAAGCAGTGAGGGCGGCTGCGGCCGGCCTGAGCCAGACTTGCTCTTTGGGGGCCAGCTGTGGACCACGCCCCCGGGAGTGGCCACGCCCCTCAGTGCAGCACCAGCTGTGGGCCACGCCCCCAGGAGTGGCCACGCCCCTCAGTGCAGCACCAGCAGTGGGCGCGGATGCCTTAGCAGTCGTGACAACAAGTGCTTTAACTCAAATTAAAGATCTGAGTGGACAGGATATTTGAGTAACTCAAAAGGTTTAGGATGACACGATGGCCGATAGCGAGCTATTTCAAGAGAGAGTTGAGAAAACATGTCTGAGATTTGAAGTAAACAGGCCAAAATCAAGAACTGGAAATGTGCAGAGGGCTGTGCCATCGAGCGAGGGCTTCACACTAGACCAAGCTGCCAACCTTTCACAGAATCTTCCGATCTTTCTGGAGTTTGTCTCCTAAAATGAGGTCCGGCGTGTTAGCGCAACGTCCTAGTGCCTGGATCTGCTGTTCTCAACGCCACGCCCGAGCCCGCGAGTCCTCCTGGATGTAGGTCGATTAGCACCTTGGGGCAGTTCCAGTGGATCAACATTAATCTACATCTTCTGCGAAATCGACTCAAAAGTTTATGCCCGAAGACAAACACTGGGGACAGCACTCCAAGCATTCCATTGAGAGAACTAAGTTCAATGAAGCTTGATTAAATAATAGCTTCTAGAATGCAGAAACTTGTCCTGATTACAATTGCAGATGCAGGTGATAATATGAAAAACGATGTAAATGAGGCTTAGCCATGCAGACTGTGAGAGAAAGAACAGGGGCGGTGGCGGCGAGACGGAAACACAGGGGCTCGGCTTCCCACACGACGTCGCCCGTGGCACCAGACGTGGCTTCTCCTGGGCAAATGCTGAGGGCAGAGACTCGTCAGCACTGGAGACACGTCGGATGCCAGTCCACGGCAGTGGTGGCGTCACCCACGGGGAGCAGGCAGAAGGGGGAAGGGCCCAGGGACGAGCCCTGGGCAGCATCGGTATTTAGGGGTCGTTCCCACAGAGACGGGGTGGCAGGAGAAACACGCAGCAGTCCGTGTCCCGGAGGAGACACAAGCGTGTATGGGCTCTGGTGGGAGAGAGGCCCCTCTGGAAGATGCCACACGGAACTCACGGAGGTGAGGACCAGGCCCCAGGTACAGAGGGGCAGTGGGGGCCACCGTCCCTCTCGGAAGCTCGGCTGGACGGAAAGGAGACCGGAAGGGCAGTGCGTGGGCTCCACAGCTCTGACAGGACAGAGCACACGTGTGCTGGCAGGGTGGGGTGGGAACACGAGGGAGCGAGGAGGCAGCCCCAGGTCCCAGAGGGCAGTGGAGCACACGGGACAGTGGCCACAGAGCCTGCAGCCAGCAAGCTCGTCCCTGTGTCACAGCCCAGGAACCAGGCCCCGGGAGAGGCAGGTGAGCAGCCCAGGGCCACAGCCTGCAGCAGGAGTCCAGCGGGTGCCACTGCGGGCACAGGGCCAGAGCCAGCACAGCCTGCTTGTCACCAGCCCTTCCTGTGCTGGGACCGGGGCTCGGGGGAGGCCCCGGCTCTCAGGGCTCAGGCCCTTCTTAGCTTCCTAGTCTGTCACTGTTTATCACAGAAGTCGCTTTGGTTAAATCAAAAGCAAATTTGAAGGTGGTTTATTGATTTCCTTTTTAAAATGTATTTTACGGAGCTGGCGCTGTAGCACAGTGCGTTAAGCTGCTGACTGCAGTGTCGGCATCCCATACAGGTGGTGGTTCGAGTCCCGGCTGCTCCGCTTCTGATGCAGCTCCCTACTAATGCTCCTGGGAAAGCAGTGGAGGATGGCCCAAGTGCTAGCGTTCCTGCCTGCACATGGGAGATCCGCAAGAAGCTCCTGGCTCCTGGCTTTGGCCTGGCCTGGCCCCAGCCATTGCGGCCATCTGGGGAGTGAACCAACAGATGGAGGACCTCTCTCTGTATCTCTCTCAAACTCTACCTTTCAAACACATAAATTAAAATATTTTTTAAAAAGATTTATTTATTTGAAAGGTAGAGTTACAGAGAGAGAAGGACACACACACACATACACACACACGCACACACACAGGGAGGGAGAAGGAGAGGACTTCCATCCATCGGTTTACTCCCCAGAGGGCCACAATGGCTGGGCTGGGCCAGTTCAAAGCCAGGAGCCAGGAGCTACTTCTGGGTCTCCCACATGGGTGGGCCATCTTGCGTTGCTTTCCCAGGCGCATTAGCAGGGAGCTGGATGTGAAATGGAGCAGCCGGGACTCAAACTGGCGCCTAGGCAGCACTGCAGACGATGGTGTCCCCACTGCACCACAGCACCGGCCCCTGCTGATTAGTTTTTGAATGGACCATTTATTCCCATGATAACATTGATTTATTTTTTTTTCCATTTAGAACAGCCCTGTAACAATTGGTTCAAGAGGATAAACTGAGTGAAAACAAAAAGTGTGTCATATCAGAAGTGAGTGTTTGGAAAGAAAAATAATTAGGAGCCTATATTTTAAGTAAAATGGTCATAAACAAACAATGGTTTGTTATGAGATTCAATACTGTATTTTCAACTGTGTTAAAAAGTGGTTTTCGGTAGGCCGGTGCTGCAACTCAACAGGCTAATCCTCCGCCTGCAGCGCCAGCACCCCGGGTTCTAGTCCTGGTCGGGGAGCTGGATTCTGTCCCGATTGCTCCTCTTCCTGTCCAGCTCTGTGCTGTGGCCCGGGAGTGCAGTGGAGGATGGCCCAGGTGCTTGGGCCCTGCACCCCATGGGAGACCAGGAGGAAGCACCTGGCTCCTGGCTTCGGATCAGCACAGCGCCAGCCGCGGCGGCCATTGGGGGGTGAACCAACAGAAAAGGAAGACCTTTCTCTCTGTATCTCTCTCTCTCTCTCTCTCACTGACTAACTTTGCCTGTCAAAAAAAAAGCGATTTTCCTCAGAGAAACTACTTTCAGCAGAGCGCTCTAACAGGAGCCCAGAATCCATCCATTTCTTTGTTCAGTGCATTAATCTTAATATCCTGCTCTGAGATAGAAATGATGAAATAATTCACATAATAGAAATCAATTGATCCAATTATTCTGAGTGCACCCGGAGTGTGTGCATTCCGGAGATCAGTCCCCTGAGCCGAGCACTCGCGGGAAAAGATAAACAGAAACAGAACCCGTGGCTGGACCCCCGCTGACACAGAGCCAGCCCTGGGGTGAGGGGCCAGGGCCACTTGCTCGCACCCTCCCCTGTCCAAAGCATCGGGTGCAGCCAGGCAGGGAGACAGGCCTGGAGCCCCTCCCTGGCCGGAGGAGGCGGAGCCGTGCCCGCTGCCCCCGTGAGTGTCGCGGAGCTCGGCTGTGGCTGTGGAACCGGGAGCCACTCCAAGCTGCAGCCTGCGCGTCTGCCCCTGCGGCCCCGGGAGCCACCCAGCCTGGGGGCTGGCGCAGGCCCCTGCTTGTCCGGGGGAGCTTGGCCGAAGGGACAGCACTCGCCCACGGAAGAAATAACAAACCCAATTCCACACAGTCCTGAGGGCGCTTCCCTGCAAAATGCATGCCTCGTTTAGATTTTTTTTTTATTTGACAGGTAGAGTTATAGACAGTGAGAGAGACAGAGAGAAAGGTCTTCCTTCCGTTGGTTCACCCCCCAAATGGCTGCTACGGCTGGAACTGCGCCAATCTGAAGTCAGGAGCCAGGTGCTTCTCCTGGTCTCCTATGTGGGTGCAGAGGCCCAAGCACTTGGGCCATCCTCCACTGCCTTCCCGGGCCACAGCAGAGAGCTGGCCTGGAAGAGGAGCAGCTGGGACTAGAACCGGCACCCATATGGGATGCTGGCGCTGCAGGCAGAGGATTAACCAAGTGAGCCACGGCGCCGGCCTTGTTCGGATTTTTAACAATGGTACTTTAAAAACTGCTGGTGGCAGAGAGGTACCCGGGTCTTCTGAGCTGACACGTCTCGTGTGGGAAATGAGTGACAGCTACCTGGGACTGAGAGCCGCAGCCGTGACCCCACCCTGCAGTGCCGTGTCCACCTGTGGCCGTGTATGTGGACGCCACTGTCATGGCCAAGTGGTGCTCACACTGGGTGGAGCACAGAGCAACCAGGATGCCATGACGCCGTCCAAACACACCTGTGCCCCATCGGGGAGGAAGACACAGTGAAGAAGGCCACGGCCACTCCCAGGAACGCCCCTGCTTGGGCCTGCTGTCCGCTCCTATGCTGCCCCATTGATGGACACACGCCCATTCCTGGTGTGCCTCCCTGTGTCCCTCCCCCTCCTCCCCCTCCCTCCCCCTCCCCCTCCTGCTAATGCACCTGGGAGGCTGAGAGGATGGACCACCCACGTCCCATGTGGGAGGTCAGGATGGAGCTCCTGGCTCCTGGCTTTGGCTTGGCTGTAGCAGCCAAATTTGGGATGTGAACCAGCAGGTAGGCGATCTCTCTCTCTCTCTCTATTTCCTTCTCTACCTCCCTCTCTCTAATACTCTGCCTTTCAAAATAAATAAATCCTTAAAAATGAATATACAAAAGTCCCACAGGGAGCTTTAAACTAGGGTCCTTGTGCTGGGACTGCTGCGTGCTGGTCTTGGGGCCACACAGATGCACACACCTCGTCAGCTTGCCAAGAACTAAACCCACACATGTGTGTGATGCACTTTCAGGCTTACAAAAAAGCCGCAGAAAAGACTGCCCACTTGTTAACGCGTTACTATCCTCTACCATCCATGCGTGTAGGCTGAGTGTGTGTGTTTATTTCCTTTGTGTGTATGTATGTGGTGTTTAGTGTGTGGTGTGTGTGTTGTGCATGGTGGGTACATGTGTGTGGCATGTGTGTGCAGTTTCCGTGTGTGCATATATGTGGTAGTGTGTGGCGTGTGTGTGCACAGTTGCTGTGTGTGCGTGTGTGGTGCGTGGCTCCCAAAGAAGACAGCAGAGAGACGCTCTCAGCGGCTGAGGAGCCAGGTTGGCCATGGCGTAAACGTCGCCTGTGAGCACCGGGTCGCTCCGCGATGACCACAGGGACCACAAGGAATCCACTTTCCCAAGTGGACTTAGGGCAGCCAGTGTGGAAGTGCTGGAGTTGTGAGATAAATCTGTATCAACTGGGCAAAAACTGCAATTTTTTTCCGGCTTATCAATCAAAACAGCTGGGCTGCTTCATTGGCCCCATCTCCAGGGCCATGACCCCCACCACACGCCCCGGTGTCTGGGTTCTGCTCATGGCGGGCGCGGCTCGGAGCTCTCTGCCTTCACGCTGCGCCGTCGGGGAACAGGGCAGGGAGTTCTCCGCCTGCTGTCTCCTGCAGATCTGTCCCGGGCCCTGCCCGCGTCTGGACGCCTCCATCGCTCGGCCCTCACCCCGCCTCAGCTCCCCCGCGTCCTCCGTCACCCCCAGGCCCGCGCCCACTCTCTCCTCCACGTGTTCCTCTCTCCTTGAGCAGAGGAGGGGCCACCAAGTGCCCCCTGTGCTTCAAGTGTGGTGGGGACCAACGTGTGCTGACTGCACTAGAAGCCAAGAGGGGCAGGACCAAGAGGAAGGTAGTGTTTAACACACCGTGCCGCCTACCGTAGACGGATGTGAGTAGCTCACGTCCACGTGCACGTGCAGGGAGCCGGCTTCCTGGGAATCACTTCTCAGCTCTGGTCATTGCAGCGGACACAGGGACAGCTCTGATGACACCCTCGTGGGCCAGCCTCCCCTGACCCACAGACCAAACGCGTCTTCGTGTTTTGGCAGCTCTTTGGGGGGCTGTGATGTGGGGAGAGCCAGGGAGAAAGACAGCCCACAAGCTGGAGGCCACACCTCCCCGCCCCCGGGCAATCCCATCAGTCCACCTGCCAATCAGATGGCCTCTTCCCAGGATGCACCTGGGACCTGGGGCAATGTGTAACTGCTCCCCTCTCCCTTTTCAAAGCTCAGGAGAGGCTTGGTGAAGGGGAGGGGGCTCTCTCCTTCTCTCTCCACCTCGTGGACCCAGGTCGAGCACAGCAAGGGATGACATCCCCCCTCCCTCTCCCGGCCCAGTCTCCCTAAATGAGGCCCACAGGGGCCTGCGTGTTCCCACCTTGTAAACAAACCTCACACGCCGCGTGCCGTGTCTGTGCCTGCGCTTAGAAATCTTCCCTAAGTAAAAGGCAAGCGCCTGGAATGTTCATTTAGGCGCAGCCCAGCCCACAGCAGCTGGGCACACCAGGGAGGTTGGAAGCCCCTGTGCCTGAAGCCCCCGGTCTGCCGGGTCTGTCTGGAAATGAGCGTTGAGTGAGTCCCGGAACCAGAGCTGTGCTGTCTGCTTGGTCACCGTTCTCTGACGTCACGGCGAAGGCTACAGTGGAAAAGTGTGTGCGTCCTCACGCGGCTGATTCTCTGCTTTCCGGTTCACGTTGCACGAGCACAGCGTTAAGCGGAGGCTCTGCAGCTCTGCGTTTTGGATGACCTGAGCGCAGAGGCGAGGAGGTGGCCTGCTGTGTCCTCCGTGGCCTCCTGCGCTGGAAACCCAGTGGGGTTGTGTAGGAAGCTCCAGGGGCCCGGCCCGGGGCGCTGTTCCTGCTGCACCAGCGCGCACGGCTGTCGCCGAGTGACGTCATGACGGTGAGTTTGCGTGTGTGTCTGTCGGCTGCTTCCCTCTGCTAGAATCCAAGCTCAGCGAGGGCAAGGATTGTTCACGGCTGAGTCCTTAGCGCCCTCGACGCTTCCTGACACGCAGCAGACATCACAAATTACTTTTATAATAAGCAAATGCACATTCTGGTACCAGGTAAGCATTGATCAAAAGGCCACCACCCGGGCTGGCGCTGTGGCACAGTGGGTCAACCCTCTGCCTGCGGTGCCGGCATCCCATATGGGTACCGGTTCTAGGCCCGGCTGCTGTACTTCTGATCCAGCTCTCTGCTGTGGCCCGGGAGGGCAGTGGAAGATGGCACAAGTCCTTGGGCCCTGCACCCGCAGGGGAGACTGGGAGGAGGCTCCTGGCTCCTGGCTTCAGATCGGCCCAGCTCCTGCAGTTACAGCCATTTGGGGAATGAACCAGCATATGGAAGACCTCTCTCTCTGTCTCTCCCTCTCTCTGTCTTTAACTCCACCTGTCTAATAAATAAAACTAGTTATTAGAG
This sequence comes from Sylvilagus bachmani, assembly GCA_015711505.1. Taxonomy (NCBI): domain Eukaryota; kingdom Metazoa; phylum Chordata; class Mammalia; order Lagomorpha; family Leporidae; genus Sylvilagus; species Sylvilagus bachmani. The sequence continues at coordinate 109,562,591 of CM027389.1, read as the reverse complement.
GGGTATTACCTCTGATTCTATCTGCTTCAGGGTGGAAAAATGTACCTTTTCCTAAATTATGGGAACAATCTTGCACTGTAGTTAAAATGAGATTATTTTATCTTTAATTGAGGAAAACAGAGGATATCTATCTTCTAATATTGTATTCTTATTTTACTTTTAAAAACACTCTTAGTTAACATGTACAAAAATACTTTGTAACTAAAAATAAATAATTAAATATCATGGTTGCTTAGCATGAGGGACTCTGAAATGCCCAGTAGAAATCTGAGTCGGCCCTGTTCAGAAATATGCAAGATCTAGCCATGTGGACGGTCACCATCATCACCCCTCCTCCTCATCTTCACCATCATCATCCTCTCCATTGGCATCACCCTCACCGCCGTCAGACCAGTGCCATCACCAACACTGCCTTCCCGGGGATCACCACCCTCACCGCCATCATCATCGCCAAAATCCTGGTTTCCACTGCCCTCGTCAAGGCGAACACGGCTCACTCGTTCCAGCCCATATTTTAAACACTGTCGTGGACTAGCTCAATAATCCCCCGACGTGGGTAACATTCCCTGTGCCCATTTCATGGATGAGGAACTGAGGCAGGAAGGCCTGAATACCTTGTCTGTGGACACACATCTGATGATGGGGAAAACCCAGACTACAATCCAGGAGGCTCCGCTACAGCCGGCCACTGTTCCTCCCTGTGTCACACTGGCCTCCATCAACACTGGTTAGGGCGTTCTCCTGCGTACCGCACAGAGGCAGGACACTCACGGTCGAAGTGCAGACAGCCCTGCGGAGCCCGCGTTGTGAGTGGGACTACCATGACTCCAGCGTGCAGGCGCGACCTTGAAGATGATACCCAGGGAGGACGGGCGCTGTCGCCATGACTCCCAGCCTGCACCTCCGTGTGGCTGTTCATCAAAAGGGACTCTGCGTGGTCTCAACAGCATCGTCTCTCTTCGTAAAATACTTCTCCCGCAGCCTCCTTCACGGCACGACGCTTGTGACTCAGAATTGTGAGGTTTTTAAATTTAAAACTGCACGCTGGCGATGATTTGATAAAGAAATAACCTTATTTTTGTTTTCATTTTTAAAATGTATCCGTAAGTGCTATTTGAATTAGCATTTCTATAGAGGAGGTATATTTTTAAATCATGCTAACAAAACGGAAGACTTCCGAAAAAAGAATGTCTTCGGAAAATACTTCCCTAAAACATTTTTCAGTTAGAATATAATTATGTCTGCATCTGCCATATATGAATGAGCACACTATAGCCAAATAGTTATTACAGCAAATGTCAGAAGCAGACGTATCTAGCCTGAAAAGACTAATACATGTTTTTTTAAAAGATTTTATTTATTTGAGAGACAGAGTTACAGACAGAGAGAGGGAGAGACAGAGAGAGAGTTCTTACATTTGCTGGTTCACTCCCCAAGTAGCCACAGTGGCTGGAGCTGCGCTGATCCGAAGCCAGGAGCTGGGAGCTTCTTCCAGGTCTCCCATGCGGATGCAGGGGCCCAAGGACCTGGGCCACCTTCTACTGCTGTCCCAGGCCACAGCAGAGAGCTGGATGGGAAGTGGAGCAGCCGGGACTCGAACCGGCACCTGTGTGACATGCTGGCCCCACAGGTGGAGGTCTAGCCCGCTGCGCCACAGTGCCATCCCCAAGACGATCATCAAGAGCCAGCAGAGTCACACACAGGTCTCAGAAGAACAAGCGACGCCAACGATATGCCAAGCAAACGCAGTCCAGGATCACCTTCTAAGGCAGCTCACTAATCCACAATCCAGTTTCCACAATTTAAAATTCTATGAAATAATTTCTCTCTAAATTGTTCCACCAAGACAGATTAGCTTCAACTACTTCATCTCAGTATTGATTTTAGGGACCAATTTTCAAATTATTTCTGTCTCAAAATATTGTAGTTTTTTTTTTTTAATTTTAAAAAAAAATTTTGACAGGCAGAGTGGACAGTGAGAGAGAGAGACAGAGAGAGAGGTCTTCCTTTTCCATTGGTTCACCCCCCAGTGGCTGCTGCAGCTGGCGCACCACGCTGATCTGAAGCCAGGAGCCAGGTGCTTCCTCCTGGTCTCCCATGCAGGTGCAGGGCCCAAGCACTTGGGCCATCCTCCACTGCTCTCCCGGGCCACAGCAGAGGGCTGGCCTGGAAGAGGGGCAACCGGGACAGAATCCGGTGCCCCGACCGGGACTAGAACCCAGTGTGGCAGCGCCGCTAGGTGAAAGATTAGCCTAGTGAGCCATGGCGCCAGCCAAAATATTGTAGTATTTTTAAGACTTATTTTGCCATTGGTTCAGATGATGTCAAGAACCACGGGACCGAGCACCACGGGATTCTTCCTCTTGTTCCTGCCACCTTCCGTCTTCCCTTCCCGCCTCCTGAAGGGACCGGTCTCCGGGCCAGGCCTTCCTTCCAGTGTTTAAGGGGGAAGGTGTGCGCTGCACACTTCGACTTGGCGTTATGCCCTGCAACCACGCACACTCGGTGCTAGGCGCTGCAGGGTCAAGAGCGTGTGCAGCTAAGGTCTCCGGCCCGTGCACATCGCTGGGAGGAATTCCGGAAGCCGTGTCCAGGGTCACATGAGACTCACGAGGCGGCGCCCAGCCCCCATAGCGGCTGCGCCACTCTGCACTTTGACGAACGCCATGGCGGCGCTTGTTGGCACACGGTCTTGCTGTAACAAAATACACACTGCGACTCCGTTCTTTTCCATGAAGCTGGTATGGTTTCTTCACTGTTTCTCTCACCGTGTGGAAGGGTCATCAGATCTTCGTATACTGAGAGCTGCTTTATATCTGTCTCGGTGCAACAGTGCTGTTGTTCGCAGACTGTCACCATCACCTAGGATCCTGTTCCTGTGTTTCAGCCACTCTGTTTGAATCCTGCCAACAAATGAATGTCAAAAGCACGCATTTCATGGTCACCCCCAGCCCCTAAGCCTCTGTGGCTCCAGCTATTTCAGGTGTCAGGAGGAACAGTCCAGAAAGGTGGGCGGGGTCACATGCGTGTCCCTCCAAGCCAGCTCACTGCGCATCCCTGCCCTTCCACGCTTCCTACAGCCGGCCCAGCACACAGCGCTGCCGGCAGTCCCACGTCGGCCCGACCAGCCCCTCTCTCCCTCTCTGGGCGCACACTCATTCTGCTTCCCAACTCAGGATTCTTGTTCCTTTCTTCCTGCTGGAAGTCCAGAGGTTGCACGAGACTAGACGTCAGGATTGCTGGTTTTCCTGCATCCTTAGTATTTAGTCTTTTATCTCAAGAGCGTTTTATAAAGTCGACTTGTCCTCTATTCCTGGCTAGTTTCCTGGAGACGCCACTGTGTGTATGTCTGGTATTCTTTGCTTTCAGTTTGTATTTCACTCAGTCCTCAGGAACCCTGTCAGGCCCAATTCTTACAGAAGCCCAGGGGAGATCAGCCCCTAGCTACGTGTGAAAACCTAAGAAATTAAACATATACTCGGGCCAACGCCACGGCTCACTAGGCTAATCCTCCACCTTGCAGTGCCGGCACACCAGGTCCTAGTCCCGGTCAGGGCGCCGGATTCTGTCCCGGTTGCCCCTCTTCCAGGCCAGCTCTCTGCTGTGGCCCGGGAGTGCAGTGGAGGATGGCCCAGGTGCTTGGGCCCTGCACCCCATGGGAGACCAGGAGAAGCACCTGGCTCCTGGCTCCTGCCATCGGATGAGCGCGGTGCGCTGGCCGCAGTGCGCCGGCCGCGGTGGCCATTGGAGGGTGAACCAACGGCAAAGGAAGACCTTTCTCTCTGTCTCTCTCTCTCACTGTCCACTCTGCCTGTCAAAAATAAAAAAGAAAACGAAAAAGAAAAAAAATAAACATATACTCGGATGGAAACAAGCTCAAGTTCTTAGATGAGCGGTTTACAGTATTTTATTGAAGAACTTTGTATAAAATCAGGCATTTGGGATTTTGGGAAACGAGTCGTATCCTGCCTTTGCATTGTAATTTTAACATAGAAAAGTGTCCTTTTTCATCGAGCACTGTGTAGATAGCCCTGAATTCCCTCCCATTTTCCCAAGTGACAGCTCTGATCTCCTGTGGGAGTGTGTGTCAGTCAAGGCCCTGCTTCTCCAGCTGAAGTGCCTAAGAGGAGCGGCTAAGGGAGGAGGGAGGTTCACTTCAGCTCACAGCTTTGGGGTTCACCGTCCAAGACTGGGCAGCGTCTGACCAGGGCAATGGATGGTTGAGAGGGCACAGCAGCCAGAAGTGGGCAGGGGGCTGGCTGAGCTTGCCTATGACCCCTCCTAGGGGCATAGCCTGTGACCCAGGGACCTCCCACCAGGCCCACCTCCTGGGCATCGCCACTGGGCTATGCCTCTGCCCTTGATCCATCAGCCAGCGACATCCGCATGGATCAGGAGACAAATCCTATCCCAGCCGCAGCAGTGCAAGGAGTTCAGAAGCACCAGGAGCGAACTCCCCACAGGGGCAACACACCGGGAGGAAGTGCACCCTGCCCCCGGGGCATTCCCACAGCAGGTGCACCCGGCCATCAGAGAGCACGCCAGCACCGTCAGCAAGAGCTCACCCCACCGATTCAGAGCAGCACTGGGACTCTGTCTGCTTAGTTCCTGCAACGAGGGTCTGAGAACCAAAATGACACGGTGCATGGCAGCAGTGGGACAGGTTCCAATCAGACACAGACATCCTCGGTTTTCAAAGCTAAGCATCAGAGAAGCCGTTTATGCGTACAGTGTGTGTGCTCCACAGGTGCAAAGCAAGACACTGGCTGCCACTGGGTCCAGGAACAAGACGAGGAAGGCCACTGTGGCTGCCAGTGGTCACCACAGTTTGCTACAGTAGCCAGGCCAAGAGCAGAACTGGGAATGGCACAGGTGTGGGAATGGACTCATAGCGTCCACTACGCAGAGGAGGAGGAGGATGCGCAATGGGTGGGCACGCAGGGGTCACACACCCCTGAGAACAGAGCCAGTTAGCAGGGTTGACGGGAGAGAAGACACAGCAGGCCTAGCTAGAAAAAAGACATTTTAAAAGCTTGGAACAATTAAAGCCAACATTGGAGGAGCCCCGTAAACAGCAGGAGAGAAAGCCCGGAAGGTGGAGATTGACATACAGGGACCCGCACACCCTGCTCCTGACCGTGAAGCCCGGCGTCACTCTCCCTGCAAGGGGACTAAGGAGAAAGTGAGATTATAACTTCAAATACCATTGAAATAATGAATAATTTTTTGTGTATTTTTGGACACCCATTTTTTATATCTGGGAGCCATATAAGCAGGTTATCAATGTATTATGTAAATATAACTGCCCATAAATATTTAAAGATTCATTTGTCAGGCAAAGCGTGGCAGAGATGAAAGTGAGGAGGACCATGGGAACGAGAGCTCGCCTGTGATGAATGTAGAGCCAGGATGGAGTCCGTCGGGTCAGCGAAGGAACAGGGCAGGCGTCCACCGCCTGTGCCTCGAAATCCTCCCAGCGGCAAAACACCGAGACGCTCCTGCTGCACGGGGAGGCAGGCAGAGTCGAGACAGGGAAAGCTGGGAGAGAGCAAACACCCAGAGACCAGGCCCTGCGCAGGGACGGACCAGCCACAGCTCACCGCAGGCACGGACCAGCCACAGCTCACCGCAGGCACGGACCAGCCACAGCTCACCGCAGGCACGGACCAGCCACAGCTCACCGCAGGGACGGACCAGCCACAGCTCACCGCAGGCACGGACCAGCCACAGCTCACCGCAGGCATGGACCTTGTCCTCTTTCAATGAAAGCGATGATATGCACCATGAGGAAAAGACACGACGCAGTAATTCTGGAGTTTGGTCATCCAGGAGTGGCAGGAAGGGTGGTGTGGGCGGATGGTACCAGGACTGGAAATCCCAGCACGAGGGTGTGCACCCACGTCCAGTGAACGCTCGCGCACAGTCTTCGTCTACTTCATGGATCCGATGCCCTGAAGGAGTTGCCCGAAAAGCCTGCTCTCCTAAGCCCCCTCAGCCTCCGGCATCGCAGCTGGGAATGCCAGCCTCCGACCTGGCTTTGCAAACCCAGAAGTCAGGCACCTGCCCCTGCTCTCAAGTCTCCGGACACCTGGTATCCTTAACACAGAGTCTCAGTCCAAATTCCCATTCCATCAGCCTCTCAAGATGCCTTGGCATATGCGCACTGTTAGATCTAATCTCCATGGCAATGCTGTAGGGTAGAAGCCATCATCGTCCGCGCTCTCCTTCTGAGAAAGCTGAGGCCTGTCACCGAATGCTGGGCTGCTCTGGGGCGGGAGGCGCCCTTCCAGGTGGAGTGACGGCCACGTCCCCGCCCCGCCCCCTGCCATGGCTGCCGCCCTCAGCCCCCTGGTCCTATTCAAAGTCCAGTGTGCTCCTCCGGCACTGTCCGTAGCTTTTGATGGTATTAAGGTGCTTACCAGTCCTCATTTTAAAGCCCACTTAAACTACCAGATTTCAAAACTGTCTACATGGTCAGATACTTGTTTGTGCCTTCATAGAGGATCTGTATTAAATTTTAAGCCCAGGGGCCAGCAGACTCTGCCACCATCTGCAGCACCAGCATCCTATAGGGCACTGGTTCAAGTCCCAACTGTTCCACTTCCAACCCGGCTCCCTGCTACCATGCCTGGGAAAGCAGAGGAAGATGGCCCAAGTGCTTGGGCCCCTGTATCCACGGGGGAGACCCAGAGGAAGCTCCTGGCTCCCGGCTTCCACTTGGCCCAGTCCTGGCTGTTGTAGCCATTTGGGGAGTGAACCAGTGGATAGCAGACCTGTCTCTCTCTCTCTGTCTGTCTTTCCTCTCTCTCTGTAACTTTGACTTTCAAAATAAATAAATAAATAAATAAATTCTAAGCCCGCCCAGCCAGAATCCTTTCAGAGGAAAAGTCAGTTCTAAGTGACAGCTGGTTTTCCATTACGGAATAGTATTTGTTACATACTTCGCTATTTATAAAACTTGTATACACTCATGTATACACTTACACATGTATCTATGCACGTGTGTCAGATTAAGACCATAAATGTGGGTCCCAGTTTCTAGCGCGTTCCTGGTTAGAATAAGCGATTCTCACTCTGCTTGCCCACCCCACAAATCACATTCCTTACCCCAAATCAGCCATTCCAGGCGCCATGCTGTGGTGCAGCCGGGTGCACCACCTCCCACTGCAGAGCTCCGGGTGGAGGCCCAGCTGCTCCACTTCCCATCCGGCTTCCTGCTGGAGCTCCTGGGAAGGCAGAGGCCGGTCCAAGTCCTCAGGGCGCTGCCACCCACGGGGAGACCAGCACGGCTGCCTGCTCCCTCATCTGCGCTCTGACACACCAAGGCCAACGCTGTAGCTGCCTCGGGGTCTCTGCCTCACGGTTGGTACACTGTGTATAATTTAGACGTACTGCCAAAAAGCAGACAATTGCTCACTAGCCTGCGTTTCTACGGTGGAAAAGTAAGGAACGAGTGGCATTATCAGGACAGACGCCGTCCCAGCCGCTAGCTACCAAATACAAAGTTGTGAGGTTGTGAGCATCTTTCAAATAAGCCAAAAACAGTTTGCGACCCGGAGCGTTTCAGAATTAATTCACACACCACCCCTGCTTGGCCCTAACAATGTTACGGCAACTTCTCACTCAAATTCCGAACACTGGTCTTTTTCAATAACCAGAAATTGAGCTTAATCAAGTAGAGGGAAACGGACCTGGCGTGCCAGCCGGTCGATAACTCGTGTTTAGAATGAAGGACTCTGGCTGTCAGAGCCAGGCCGTGGAAACGCCAACGAGGCCTACAGCCGCGGCCAGAGACAGAAACCCAGGACCCATGGGCTGAGGGGGCACAGCAGCCACAGTGCACACGGGCCCGGGGCCGGAGCACCGGGGACTCCCAGCTCCCGCTCATCTGTGGGGTCCTGGGCGGGCAGCAGCTAAGCCTGAGGCTCTGCCGGGCCTGTCCTGGTCCAGGGCCGCTGCTCAGCCGTCCCCACTGCAGGCAGACTCAGGAATCGAGAAGTGTGGACTTGCAGATTCCTGCCCCCCCGCCCCGCACCGGCCGCCCCCAGCAGCCCGCCCAGCACCTGCCATGACCAGCACCCAGCTCCGGTGGCTGCCCGGCACAAAGAGGGCACCGCCGTTGACATCCAGACCCCCTCTCCCGGAGAGAAAGCCCCGGGCCGTGGAAGCCTCCCTGTTTCCCGAGAGTCACCCTGGCCTGTGTTCACAGCGGGGCAGGAGCGAGGCTGGGGGCAGAGCTCCTGTCATCCCCTGGCGGCTGCCACCAGCGTCTCTGCTTCCACGTTGAAGCCGTGCAGCGCACCCGTTCCTCCCCCCCCCCCCCAAGGTCTCAGCATCGGGGCCTGAGTGGCAGATTTCCCCATCCTAAGCCCACTTAGGAGGGCGCGTGGCTGCTGGGGCGGCCGTCTGGGTTTGCCTGGCCAAGTCCCCAGTCGGCAGGGGCCCGAAGGTTACCGGCCACCTGTCCAACAAGGCTGCAGCCAAACCCAACCACAGCCCCCGGGGAAGCAGGGAACCCTGGCGCGCTCCCTGCTGTGGGCCCTTGCCACTGTCTTCTTTATCCTCAGTCTCGCCCCAGGTGGACGGGGAGGCCCTGGTGGGAGGCGGGACTCTGCCCCTCTGGACTCCGTCCCAGTCCCGGCCCTGCCCCCAGCTCCTCCCCAGCGGCTTCCCCAGCAGAGATGCGATGAGAACTCGGGGGCCCAGGAGCTGGGACTCTCGACGTGGGCAGCCCCAGGCACGTGGGTGTGAGCAGTGGTCACACTGCCGGTCCTCCCTGCGCTGGGCGTCGCAGGCCACACACACACACACACACACACACACACACACGTGCAGGCTCGGCCGTGGCAGCCGGCACAAACTGTGGCTGAATCATGGGCTTCTGAGCTGCTCCGTCTGCCTGCCCAGAACCCACCAAGCACTCACTGTGGGGAAGCCACCAACCCACACCCCAATTCCTGGGACAGGCAAGACCCAGCGCCGGGGGGATGGGACAGCCCAAGTCCTTGTCCACGGCCACGGACTTCACTCACCATGGATGCCTCAGCACCGCTCTGCTCCTGGTACATCTGGTCACCTCCTCTGGGAGCCCCTGTGGCTTACTACTGCCGGCCTCCCCCAGACACGAGAAAACATCACGGGGACCGTCTCCAGGGGTAATCTGCTACCGGAGGAAGAGCATGTGCACCCCAGAGTGAGGCCGGGGGACACCTGCTGCGGGCAGACCGCAGGGATCAGACGCTGTGACAGAGAACGCTGGTCTCAGGGACCACCGAGGCGATACCAGGACTGAGCAGACCCCTGGCAGCCACCTCCGGTCTCAGGTCTCGGTGGTGCCCATGCACGCTCGTGGCTCTGGGGGTCTTGTGGCAGCCACGACCGGGCAGCGTGTGTAAGGCCCTCCCTTAGTGATCTCTCGTCTTCATGTACTTGGTGGAGGTTGACACAGGCTGACACTTTGATTGTGACAACTTCCAGATGCGTTTCACACCCATAGGGCGGGCGACCTGTGCCAGGCTCTCTGTCCACGGCAACAGCCCCTGGGGTGCTGTTGGGACTCGGAGCATAACCCGATGGGGGCTTTCCTCTCTGCCTGTCCCACTGGAAGCAGTGTGTCGTGCCTGTGTGACCCAGCAAGCCGGAAAGGTCACCGCAAGCGTGACAGATGCCCTTGTGTCGCTGGGTCCCACCACCCTCCCAGCCTGAGCTCGGTCCTGGCACGGCACCCAGCATTCCTGGCACGTCCTCCAGGACTACGGATCCATAGCCCTGGGGGACTCTGATGAGCACCAGAATCTCCAGAGTGAAAACCACCCTCACCGAGGAGACGATGCTCAACTCAGCAGCAGAAAGCAGCGTCAGCTTTGCCGCCAGCCCAGACCCTCACCCTCCTGGTCTGACCCACAAGGCTCCCACCGAGAACCCATGCCATGCCTCGCACACACTCCGCCCCCTGCATGGAGGGGACCAGCGGGTCAGAGCAACAAGGAGTCCACCTGGAAATGAACTCGCCAGCCGTTTCCGGAGCCTTCTGCGTACAGTGAGAGAAGCTGTGAGGAACCACGGGGTAGGGACGCACAGCCCGACAGCGGGGGCCGGAGAGCGAGGACAGCCTGCAGGCCACAGCTCCCGCAGTCTTCCAGGGCCTGGAACCCAGCCAGCCGGCAACAGGCAGAGGGACGAAGACGCCTGGGCTGCAGACAGGCCCTGCGGAGCGCAAACCAGGGAGCCGCGCGGGCAGACAGGAGCCGCGAGGGCATTACGCTGCTGTCGCCAGCTCGCCAAGG
>CM027389.1:109539021-109552205 GCA_015711505.1 Sylvilagus bachmani | reverse complement strand
CACGCGCAGAGGGGCAGAGGGGTGCTGTGCGCTCAGTCCACGCGCAGAGGGGCAGAGGGGTGCTGTGCGCTCAGTCCACGCGCAGAGGGGCAGAGGGGTGCTGTGCGCTCAGTCCACGCGCAGAGGGGCAGAGGGGTGCTGTGCGCTCAGTCCACGCGCAGAGGGGCAGAGTTCCGTGTGGCTGGAAAGTTAGTGCAAAGGCCCGGGGCAGGGGCCGTAGGGTTCCAGGGGCTGGAGGATGAGAGACAGGAAGAGGGAAAGTCCACAAGAGGGAGGAAGGTCGTGGTGGTCACTGAGCCGACCCCTCCCAGGAACCAGGATCCCAACGTCTCCGCACCTATGGAGCCCTGAGCACCCGCCCGCCAGCCCCCTAGGCACCCGCGAGAGGCTGCTAACCTGCAGCACCTGCTCACTGGGGGCCCAGGGCTGCCACTCAGAAATGGGGCCCCTGCAGGTGGGCGAGAGGGGTCTGCTCTGGCAGGTGCAGCCGAGGTGGGGGAGGGGGCACAGGAGTGACTCAGCAAATTCCATCCAAGTGGTTGTGCAGTAACGGCTCGGGGGACTCCGCGCACCCCACTTCTCTCTGATGCCGCGCCTGTGCCGGCTCTGACCCGCGGCGCGGCGGCGTCCGTCACAGACAGGCGGAGCATGATTTCAGAGGCTGGGGCTGCTCCCGCCCTGACCACAGAAAAACTAAAAGGTACAACCTAATTGGGTTTCCTGGGTCACAACTGGAAATCTCCGGCATTGCTCTTATGCCCAGAGAGGGAACTTACTGTGGGAAATACAACGTGATGATTTGATTATTCGGATGTGAAATGAGGAGGAATCACGCACACTCCGACGGCAGCCCGCCGCGGTCGAGAGGCAGCACAGGCTCAGCCCGGTGGACAGGGGTCCTCCCCGCGGTCTGCAGCCACGCTGGCAGCCACGGATCTGGAGAAGAGGCTGCGTGGGGGCTCCTGCCAGCTTCCGAGTTGTTCAAGGTTTATTTTGCAAAGAACGGGGTGGTTGAGGGTAACTATGATTTCATCAGATCTCATTCCCTCTGGCGGTCAGCAGAGACAAACCCTCTGTGACCTCGGGATGCCCTCGCTGTCCAGCGCGGCCTGGAGTACGGCCCCTCCAGGCAGGGGTGGTGTCTGGCTCCTCCCTTCCGCATCACCTGGGTTTCTGGCCCACACTGGGCAAGGATGGGAAGGATCTGGTGTGTTACCAGGCACGAGCCCCAAAGCCAACTTCTTGTTTTGTTTGTTTGAAAGGCAGAGACAGAGGCAGACAGATGTCTCACGTGCTGCTCCACTCTCCCAACGCCCGGAAGATGCAAACTCCACCTGGCCGCCCACGTGTGTGGCAGGGACCCAACTACTGGACGCACAGTGACGGGACACTGTCAGGAGCCAGACCTCAAGCCCAGGCCCCAGGGAGACGCGGGGTGCGGCACCCCCAGTGGTGAAGCACAGCGCCAAGTGCCCGGCACAAGCCAACTGCTGATGCGCTCATATTCTCCTCCACGACAGGCGGCTGCTTGCCATGCATGCACTTCCCGAGAACGAATTTTTAATTAAATTTCCAAATGTCTGCTCGGGGTTTACCAGGATAATATTTTCCTGTCTTAAGACAACTATTGTGAGTAATAAAGACATAAGCTAGTATCGTGGTATTCTTACATTTTGTGAAACAAACCCCAGTAGGTCGAAATTAACTAACTGAAAAGAATCTGCAGTTTCATGGACTAAGATCAGTTTTAGTGCCAGTTACACCTTTGAGAAAATGGCATACCGTTACACATCGCTTACTCTACAGCTGACAACCATCTTCATTTCAACAAAAGCAATATTTTATTTTTAAGGTTTTTTATTTATTTGAAAGTCAGAGTTAGAGAGAGAGACAGAGAGAGGGACAGAGAGAGATCTCCTCCATCCACTGGCTCACTCCCCAGATGACTGCAATGGCCAGGGCTGAGCCAGGCTGAAGCCAGAAGCCAGGAGCTTTGTCCAGGTCTCCCACATGAGTGCAGGGGCCCAAGCACTTGGGCCATCTTCCGCTGCTTTCCCGGGCCATTAGCAGGGAGTGGGATGGGGAGTGGAGCAGCCAGAATTTGAACCAGCACCCGTATGAGATGCCAGTGTTGCAGGCGGCGGCTTTCCCGCTACACCACGATCCCAGCCCCTGCATGAATGTAAAGGTTTGATAAGAAAACTGACACTGAGCGCGCAGACTTTGGTTTTCAATGAACTGAATGAGGAGACTTGTATGACTTTGTTTGGGGAGCCTTTATCCACCTGTTTGTCGAGCACCTGGCTTACCAGCCTAGGAATCTCAAAGAATAAAAGATTGGCGCTCCTGTGCACTGGAGACCTCCCTCCGCTTACGGGGCCGGGGCTCTGCGGCAGGCTTGAATTCCGGGTGAGACGCTGCATCGCTGATTCCCGGCGGGTCTGGAGTCCGCCCATTTTATCCGCCTGTTTATTGCGTCTCTGCCATCACCCTCGACTTGCTTCCTGTGGGCACTGTCACCTCCGTGCATGTTACCTGCAGCCCCCAAGGAATACGCAGGACGGCCCGACAGCTGTCCTTCGTAGACATTCTTTTGTGACTGGCATTAAAGGTAGGAGACATACTCCAGAGCCCCCTGGCTGCTTCTCTATCACTGCTTTCTGTCCTACTGAACATTCTGGAACAGGCGGCCCCTCTCTTGTGCACTGCGTCACCCCAGACACACACGGACACCGTGCTGGTGGACAGTGGGTTCGTCGGTATCAGGCGGGCAATCCCCTGGGGTGGCCGTCCTCTGCAGGTTCTCCACAGCCCACCCCGAGCCCACCTGCTCGCCCAGCCTTCTGTCCACACAAGGCTCTCGGTCCACACAGCAATAAAAGTCTGTGGCCGCTGGGTGTTTGTGTGGGCAAAGTGCTGCACGGACGATGCCTTCACAGAGTGCAGTGGCTTCCTCTCCTCCCGCACTCAGAGCTGCTCCCAAGCTCCCCTTAAGGCAACGTAGCATTGACGACCCCAAAAGGACTCCCAGCTGTCCCTTTATTTTATCTGTGAAAAATCTCCAATTTCTGAATAATTTAAGAACTAAAAATTAAAGTTTCTGATTGCACCCAGGGTTGAGAAAGCCCGCTGCAGACAACTGAAGCCAAATGCAGGCTTTGGCGTCCTCCCTCCAGGGACGCAGCCTGCGGGGCGGGGCCGGGACGTGAGCGCGGGGCGGCCAGCAGGGCAGCCGGCCCCGTGTGCTGCGTCCCTCTGCTTCGTTTGGGTTTCTCTTGCATCTCAAGCAGAGGCTAAATCAGGGATCTGCACAGCAGGTGTGCAACACACAACTCCAGGGGAGACTCCCTGCAGGCAGAGAACGGGGAGCCAGCATGCTGAGCTGAGCCGAGCGGCTGCAGGGTGGGCACGGGCCCAGCCTCCCTCTCTGCCACAGCCTGTCTGCCCCTCTCTCTGCATCTCTCACAGCCTCTGTCTATCTCCCTGTCTCCGTCTCTATCTCCCTGTCTCCGTCTCTGCCTCTGTCTCTATCTCCCTGTCTCCGTCTTTATCTCCCTGTCTCCGTCTCTGCCTCTGTCTCTATCTCCCTGTCTCCGTCTCTATCTCTCTGTCTCCGTCTCTATCTCCCTGTCTCTCTCTTTATCTCTCTGTCTCTGTCTCTATCTCCCTGTCTCCGTCTCTATCTCCCTGTCTCTGTCTCTGCCTTGGTGTCCGTCTCTGCACAGCTGCCTGGGCCACCGAGCAGTGCTGTTTACAGCTGTCTCTTGGAGAAAGGAGACATAAGAGAGGCCTCGGCTGTGCAGAGATCGTGAGCATAAAACCCTCGTCTCTGCTCCACAGCCCTACCACCAGTCCCCTGGGACCTCTGCCCTGGAGCATGGGGAACGCCGGGGTGTTTCCAGCAACAGGACTGGGGCGGGGGTGGGGGGAGCTGGCAGCCATGGCCGAGGGGAAACCACCCCAAGAAGAGAGCAGAGAAGCAGGAGGGGGCGTCCCTGACTCCACGTAGGGAATGAGAGGAATCCTGCAGGCCACTGACCTGGAGAGCACCGCCCCTGCCAACACGGTCTGCGGGAACCGCCCCAGCAAGCCTGCCACACAGCCAGGGTTCTGCGAGCAGCCACCCAATGCCCGGAGAAGGAAGCCCAGAGGGACGCAGGCAGAAGGACAGCCGCAGAGGACACCCCACACACGCCGCTCCATGAGCGCCTTCCACGTAAGTCGTCCACACCCACCCAGGACAGAGAGGGCTCGCTGCTGGGGACACCGGCACCCCAGATGGCCGTGCCTGGGCCCCAGTCCCTGCTCCACTTCCCATTCAAGCCTCCTGCTGAGGCAGGCCCTGGAAGCAGCAGGGGACGGTCCCTGCCAGCCACATGGGCGACCCAGATGGGGTTCCTGACTCCTGGCTTCAGCCAGGCCCAGCCTCGGACACTGTGGGCATTTGAGGAGTGAACCAGCGGATGGGAGACATCTCCCTATCATCCATGCATCTTTCAAATACGCAAAAATAAATTTAAATCCCCCCCCACGTGTGACTCTCTTCTAGGAAAAGCCACCGGAAAGATGGCGACCCAGCAGGCTAAGAGGAAAAGACGCCCACAGCGAGCTAAGCAAGGCAGCGCGCTCCACCTGCACGAACACAGCCGGGCTCGCAGCTCGGGCGGCGTCCAGGGGGGAGATCGTTATTTTCATGTTCTTTCTTGTTCTAGATGGTAATGAACGGATCGATTTGTCCAGGACACAGCAATCCTAAATGAGCACACATCTGACAGATGGAGCACCAATTTCCATGAAGCAAAACCCTAGAACTAAAAGCAGAAAAATCCCCCAAACAAAGCACTTTGAAGCCCCTCGAGGACCTGGCCGTGTAAGGCACCGTTCACGTCTGTGTGACCCAGAGGCCAGACCCTGTCTGAGAATAAGGCTCGAGGGGCCTGCGCTGCAGTGTGGCCAGTAAGGCCACCGCCTGCGACACCAGTGTCCCGCATGGCACCTGTTCACATCCCAGCTGCTCCACTTTCAATCCTGCTCCCTGCTGATGCACCTGGGAAAGCAGTGAGGACGGCCCAAGTGCTTGGGCCCCTGCACCCACGTGGGAGACCAGATGAAGCTCCTGGCTCCTGGCTTCTGCCTGGCCCAAACCCAGCTGTTGCAGCCATTTGAGGAGTGAACCAGCAGATGGAAGACACCTCTCTCTCTCTCCCTCTCTCCCTCTCTCTCCCTGTTTGAGCTGGATGAACATGATGATAGCATGTGTCAAAACCTTCACTGAGGGGCCAATGCTGTCATGTAGCAGCTGAAGCCGCCAGCTGCAGTGCCACCATCCTGTATGGGCACTGGTTTGAGTCCCAGCTGCTCCACTCTGGTCCAGCTCTCTGCTGTGGCCTGGGAAAGCAGTAGAAGATGGCCCAAGTCCGTGGGCCCCTGCACCCACGTGGGAGACCCAGAAGAAGCTCCTGGCTCCTGGATTCAGATCGCTACAGCTCCAGCCATTGAGGCCAATTGGGGAGTGACCAGTGGATGGAAGACCTCTCTCTCTCCCTCTCCCTCTCTCTCTGTGTAACTCTGACTTTCAAATGAACAAATACATCTGAGTCTTTGTCTACCTCTCCACTATTTTCTGCTCCTTCCTGGTTGCTGCTCTGCACCTGCCATGCCCAGCCTCCCGGATGCCAGACCATGGGACCACCCAGTCCTGAACTGGACCCTCTGACATCAGCTGAAACAATCCCTCTGTTCCCCGAGGTGCTCCGGGCGCCTGGCTAGGTAAGGCAGTGGGAGCAGACTGCTGCACCCCGCAGCCGCCAGCCCCCCAGGACTCGGTGCTCCCACAGAGCTGGGGAGGGGGCTGCCTGGCCCCAGGGACACAGTCAGCTCCATGCTGCTTCATCACCCGGAGGCATCAGCCGTGCACCGCTCCTCCATCTGAAGCATCCTCCACTTGGCTTCCTGGATACAGCCATCACCTCGCTGTTCATACCGCATGGGTTCCTAGTCCTCAATTACTTCTGCTGGTTCTTCATCCTCTCTCGAAAGTCTAAAGGTTACAGGGCCCCAGGCACACCTCCGGGTTCCGATCTCCTCTCCACTGTGGCTCCCTGTCGGCGGCAGCCAGCCGTGGCTCTGCCAATACCTGCAGGCTCACAGCTCCCGCGTGCGTCGCGTGCATCTGGACAACTCCTCTTTGGCGAGCACCTCTACACACGCATCTCAGATTCAAACTTGTTTTTCCTATCAACTCACGCAGCTGTTATTTCAGGCCAGTAACTCGGATTTGTTCTTGAGTTTTCCCTTGCTCGTCTTCTGCATCCTTTCTCTCACCAACTCCCTTCCAAGTTCACGATAGATCGCAGACGTCTTCTACACCTTCAACAATGACAGCACACGTGTGTGCATGGCCCAGGATCACAGACTTCAGCTCCTTCAACGACAGCACACATGTGTGCGTGGCCCAGGATCGCAGACTTCAGCTCCTTCAACAACGACAGCACATGTGTGTGCGTGGCCCATGTTCCTTCACCGCGATCACTGCTGTGAGGCGGGCTGTCTGGGGGTGACCCCGTGATTCCCGGCCCACATCCCTTAAACGCTGCCGACAGAATCCCTCCCTCAAGGCTGCTGTGAGCCGGGACTCAGCCAGGCCGCCCCCTCAGTCAGCAGAGGCCGCAGCAGCCTTCAGCCTCCGCAGCCTCTGCCCCTGCTCCGCCCCGCACCCATCCTGCTGTCTCCTGGCGCCGCTGTGTTTGCAGAAAACCCGGCTTTCCTGCTTGCTCTGCTGGTCAGCGGGCCCAGATGTCGCAGGTCCCGCCCCCTAGGGAGCCACGGAGGTCTTCCACACCAAGGACACGTCCTTGGGGTCAGTCCTGGGAGTGCGGGCCCAAGGCAGGTGGAGGGGGACCTGGAGGACCACTCCCGCCAGCACCGGAGTCCCCTATCCAGGGTGAGGGACCAGCACCTCCCACACTGCCCTCTGGGGCTGCTAGCCGAGGACTGTGGGAGAGCGCCCAGCCCTCCCGCCCTGCGGGCTGGGACCGGCGGGGTCAGGACCCCAGAATTGGGAGCAGCTCCTTCCCTGGATCCGGCGAGGCGTGCGAGCGCTCCATGCATCTCGTGCAGTGTCGCTGCTACTGTCTACCCAGCAAGCACCGCTCGCATAACGCCCCAGGTCCACCTGTCACACTTGGGCCCCCGCAGATGGAGGGTCCCGGACGGCGAGGAGAGGGGGACACAGGCGTGGCTGAGTGGGCTCAGGGTTGCAGCGTGTAAGATGAGCAAGTCCCCCACCCCCCAACACCCCCCGCCCCCGGCTGCTGGGACGAACACCGCTGTGCCGACGGAATGTCCGAGGAGGCTTCCTGTAAAGGGGCCTTCCTGCCACGGGGTTCGTGCGACACCACGCGTTCGTCAAAGCTCGGAGAACTGTGCGACACATGTGTGCTCCCAGCAGGCAGCGCGCCCAGGGGTTCATCAGCTCTCACGCAGGTGCAGCAGGACGGCAGGGGAGCGTGCGGGGCTCAGCGAGGGAGCTCACAGGACTCTGTACTCTAATGCCACACGTCCACACGCTTCAGACTGCCCTGGGGACTGGCACCTACTCGGTTTTTTTTTTTTTAAATCACATCACAGCACCCAATGTTTGCAAGTGCACCTCAGGGTTAAGTCCAACTTGCCCGTTGGCGCCTCCTGCCTAAGCCACGGCGCAGGAGGCGGGCGGGAGGCGGGAAGGAGAGAACAGGAATTCGTTTCAGACACATTCAGTTTGGTTTCTCGGGGACCATGCAAAATCCAGCAGCAATAACGACTTAATCACCATGGCCTGTCACTCTTCCAGCAATTTCCTCCGAGCAAGGCGTCGTGTGACTCAGCGAAATGATGCATGGTGGTAGAGGCTCAGCATTTTATCACATGGAAAGAGCCAATAAGTGCTCACAAAGCTAATGCATTCATCACAGGAATTATATAAGCACCAGATTTCCCAACCCCCCTAACGACATTAGAGAACTCACAAACGCCCCTGGGTATTTTAAAGACCTGCCAGCCGCCATCGCGGTCACTGATGGTTATGCAAACGCCGTCCGTCCTGGCACTGGGCAGCGCCACATTGATGAGCCGATCCCTGTCGAGTTCTTCGGTTCTCACCCGTAACTGCGTGAAGCTGACCCATTACCAAATCGAAGGGGCACATGGAAGGGCACACGTAAACACGGAATGCCTTCCAAGGGGACGTGTCCTTTCTAGAGAGATTCTCTCTTCTACATAAATGGCACAGTTGAGTCCAGCACAACTTTTAAAAAATAAAACATTCTGTCCGTGCCGCCGCTGCAGACATGCACAGACGCACTCCCCAGCTGGCGTGAGCACAGGTGGAGGGTTCGAGGGCTCGGCAGGGCTGGCGACACGTGGGTCACGCCCTCCCTGGGCTCCGAGGGCTCCACACAGGCACCACGCACGCGACATCACCAGCTCGCTGCCTTTGGTTAATTTCCGGTGGAGCCATCCTAAGCCAATTGTGCTGCGAAGGCAATGACTTCTCAGATAAATTATTTTTTCGGTGAATAGCTAAATCGAACGTTTCATGCAGTAAGACTTTCTTTGGGCCCGATCAGCTACACGCTGCAGGGAGGTGGCTCGGGCCTGGAGTTCCGCGTTCCCACAGGCAGGTGGCGCTGTGGGGAGCCAGCGGCGGAGGAGCGGCCGGGCTCTGGTGCTGAGATCTGACCAGTGGTGCAGTGCTGGAAGCCACGTCACAGGGTGGGCTGGGGTGAGAGGGGCAGCGTGGTGGGGGGTCTTGGGGGGGCGCTAGTTAGAAGTCCCCAGGGGTAACCTCCCCCCTTCCCATTCATACCAAAGTTGAGTGCCAGGCACCAGTGACGGTCGCGGGGTTGATGGTGCAGACAGTGGCAGCGGCCGACGCTGTGGGCCAGACACCTGCTCAGTGTCGGCCGGCAGGGCTGGCCGACTGGAGGCCACGCTCAGAGGCTGGGGGACCCCTCCCCGGGTCGGTTACCACGTGCTTCCTTCATGGGGAAAGTCAAAGCTATGCCCTCTGCCACCTTGGCACTTTGCCAAACCGATGGACTGTGGCCCTCCAGAGCCGTAGCCTAAATAACCTCTTTTCTTTAGAACGTGGCCTGCCCCTGGCTTCTCGTTATAGCAACAAAAAGCTGACTAATGCGCGGAGCCTCTGGGAGGTGCCCGGCTCTGGGTGTCGAGGACGGGGCAAGCCAGGGCCTGGCTATCGCCTGCCAGTGAGTGGGACGTGGCGTTGGCCTAGCGAGATGCCAGCGAGGCTCTTGGCTGGTGAGCAGACCACATCTGCTCTGCCACGTGACCGAGGGTGCCGTGTCCTTTCCCAAGTTCCACAACCTCTGAATGTGACTTCGTTTGGAGGAGGGGTTTTCGCTGATGTAACTGAATCAGGAGTCTCAGAGGGGATTATCTTGGATTGTCCAGAATCCAGTCAGATGATCCTTATGCATCCAATCACATGTGGAGGAGAAGAGAAGCCATGGGAAGACAGTGGCAGAGACTGCGCAAGGCGGCCCGGGCCAAGCTAGACCAGGATCCGGTGAGCCGCAAGAGGGGGCAGGGGACGCTGAGAGCCTTCGCGGGAGCTCGGTGCCGCCCGCCGCAGCTGCTGCAGGTTGTCGAGGGTGTCGTCAGTGTTCCTGCAGTGCCCCGGGTGAGCGCCGCGTCACAGCAGACCTGGATAACCGCGTGCTCCGAGCCCTCGGTCCCCGCAGCCGCGCCTCAGCCCGCATTCCAGGGACAGAGCGGTCCTGGACACACGGTTCTCGGTTTCACAGCAAGTCTGTCACTGCCTCGCCGATGGCGTGGCGCTCTTAGCCCGTCTGAAAGAGAAAAGCACACACGGGGCCAGCGGAGCGGAGCCCACCCCGCATGAGCCTGCGCCCACTGCCAAATCGACCACACCCCCCAGTCCTCTGTGAGCTCGCGGAGTCACCGTGCGTTCTGTGATCCAGGGTAACTCTATCCGCTCTGTGCTGACGGCAGTGTGGACTTTATGGTGCCCTTCTGTTCCTAGCCTTCTCAGCTCTGAGCACCCGAGACCCACAGCTCACCCTGCTCGGGGCGGTGTCCTGCCCCACAGAGAGCTGCCGGCCTTCGCTCCAGGATGCAGGAGCCTCCCAGGCCCGCCGCGGCCTGACCTGGGCGTGCGCACGGACCCTCTCTGCGTGCGCTGCCCTCGGAGCTCCGGGAAGAAGCCAAACCCGTGGTGCTCGCGCATTTGCCAAGTGACTCAGGGTGTATTAGACAGGTAGACATCTCCAGCAGGCGCCAGCTCTGTCCGGCGCTTCTTGTCCCTAACAACCAGAGCAGGCCGGTTCTAGTCTTTCTTCAGCTCTTGCCGTTGTCCCCAGTTTGGCGGTGCCTGGCGACGTGAGTCGAGTTAGAACCCCCTGTGCAAGGGCCTCCCTTGGACACGGCACAGGAGCATCAGCTCACCTCCCTCCCTGAGAACACAGCGCACCGCTCCCAGCGGGGAGGACGGCACCAGCGTGGGCGCCCCACAGGTGGCAGGGAGCTGTGGCCTCTCCGGCTCGCGGTGTGGGCAGCGCTGGCACGCGAACTGCACAAAAAACAGCAGCTGCAGAAACCGCGGCGTGAACAGTAATAGAACAAGCAGTTCTGAGATATGACTCTAAAGACGAGCAGAATTTCTGACAAATTCATAAATGTAAATGTTGATCCAAGAGGGAGAAGGCACTTGCTGGCTGCTCCTGTCATGTAGTCGTAAGGCTCGCCGCGTGCGCCGACTTCTCATCAGAGAAGCCAGAGGCGGTGGTGTGCGCGCAGCCCTCTGACAGCAGGAGAGGGTCAGCAGAGGATGCCACAGGCGCAGAACACCCTTCCGGACGGAAGGCCGATCTTCAAGAGTTAAAAAACGCGGAATTCGCCGCTTGGACACAGACAAGAGACGCAAAGGGCGGTCCTGCCGGCTGGTTCGGGCACACAGCACACGGCGACTCAACTCCACATCCAGGTTGGTAGAAATAAGACATGAAGCCTGTGTTCACTGTTTTTTATCATTTATGGATCACTGTGTTTCTCCTATGCGATCCGAACTCTGACTGCACTAAGCAATAGTCACACTCCGCTGAGAAGCACGCGATGTGTGCAGCCGTGACAGCCACGAGGAAGGAGCCGGGAGCGGAGGCCACAGTGGAGTTTCGCACACTACGGAGGCATGCTGCACTCGGCCGAGCGTGCCGTCACAGTGCGGGTGACCCTGACCTCCAGGGTGCCTGTATCTCTGCCTGGCCCTCCGTCTGCAACGCAAAGCGTCTCGACAAACACCGGCGTCTCCCGCCCCAGCCCGGCACGCCATGCACGACAGAGCCCGGGCTGCTCCCGAGCTGCGGTCAGCGCGGCCCCCAGAGGACGGACCACCCAGCGCCGGCCTGCGAGACACCGGACTGCAGATGGGTGCGACAGCCGGGCTCTGGGAAGCCGGGTGACAGGGAGAAGACGCTGCGGGGCGCCGGCTGCTTCCCAGGGCTGCCGGGAGGGCTCGGTCCAGGGAAGCGCTCCTTCTCGCCCGGCGGCAGCCGGCTCCCTCTCGCAGACAGTGCAGCCGCGGCGAGGCCGGCGCGGAGGACACAGCCAAACACCGCGAGGCAGCGCGGCAGCGCTGTCGGGCCGCGGCGCCCACGTCGATTCTCAGTCCCTTGCCTTTTCCTTAAAGAAGTCTAAGTTCAGGTCCGAGCACGGCACACAGTGCGACGCACTTTACGTATAGAGCGAGAAAAATAACAGGCGCACTGGGCCATAATTGTTTATCTACTCCTCGTCCCGCGCTCCGCCCGTCCGCGCTCCCTAGCCTTTTATGAGCTTAGAAAGCGGAAGTGTCTGCGTGGTACCGCCCCCAGGAAGCGGAAGTGTCTGCGTGGTACCGCCCCCAGAAAGCGGACGTGTCTGCGTGGTACCGCCCCCAGGAAGCGGAAGTGTCTGCGTGGTACCGCCCCAGAAAGCGGAAGTGTCTGCGTGGTACCGCCCCAGAAAGCGGACGTGTCTGCGTGGTACCGCCCCCAGAAAGCGGAAGTGTCTGCGTGGTACCGCCCCCAGGTAACAGGAGGTACATCCTGGGCGGGGCCCCATTGACACAGCATGTGTCAATCAGGCGAGAACAGCAACACGGAGCGAAGGAGGTGCAGCCGCCAGCTCCTGAACTGGAATTCTCGTCTACACTGGCCCTCGTCAGCTGTCACGGCACAACAGGAAATGCTCTGCACACTGGGCAGTGAAGCCCCCACCTCCACGGGAGCCTCCAAGAAGAGAGGAGATGACGGTTCCTGAAAAGCGTGACGGGGGCGCACCCACGTGTTCCGGGCGACTCGACATTCACGGCACCGTGTGCTCTGCTAGCAGAGAGAAGCGAAGTCACTCAACGTCTCCACGTCAGAACCTGGACAAGGGGGTCAGAGTGACGTCACCGTCTCCACGTCAGAACCTGGACAAGGGGGTCAGAGTGACGTGATCACATGAGCACGAGGAATGGCATAGTGACTGTATCTATCTGCGTGTGCATCTAATAACCTGCACGTCACATAGACCACGTAGATGTTAAAAAAGCAAAGCTCAATGAAACAGAGAAGGAAAGCACAAACAACGAGACAAAACGCTTGTCGAAACTTCAGAAGAATTTTTTAAAAATTAAATAACCCTTAAGAAAAATGACAATAAAGAGCAGAACCAAGTGATCAACCATTGGAAGGAAATGGGGTATTAGTACAGATCCTGCAGACACTGAAACTTAACAGGGAATCTGTCGATGGATCTACGCTAATAAACCCAGCACCCTGGAGACACACACTAGTTTGTCAAAACACGGGATTTGTCCCACGGCAGCTTTGCCAGGTTAACCACGAAAGGTGGCAGAAAGGAACCAGGCCTTAGAAACACCGAGCTCAGAAGTCTGAGACAACTCTCCTCTCGTCGTTGACGTGGCCAGCCCCTCGGAGGGCTCCAGGAGACCCCGTCCCCTGCCCCCCGCCTTCGGTGCTGTCTCGGGCTAGGGAGGGGCCGGTCTTTCTGGGGGCCTGGCACTGCCCTGCAGGGTCTGTGCTGGCGGCCTCCCTCCGAGCCCGCCTCTCATCACGCTGGGCCCCTGCATAACCAGGAGACCTCCTCAGTCTAAACGGGGTCATCAGCCTTCCAGG
>CM027389.1:109515409-109538521 GCA_015711505.1 Sylvilagus bachmani | reverse complement strand
GGGGGGCTTAGCACTCCTTCCACACCCCCACCTGGGGGGCTTAGCACTCTCTCTACACCCCACCTGGGGGGGCCTAGCACTCTTTTACACCCTCACCTTTTCGGGGGAGCCCCCAGGGCCCTGTGCCTGCCATCACTGCATTCTCTCACTCGGGAACACGTCTCTTCATGGAAGATGGAAGATGACCAGGTAGACGATGGAGGGTGACCAGGATTCTTTCTAAAAACGGTGGTCCTGACCATGCACAGCATCAGAATCCGCCCAAGGGCTGTCCATCACAGCCTGTGGGCCTGCCCACCTGGAGAGGCTGACTCTGAAGGGCAGGGCAGGGCAGGGGTGGGGTGGGAGAAGGAGTCTGTGGGCCTGATGAGTCGGGCGATGCTGATGTTGCTGGTCACGTTGTGAGAACCACTGGTGCAAACACGTAGAGAATTCAGAGCAACACCCACGTTCAGCAGAGCGCGTTTTCTCCATAGGAACTGGATACCTCTTTGACAATAACATTCAATAGATGATGCCTAAACCAAGAAAAATCAAATTGGGGATAAGAACATAACCTGTGGAGTATGAAATGAAAAACTGGCTCATTTCTTAACACATTTACTTGGGCCACGTTCTGCACAAAATAAGCATTGTGGAAGCAAGCAAAAACCAAAGCCTTTTTATTTATGTATAAATCATGCAAAGAATCGCAACATGAAGTCTGTTCTGAAGGGAGGGTTGAGATGCCAGTGATTTTTCTAGATCCTTAGAGGAGAAATTACTCTTGGTTTTGAAATATCAAAAAAAGCTGCGTGTATATTGTAAGTTCATCTGATTTTTTTTTCCATTACAGTCCTGCAGTAACAAAAACATTGACCGTGTTCCGCCTCTCTGCAGTACGTGTTTTCCACAGAGCTAAGCAGCACGTGATTGGAAAGACTATTTGGTAGTTTTGGAAACATTTCTGCTTTTGAAAAATCATGAGTGATTTCCAGCTTCTCATTAAAATACTTAAAAGTCCTCATGATAAAAATCCTCTACTGAGAATGTAAAACCTGACATAAACTTCTGTCTGATTCTTTTTCCAAGATAATTCAGTCTCCAAAACTGAGAATCTTTCTTACTCTCACACCTGATACCCAACAGGTACCGGTACTAGAGTGAACCACAGGCTGGGTCTGTGCAGACATGGACAAGGGTCCAAAGCATCTGAGAGAGAAAGACAGGAACACAACTTGGTGGCTACCTTCGGTTTATTCACTGTTTTTTTTTTTGACAGGCAGAGTTAGACAGTGAGAGAGAGAGACAGAGAGAAAGGTCTTCCTTCTGTTGGTTCACACCCAAATGGCCACCGCGGCCAGTGCGCTGATCCGAAGCCAGGAGCCAGGTGCTTCTCCTGGTCTCCCATGGGTGCAGGGCCCAAGCACCTGGGCCATCCTCCACTGCACTCCCGGGCCACAGCAGAGAGCTGGCCTGGAAGAGGAGCAACCGGGACAGAATCCGGCGCCCCGACCGGGCCTAGAACCCGGGGTGCCGGCGCCACAAGGCGGAGGATTAGCCTGTTGAGCCGCGGCTCCAAAGGGCGGGTCGGGAGTAACGGCCACGCGCCGTTTCTGTACAAATACCTGCGTGTCCCCTTTACTAGGAACACCGAGTTCTGCGTGGTTTGAAACGGTGACGGAAGGGGACCGCGTGCCAGAGCTGCCTGCGCGTCTTCCGTGTGGGCTTCAGTCCTGGTGCGTGGGGGACAGGCCCGCGCGGCGCCAGGGCCGCCCACGGTCCCGCCTGGGCCACGCGGCCACCCTCCGGGCCCAGTCTCCAACGACCGGCCTCAAACGCAGCGCGGGCCCGGGCCTGAGCCAGGGAAGGCGCCGCCGTCACGCGCGGTTCCTCGGCGCGCCTCAGCGTGTCCGCCTCCCATGGACGCACTTCACGTCCCGGCCTCTCGCCCCGCCGGCGGCTGTGCGGCGTCCACCCCCAGCCGCAAGTGGCCAGGCGTGGCCAGGGGCTAGCAGGCGCGCCACCGGCCCCGCCGGACTGCACACGCACCCCAGCGGGCGACCCTCCAACCGCAGGACCGTCACGGCTACCCGCAGCCAGCGGGACACGCGCGGACGCCGGCCTGTCTCCAGCGGGGACTGACGCGGGGTCAGCGAATGGAGACAGGAAGACCCGCCTTCAAGGTGGCCACCACCCAATCAGCTGCTGCCTGGCTGCAACAGGAAGAGGAAGCAGAAGGGCGTGCCCCTCCTCCTGCACATGCGCATTGCTCCTGGTGCGGCGCTTGGACCCTCTGTGGCCTCGGGACCCTCGGGGGCCCCGGGCCTTTGACGTCCGGCGTGGGCCGCGGCTCGGGCTCTGGGCCGTCCGTCCTGCTCCCTGGCCGCTCCGGCCGGTCCGCTCCCGCACGCTTCCCTGGAGCCCCCCGGGCAGCTTTTCCAGCCGGGGACCCGCGGCGAGGGTCAGCCCCGGAGGCCGGAGCCAAGGCCTCGGCCGAGAGCGGGTCCTCCCGGTGCGCGGGGACTGCGGCTACCAGACGCTGCCCGGTCCGGCGGCGCCCGCCGTGGGGTCGCCGTCTCCTCAGGCGCCTCGGAGCCGCCCACGCCTGAGGCACACAGCGCCCTCGTGCCCAGCGGCCATCGGGAGAAGGACCTGGCAGTGAGCCGAAACCCGTTCACGCTGTGACCCCCCAGGAGCTAAGAGGCCCCGCAAGGCGTTGATGCGACAGAAGCCGGGCCGAGGCCCAGAGAAACGATCCTGGCTCGTCACGAATGCTGTGACGTGTGTGCTTCGAGATGACGTCATCACAGGCCAACACCGTCTGTCCGTCTCATCGGAACAGTGACAGCACGTTCATTTACACGAATATATTTGTCACAGTGTTCACTTTCCACATACAGTGGGGAAAAGGTTACACCAAATGAACGCAGCCTTTTCATCCCACTTTCCGCGAACTCGCTGAGTACGCCCAGCAGAGCCACCACACCCACACAGGCTCTAAAGACGAAAGAACCAACAGGGCTGACCCAGGAAACTAAAGTTCAAGCCAATACTTTCTGTGGCTTCAGAAAAATTCAGGGGAACATGAGCCTCAAGGGGAATGAACTCGAGATACACGAAGGTCAAGAATGTAAAGAAAAATCATTCTACGTAGCAAGATATCACAGATATTTGTAGGTTCAGAGAACAAATTTCAAAAAGTCATCGAAACAGAAGCAAAAAGAAACTATTAAAGGAGTAAGAAAAAATAGGTAAGAACCAACTGAGTTTCAACATTGCATATTTTTCCCTAAATAAGAGGATAAATATGGCCAAAAGAGCTATTCAAACTTACAAGATCTTGTTCTGAAATCAAAGAACATCTGCATTTCAAAATCAGAGGGTAACTAACATATCTGGAAAATAGTGACACTAATGAACAACAAAATATATCCTTGTGCAGGCAGCAATCCTCAGGGGAAGGAAATATTCACCAGGTAAGCAAACTAACGTGAAAACTGCACAATGGGCTAGACTTCACACACTGCAGTGCCAGGACGCCATAGACACCTCCACAGAGTTCTGAGGGAACTTGCCAAATTGACATGCAAAGAAAGCCTGACACAGAAGACATTTCAAATATCCAAATCCTGGAAATAAGCTTCCCTGGCACTATTCCTATAGCATCTTGCCATAAGAGACCACTAAGAGATGAGTTAACATAAACAATGAAGGACTGTTTCTCTGTCTCTGTCTCTCCTTCCACCTCTCTCTACCAGGAAAAAGGCCATCACTAAGAGTCAAGTCATCAGAACTTGGACTGTGAATCTCCAGAACCATGAGCCAAAATAAACCACTTTTCTTTATAAAGATTGACTGCCTCAAGTATTTTACTATAATAATAAAAGATAATTCATAAATGAATTATATTCATTTCATATATATATTTCATTCATAAATCATTGGATACTCATGCAAGAAAAAAAATTTGATTTATACATGATAAGCATATGTAAAAATTATAAGACTTTATAAAACAGAAAAGTCTGATTTTTGTGATTTTAGTGTTATGTTACAAGTTCTTAAATATGGAACCAAAAACACAATTCACAAAGGAAAAATTAATTTTTGGAGTTCATAATTAAAACATATTGCTCTTCTAAAGAAACTACAATGAAAACAAAAATGTAACCCAACCAAATGCATACTTCTTTTCATATTCCGATGAACAAAAGTGAACTGTTAAACCTATGACTGATTAAAGAGTCTATTCAAAAAGACAAACTGCTTGCTTGCAAATTCCAGAAACAAACGCCGTGAGAGAGCTAGCTGAAGTTGCAGAACAATCTGGAGGCTTGAATTTGCCATAACAGACATCAAGGGGTATGGATAACTAAGGGCACAGTAGGCATGGGCCCTCGGCTGGCTGGGCTTCGTCTTGGTTAATGACACACTGGAATCCCTTTGTCTCTTTCAGATCCCAGCCAAGGAGCATCTTGGTCCTGCTTAGTCGTGCAAAACATCCTGCTATTCCCTCCTCACGATAAAATCCGGCCATCA
Organism: Sylvilagus bachmani; assembly: GCA_015711505.1. Classification (NCBI taxonomy): domain Eukaryota; kingdom Metazoa; phylum Chordata; class Mammalia; order Lagomorpha; family Leporidae; genus Sylvilagus; species Sylvilagus bachmani. The sequence goes on along the minus strand of CM027389.1, from coordinate 109,534,000 downwards.
AGCTAGTTTCCCACGGAACTATGCTGACGTCTGAGACACCACTTTATCAGACCCGCAGCTGGCTTCAGCACCTGTCACAACATCACCGTGTCCTTGGCAACTGAATTAAAGCCCCCAGACCATCCTCACTGACAGGGGGGAGCTCTTGGGATTGCCAATCTGCTGCCTCCTTATCTTCATGGATTAAACCCTCTCCTTTACCCTCAAACCTTGGGGCCAAGCTTCCAGGAATAAAAAGAGCCAAACGAAGAGAAAAATCTTTACAAAGATGTTTGTTAGTTGAACTCAAAATTAACAAGCCTGTTTTATATCATTTGAGTTTTAGGGGGAAAGCCTCAAACATAAAGCAAAAATACAGAAATTCCACCGTGCCCATCTACCCAGTGCTCACAAAGCACAAAACTAAAGAAAAACACTGGGAGTTTATCACTTAAAGAACAGGCAAGTTAAAACAGTAAATCACAAAACAATGGCCTAAAAATGCAATATTACCACCAGAAAAAAACTCAGAATTCAAGATTTAATGTACTAATCATTATTTTAAAAGGTCTTTTTTTATTGACAAAATATAGCGCACACAAGTCAGGATATAACCAAGGCTAGGAGTCATGATTTTCTGTCTGACTGTGTCTCTCTGACTGAAGGTAAAAGCGTGGATAGAAGCCAACAGCACTGAAACACAAACTCATCTCTCCATGCAGGTGGCAGAATGGAAGCACAGCCGAGGAGTCAGGACTGCAGCCCGGACCGATGCAGCTTCTCATGGCCACGTTGTCGTTCGAGCTGAGTGGTGAGACAAACCTTGATTGTCCTGGTCCAACCTCTGACCCGGAGTATCCAATAAGAAGTTTTCCTCTGCACCCAGGAGAACACTTGACCTGCCTGCCCAGAAGCCATCTCCTGAGCACACAGAATCTCAGCCACCTCCAGAAAAGAGGGAGTTAGAGGCCATTTCCTCGCCACATGAAGCTGAGCTACAAATGTATAACAGAAGCACAAAAGAAAGGCTCTCAACATAGGAAACTTACACATTTCTTTGTCAGGACACCAGTCAAAAAATACAGCAGGATGGCGATCCTGATATTGCTATGAATAACAGAAACAAAAATAATGATGTCAAATGTAACAAATAAAAAGAAAATAGGTTTATAAATGTGCATAAATGTGGGTCAGTTACAGGTTTATGCAAAGGTGAAAAACAAAAACTTAATCAAAGATTTAGCTTTAGTGCACTTTTACTGTAGTGTTATTTACAAGAGAAAATACATCAAGCTATGAAATGATAGATTACATTAATTATGGTAAACTCAAACAAAGGAACAGTGTGCCGTGCATCCATTAATGACTGAGAAATATGATCAAAGTTTCTATTAACTAGGGAAGCAGACTACAGAACAATGATAATGCGATTAAGGGTCATTTTACATTTTCCTACTTAAGTGATCCTGCCTATAATTGTCTTACTTTTGTAATCATCTGAAAGCCATCCATATATTTTACTGACATTCTTACCTTAAGTCTCCAGGAACAAGTGCAGGAGAAATAAGGAACCTTGTTGCAATTCTCAACATATAACAGAATGAATTCTAGATGGAGATAGCATATTTTCCTATTGATGTAACAACTGCAATGTAGGAAAGTGACTGTCATTTGAATGCAATGCTCTTTCCATGACATGACTTCCATTTCCAAGTTTAGTTCTAAGCTAAGAGTTAAGCAACAAGAAAACCCATACTCCATCTATTATGAATTTGATACCTCTCTTTGGACACTGAAAAACTGTTTACTTCCAAGACTACACTGTGGCACTTCGAAGTGGTGGCTCCCATGTCTTTCCCAGATCGGTCCCCAGACACTAAGGCCTGTTCGTGGTGGGTGTGGGAGAGTGCCAAGCGGGTTCTGCATCCTATAAATAGCTGAGCCCCTGAGCCTGATGCAGCTTGCTCACCGCAGCATGTCTCAGTCTCAGAATCCAAACAAGCTAACAGCACAGGACCCCTCACCTCTCCAGGAGAGGCCGCAGAGTTCTGGCGAACGCAGGGCTTTGAGGGTTTCCTCCATTTTTGGCTTTGCTCAGTTTTTAATGCTGGGACTGCTGTTTTATTTAATGAAATATCGGACATTGTAGGCCTCTAACATGCAAAAAGCTTTGTGGCGGGTCAGCTGCCTCCCTGAGTGATGTGGTCCTAGTTGTTCACTTTGTTTGTGCTTGGAGTTTGGGTGTCGTGTCCCAAGCAGCATTGCCCAGGCCAGCACCCAGGAGTCTGCTCCTGTTTCCAGGTCTGACACTGGGTCTTGAGTCTATTTTGAGTTCATTCTTGTGCAGGCATCAGACAGGTGCACAGCTTCGTTCTTCTGGTGTGGAAATCCAGTTTGCCCAACACCATTTATTAAAAAGACTGCCAACCTCTCTTGGTCTTGTCAAAAACGTAAATGGCGGGCATTTGGTGCAGTGTTAAGGCCCGACTTGCGGACCTGCACTCCATACCAGAGTGCCCGGCTTTGAGCCCTAGCCCCGCCCCCAGCTCCAGCTTCCTGCTAATATGCGGTCTAGGAGGTGGCAGGTGATGGCACTCACGTGGGAGACCTGCACTGAGATCTCGACTTCGAGATTCAAACTGACACTGCTCTGGCTATTGCAAGTAACTGGGGAGTAAACCAGTGGGTGGGGCAGTTCTCACTATCTCTCTGCTTTTCAAATAAATAGATTAAAAATTTAATTTAGTAGGCCATATATACTAGGTGAGTTGATTTCTGGGATCTCATTTCTGTCCCATTGATCTATATGTTCTTTTTTTAATGCGGGCACCATACTGTTTTGATTACTACAACTTTATAAGATAATTTGAAATCAGGAAGTGTAGTGCCTACAAATTTGCTTTTCTTTCTCAAGATTCTCTTGGTGGTTATTTATGGGTCTTTTGTGTTCCCATATGGATTTTAGAATTGTTTTTTCCCACTTCTGTGAAAAATACCACTGCAATTTTGGGAGGGATTGCATTGAAACTGCACTTGGGGTTGGTTATAGGGATATTTTAACATCATTAACTCATCCAATCCGAGGCATAATATTGGGCAACAGGCTTATGAAAAGTGGTCAACGTCACTAACCATGGGGAGGTGCAAGTCCAAGTCACAGTGAGATGCTGCTCGTCCACACCTGTCAGGATGGCAACCCCGGGCTGCTGTGTGCTGGCACGCTTGTGCAAGAGACGGAACAGCCAGCGGTGTGGCCATGCTGGGAACAGGATGGAGGGCCTTCGCAAATGAGCAGGACTCCCACAAGACCCCACAGTCCCACTGCTGCTTATAACCAAATAACCAGAGGCAATGAAAGCAGCATCTACAGAGCTCATTGACCTAACTGTCCAGGAACAGATGATCAAGAAATTACGATGGGCAGGAAATCAGCCAGTCTGAAAAAGAAAGAAATGAGAATCCACATGGAAGAAGCTAGACAACACCACGCGTAGGGAAATAAGCCAGACGCAGAAAGAAAAGTACAGAAAATACTGAGTGATAAAATCTACACGTGCAGTCTCAAAAACCAACAGAAAATGAGACACACGGAACAGAGCAGAGCCGTGGGTGCCGGGGCAGAAGTTTGGGGAAGGAGGAGTTCTGTGGCCTAGGGTACAAAGTCACAGCAGTGCCGGACGAGGGGATCTCTCCCGGGGACAGCAGAGGTGAGGACCGGATGGTGGGAACCACGGGCTGCGAGGAGAGAACACTAGGCCATTCTCCCCAGAACAGTAACCGCGGGGCATGGGTGTGCCAGCTGGCTTGGCTTTCGCCTCGTATACATGTAAGGCAGCCTGTGCCGTGTGCGGAACAAGCACACACGTGAGTGCAGCTTCTAAGATGCCTCTCTGGTGGTTATAAGCCTGGTGGCCCCCAGTGCCCAGTCGTTACACCAGTGGGCCCAGCGTGTGCACAACCTAAAGACGCGAGGCTTCGTCGAGGGCCAGAAAGCCAAGGGAGGCCCCACGCGTGCCCTGAGCAATCAGCTCCATCCAGGGAAACTTGAGGCTCCAGGCAGCTCTGGGCCATGGTGCCAGGTGCAGCCAGGCCCGCTCCACCGTGGCAGGACTTTCCTTCAGGAAGCGCCAGCGCTGAGCTTTGCAAGGATGGTTCCCACCAGAGCAGAGGGTGGGCGGAGCGCTTCCCCTGGGCCCTGCATGTGCAGACGCTGGAACGCGAAACTTACAAGACTTACATGTGTTGAAAGATATTCTTCTTATTTTTTTTCAAGCATTTTAAAATCTAAAACCATTCTACCTTGTTTCCATCACATTCTAGTTTCTGGTGACGACTTTCCTACCGTTAAGTATGTGCTATTCAGGATAAAACAGAGTTTTAATCCTCATTTCTGATACACTGTCCATGGCACTGTCTTTGTTCCTTTAACTGGCAGCTCTGCACCCTGAAGACTGATTTCACACCAGCTGCTCCCATCCCCTGCCTGTTTGAACTCGGGGTACCTGGGCAATGATGCTTTCTTGTTCTGTCTGTAATTTGGTGGCTAAGATTTTCATTAGGAGATTAAAAAAGAAACGATGATTCTTCTGAGGATCTGGTTCTGAGGATCCTGTCTGAGGTTGTAACGGTTGTCCACGGATTGATCTTAAAGGGGATGGAACACTGGCTCATTACCTGTTCTGTGCAATTAACAGAACCTCAGACACAGAATCCTTCCTGCATGACTCGCCCCTCTTTAAAAAGCTTGCTGATGGAAGTGAGCCATCTTCTCATCAGCGCTCTGCCACTCCGGTCTGCTCGGAGCTTTTATGTCCTTCTCATCTCAGTCTCTGTTCCCGACAACACAGCCCACGCACCGGCTGCTGGTGGGTGTCGCGTGAGGGCACTGTCACTGGGGACGGCTGGTGGACATCCGTGGAGGTCTCCAGGCTCGCACCCTGGCCCAGCGCTACTGTGCAGGCCTCAGTCCAGCTTCTTAAGGAGTTATTTCCTGGGGATTCTTTCGCCGCCATTGAGCTTTGAACCAGAAAGCCCCAGCAGCACTGCAGCAGTGTTTGGGCTGCGTGTTCTCACTCCTATGCACTTTCACGCTTGCATTGACTTTAACTGCCTGGGACAGTGGCAGGGTCCTCTCAGCAGTTGGCCGCATTGCTGAAAACGTAAGGAAACCATTCGGGCAGAGTTTGTGGGGAAAGCGTAGCCCGTGCCCAGGACTTGGGAACAGAACTGCTCGACACAGCAGTGCGCGACGCACAGCAGCGTGCTTCCTCGGCAGGTGCTCATGAGCAGGCCCTCCTAAGCGTGGCCCAGGAACGTGATTCCAGTTCTAATGAAGTGACTTGCGCTAGGAGAGAGATGTGCTCAGCAGCTGTTTACAAGAGCCACGGAGTGCTGCACGTTCCCTAGAACTGAGCCTCGGCCCAGCCAGTGGGAGCCGTGGCCCCTCTGCAGTCTGCGTGTGGGACCACCGCACTCTTCCCTGGGCGCCTGGCTGGTGAGCGCGGCTGCCGCAGGCTCCTGGTGCAACACATCACTCCGTGTCTGCTCTCCCAGCCCTCGGCACCGGTGCCCCTCCATCCGTCTTCTTGGATGACCTCTGCGACCTCACGCAGCGGCTTCCTGGTTTGCCAGCGCCCACGCGAAGCGGGGAGACAGCCGGAGGTGGCGATGCCAAGGAATCTCACGGTGTCGGCTTCCAGAAACTCCTGATCGAGCCTTCCTCCCAAAGTTTAATTTCTTTTCTAATTAAACCCTCCACGCGTCAGCACGCATATCAGTACTTCTTTTCAGATGTCCTCTGAGAAACCCAGTTCCTTAGGTGACGAGGCGACAGACACACTTAGCTAAGCGTGTTTGAGGTGACGTGTCCCTGCAAAAACGCAGAGGCAGAGACGGCGCGGAAAGGCGAGCAAACCCAAACCCAACCCTCTGGGTAGCTCTGTCTTTTCCAGGGGGCTGCATGAACTCACGTGGACAGAAGGCAGCCCCACCACAGCCCAAGGCTGCAGGGCCCCTGCGGTCAGCCGACAGGGACTGCGGACTGCGGCTCAGAGACTTTCAGTAGTATCACAAAGGGTCCAAAAGAACACAGACAATTAAATTACAGCACCCAGGAGCCTCCTGGGGACACATGGAGGGACATCTCTGACCTTGAGCTTCATCTGAGCCTTTGTTTACTACCTCTGGAACCGAGCTAAAGGGACACACAAAGCGACAATTATGCAAACGAACACACCCAAGGGCGGTGGCTACAGTTTGTTTCCATTTTAACTGTATTATGCATCAAGTCCTCAGCTAGGTCTATGCCTTATGGGCAGGAGAAAGAAGTTCTTGAATGAACAAGGCTACAACAGAACATGTAGATGCGCAACAGGGGCTTCAGATAAAACCGTAGGAAAGCACTCCAGAAGCCCAGGCCGGCTCGTAGCCCCCGCAGAGACCAGGCCTCCACGTCGTGGATGGGGAGTAATGACTGCCCGTTAGCCAAGCGAAATTAAATGCCACAGTGCGTTTGTCAAAAGAACAAACACAATGAGGCAACATTTAGAGTATCCCCATTCTGACTTTTATTTTTATTCCATCAAGTAAACCATAAAGCCCTCCGACGTGGAAGCTGGAGGGGACCTGTGGAGCAAGGCTGTGGTCCTGGCACCCACGTCCAGGATGCCCGGCCCAGCCCTCGGTGTGCAGAGGACACAGCAGTCTGCTCCCCACTCCCAGAGGGCCTGACTTTTGGATCAGCTCTGCTCTTGTGGACTTCAACCCCGACAGGCTCTGAAGGCCTCGTCCACTGTGTGGCAGCCAGGCATGGTGCTGGGGGCAAGGATTCCACTGAATTCAGCCTGGAAAAGCAGCCCTTTGCTTACACTAATCGGATTACAGACGGCTTCTGCCCCTGCGTGCTCCCACTGGCTGGTCAGCAGGGGTGGGTCTGGAACCCCTCTGATGCCCAGGTGAGCCAGGAAGCAGAGTCAGTCCCGGGTCCATGTCTGGACAGCCCCTCCCTCCAGCACCGGTCATTCCAAGAATCAGGGGCAAAGGCAGAGAAGCCGCAACATATGAGCACCGTGGAGCACCATGCAAGGCAAGGACTGGCTCAGGGGCTCAGGGGCTCAGTCGGGCTCAGCCGTGGTTCTGTGACCCGGCAAAGCCAGGTGCCCACCGGAGGGGTCAGCACTCTTCCTGAAACTTGGAAGCGTTCCCAAGTCAGTGTGAAACCTGGGTGGGTGAGTTTCACAGAATTCCCCACCCTCCCTGTCCAGGGCGTCACCTGCCCGGACAACAGCCAGGTCTTCGATTTCTCCCAGCCCCGCCTCCTCGCGCCTCTTCAGCTTCCAGGGTGGCGTCGGTAACTCCCTCATGGCCACGGCTGCGTCGCCCTGGGGCCCAACTGAGACGAGAACCTTTGAGACGGCGCCGCTCGGCCTGCGCGCTCCTTACCGGGCACTGCGTCTCTGGATAGGAGCATTCTACTGACCTGGACGCGCGATGTCCCCTGGGCTGTGCACACGGGGACAGCCGTGCTGCCTGGGGCAGGCCAAAGCCTGGGTGCGCCCGGCAACCTGGCTGTCTGTCGTAGCCAGCAAAGCTCTTCCTGCTCGGGGCCAGCAGCACGTCTAGCCGCGCCCAGTCACATTCTGAGCCCCCAGACGTTCCTGTGAGGTCATGCTTATGTCACAGGAGGAATGAGGAAAAGTCAATCAATTTTATCAAAACAGCCATCCTGCTTTTATGTTGTTGGACAGATGCCGTGCAATGTGTTATCCTGTGGATGGTGAGAAATATCTGAGTACTTACATAGAAGCTGAGGGCAATCAGCTTACGAAGGATTTAACGCCATTACGATTCTATGAACGTTAGCATTTATTCATTCTCTTTAACTATTACCACTAGCAAGGCAATGTGAAACAGTGAAAATGTGGATTGAGGAAGAATCAATCCACAACAGACCTGGGTCTCCCCTGGAGCTGACCTTGCTAAGCTGACTTTCACAAGAACAGTTCCATGGAGAAGCAAGGCCCAGAGCAATCCCGGCTCAGCCAAGGGCCCGCAGCCCGTGTGGCCCCGGACGACTTTCTCAACCCCTGGGAGCCCTGTCTCCTGCCCCTGAGGTGAAATCTGTCGCACGGCCTCTGGATCTTTGGCTGGCCCTGCACGATGCTCCCCACGCTTGTCATTATTTTATTTCTTCAAGCGAAATCAATATCTGTAATGAGCAGCAGCTCCGTGAAAAGAGGAGCGCGCCATTTCTGCCCAGGCTCAAGGCAAAGCCACACGGGAGAACGTCTCTTGTTCGGGAAGCCAGCAGGCTTTTGAGAGCCGATCAGGGGCTTTATGGAAAGCGCCGCTGTGTGATTTGAAGACCCTGGAGCGGTTCCAGAGGACACGGGTTCCTGGTGGCCGCCATGCCTCTGCGTGGCCGTCCGTGGGTCAGAGGCCTGCAGACCCTGCTCAGGGCTCAGGGCTGCGGTGCCACAGCCCCCACACTCCCGAGCTGCACCCGGCCACTCTCCCATCAGGCCCTTTGTGATACTACAGGTAGAGTAGAAAGCAATTTTTCCTCGGGGCTGGTGTTGTGGTGCGGTGGGCAAAGCTTTGCCTGAAACACCGGCATCCCATGTGGGCGCAGGTCCGTGTCCCGGCTGCTCCACTTCTGATCCAGTTCCCCCCAATGCTCCTGGGAAAGCAGCAGAAGATGTCCCAAGGCCTGGGTCCCTGCACCCACGAGGGAGACCTGGATGGAGCTCTGGGCTTCAGGCTGGCTCAGCCCTGGACATTGCAGCCATCTGGGAAATGAATCAGCAAATTGAAGACCCCTCTCTCTGTGTGTGTCTCTTCTCTCCCTCCAACTCTGACTTTCAAATAAATAAATAAATATCTTAAAAATAATTTTTTCTCATTTTTGTGGAAACGTGTCTAATGCTTGACTTTGCTCACTTGCAACAGAGATTACAAGTGTATCAGTGTTGCACAGAGCACTGGACAGGTGCCTAAAAACACTCAAAGGTCCCCAAACTTCCTCCAGCTAACCCCAGAGGAGATCAGCATCATGGGAGTGAAATGACAAAAAAATTGCTTACGGAAAAGAAATGATTTCAGTGTTCCCCTCGGAATCGTGAAATGTGTCTGAAGCCTCATCCCAAGCCACTCTGGAGGATTCAAGCCGAGGGAGCAAGGGGCCGAGGCTGTCGCTTCAATCAGTCGTCAGTGACGCACAGGTGGCACTGCTGGGCTGGACTCACAGCTCGCGTTCCGGCACGCGGGTGTCTGTTTCTAGGGGCGTGCTGTTGGCTGTCTCACTGGCAGGCTGGCCGGGTGGCTGGCGGGGCGCTGCTTGGTCTACGCACTCTCTCTCTCCTGGGGTCGCACATCCCCGTCCCTCCCCACGTTCAGTGTCTATCACTACCGGCACACGGCAGGTGTCTATTACATCAGCGAGTGCAAAGTATTGGAAAAGGCTGCGCAGGGAATGGCTCAGAGCTCATGCCAGCCTGCGTTTCCCATTTGTAACAGGACACTGTCAGCTCTGTGGGTTTTTTTTTTTTTTTTGAGTGCACAATTACAGCAGAAGAGCCCCGTGCACATGACAGCAAAAAAGATACCAGCCAATTTAAGAGGTGCGCGTCAGACTGGACTATTCCAGTTTTGTCAAGGTCACCACAAGTGCATGAGCTGGAGGATTATGGTCATGTTCCTATCCACTCCTGCTTGTTCTTGATGATTCTCTTCTTAATTCCAGGGAGGCGGACGAGAGGAAATGATACAAATGATTAAATATTTGGAGAGGTAGCCAAGTGGAACAAATGCATGTGAAAAGTTAACGAGCAGTTCAAAATGATTTATCAAGGCCAAACATGTGACCCAGGCAACAAATGGAGTCCCAACAAGGCTGAGTGCAGGGAGGATGGGACTGGAGAAGCCCAGGAGGGACGAGGCACTGGGTCGTCGAGTGCCCGACTGACCGGAGCCACGCGGTTACAGCTCTCGTCCAAACCTCTACCTCACTGACGACGGCACACACAGCCACCCATCCCAGTGAGCGTCCTGACCCACACAGGAGCAGTAAGTCCCAGGAAGTGGCCATTGCTACCCCTGTGGTAGACTGCAGACCCTGCTCAGGGCTCAGGGCTGCGGTGCCACAGCCCCCACACTCCTGAGCTGCACCCGGCCACTCTCCCGCCAGCCAGGCCCTTTGTGATATACAGGTAGAGTAGATGGTGCTAGGGAAATGCCTTTTTAAAATGTTAAGTGGCTTTACTGCATCTTATTATGATGCAAAATGGATTCAGGGTCACTGGAGATGCAATGTGAAGCAGCCCAGTTGTGTTCCCAAGTCCTGGAGCACCACGCAGGCGAATATTGACACAGGCTTGGTAGAGAGACGCCAAAGACAAAAGAACCACATGGGAAATATTAGTGAATTCAATTGCATAAAATAGCAACTTCTTGGTCAATACTGCATGCAAATTAAAAGCCAAACAACAAACCGCACAGTGACAACAGCAGTGGCTGAAGCCTCCTGACCAAGCCGTGGCTCTCGTCTGTCCCCCACCGTCCACGCGGGGCTGTGCCACCCTCCCCTCCCACCTGGACCACTGCGGCTGCCCACCATCACTTCTGGACGCCTCCTCCAGTCACAGGTGCCTTCCACGTCCTCTTGAAGAAGGGGCGTGATTCTCAACGTGGTCTCTGCGGCCCCGGACGCCCTGGCCTCTGCCTCCTCCCTGTCTTTGCTCCGAGTCACTGCGCCAGGCTCCGCCCCCTCTAGATCCCCTTGCACAGAACTGGCTCCGGCTTTGCTGCTCTGCACGAGATCCACCCCGTCGTCTTGGGCTTCAGCCTGACCCGGACCTCCTCGGAGCGCCGCCCACATCACACAACCAAAGGAAAGTCTCTTTTCTTTCCACCCTAGCACTGCCCAAACGTGCAAGGGCACGTGTGTGTGGCGGGCGTCTCCTCCACTGACGGCAGGCTGCACGGGGTGGCTGGGTCCTGTGTTCTCCTCCTTTCAGACTGCACACCTGCGTCCAGAGTTCTCCGCATTCCCGAACAAGCGCAGAAGCAGTGGTTCGCTGAACTGTGCCACACGCCAGTCGCATGGCTGCTGGGCGCTGCGTTGCCTGCACCTCACTTCTTCCTCCCAGGACTCTGGAAGTGAAGCGCTGAGGAGTTGCATTGAGGAGATACCAGACAACCCTCCCAGGACACCTCAGCCGGAGGGCAGTCTGCTTGTCGATCAATGTGACTCATGATCAACACACTTCATGCTCTGTGTCAGCGTGCTATGTCCTCATATTTAAAAGACAAAACAGAGGGTGAGGATCCTTAAAACATCATTAGAATTATAAGTTCTTTAATCCTGAAATTGAGCAAGACTTTAAACAGAAACTTCACAGAAGAAGGCATGTGAAAGACGGATAAACAATTGAAAAATCTTCAATATCATTTGTAATGAAAAATGTGCCAATCAAATGATGCTGATCATATAATTTAGTATCAAAATGAAGACATTTTGTAGAGTGAAAGGAGGTGCAGAGTGGCTCCTGGGGCCACAGGCACTGCCGCTGGGAGGGCGAGCAGGAGAGAGGTCGAGAGCTCTTTCCACGGTCACACTCCGAGCTGGTCAAGCTGCCAGTGGCTGCCCGTGCCAACCCCTATCCAACCCCTCACAGTGCTGTCTGTCTGGGATGTCCACTTCCAGGAAGTTTCCCCAAACAAATGACCAGGATGGCCACACATGCCCTTCCCTTCCTACTGGTGTTCATGAGAACTTGGAAACAGACGATCGTGTCTCACAAGCAACTAAAGAACTTAACTGCGTTGCATAATATAAGCCATGAAACAGGTCTCAAAAACGAGTCTTTCTCTGAATAAGTCGAGGGGTGAAGCTGCAGGAAGCCGGCTCTGCCTGGCTCACCGTCCATCTGGCTCAGCGCGTCACAGGGGCTGAAACGGGAGCTGGGCACCTGCACCGTTCTCCGGTGTTCCCCAGAGAGAGATGCTGAAATGCAGAACTTTGTGCACGAGCTTTATCGGGACGTAGGAGAGGAGCCCGGAGCGCCGGTCTCTAACACATGCTTTGTCCCCTGCAGACACCGCAGCACCTGCCGAGCTAACGGACTTCCCGACAGTGTCCCTGATGGGCAGTCCTTAGGTCTGGGATGCGCTCAGAGAGACAGACCTCGCGTCCCGGGCTGCACTGTAGCCCCAGAACTGAGGTGTGGAATTCCTAACCTCCAGTGTTTCAGGAGACAGGGCTTGCAGGGGGCTAGCTGAGGCTGCATGAGGTAGCAAGGGTGGGCATTTAGCCCAGCGGGAGGCCCCTGGTTATGACACCTGCAGCTCACGTTGGAGAACCCGGGTTCAAGTCTCTGTTCCTGGGTGCAGCCTCCTGCTAGTGGAGAACCCGGGAGGCAGTGGTGATGGCTGGGTTCCTTGCACCCACATGGGAAACCTGGATTGACTTTCTGCCTCCCAGCTTCTGCCCCAGCCTAAACCCCAGCCATGGGGGACATTTGGGGAGCGAACCAGTGGAGGGGAGGAGGGGAGCGCTCTCTCTCTCACTCTCTCTCTCAAAAATATTTTAAAAAGCAACGAGGTTGTAAGAGTGATTCCTGAACAGGACGGGTGTCCTCAGAAGAGGGGGAGACACCAGAGCCCCTCGAGTCAGGTGCGAAGGGGCGACCTGCCTGCCAGGAGGAGAACCCCAGCCAGAAGCCAACCCTGGCACCCCTTGGGCCTGGACGCCCTGGCCATCAGAGCCGTGTGAGGGAGATTTCTGGCCTGAAGCCCCCAGCCTGGGGTATTTGGTGATTTCGCCGGGAGCTGACGAACACACCCCATCCGGCAGGTGTGGCTCACAGCCATGATGTGTGTGGCTTGGCCCTCCAAATCACCTCCTGTCACATCAGACGGTTCCTGGCTAAAGGAGGCCCCCGGGGTGGATGTCTGGGCTATGTCTGGGCCTGCACCCACCCACCGAGGCCCGGTGCCCTGGGGCGTTGGCGTCCTCAGACCTTGTGGGCTTCTCCATGGCCGAGCCAGTATACAAATGCCCAAGCTGTTGAGGGGCACCCCTCGGCGTCCTGGGGTGCTCCACCTGCTGCGCCTCAGGGGTCCAGTCAGGTACCAGACTCCGGCTCGGGGCACCCGCAGGGCCCTGGCAGTGTGAGCAGCAGTCTACGTGCACTGCGCCTGTTTCACGTGCCAGGCAGCATCCTGGCAATGAGATCCCAGCAGCCCTGTTATTGTCACCCCAGCTTTGCACGTAAGGAACACGGCACACAGAGAGGTCGAGGGCAACAGGCGGTGAGGGGGGGGGCGGTGTGCTGGGACGCAGGGGCTGGCCCCAGGCACAGCTCTTACCACTCACCGTGCCCCGGGCACAGGGACGAGGACAGGAACCCTGCTCTCCCGAGCCCCTCCCCTCACCCGAAGGACCAGCCTTCACTCTTGGATGGCTGGGGGATTTTTCGCCCACAGAGCAGACTGAAAGCAGCCCCGCGACCCACCAGGAAGGTGCGCCCCAACAGTCTGCCCACAGCAGCCCGCACGTCTGCCCTGTTGCCCCAGTGCCAGCTTCCCATGGCTCACACGCACGGTTCTGGGGAGAAGGATGCAAGCCACCTGCTATTGTCTTTGTTATTCTTCCTGAATGGCTTATTAAGAAGAAACGCTCTCAAGGAATTCCACCCTCGTGGCCGGCGTTGTGGCACGGCAGGTCAAGCCGCTGCCTGCAACTCTGGCATCCCATATGCGTGCCAGTTGCAGTTCTGGTTGCTCCATTTCCTATCGGGTTCCCTGCTAAGCACCTAGGAAAGCAGAGGAAGACGGCCCAGTGCTTGGGCCCCTGCCCCCGACATGGGGGACCCGGATGGAGTTCCTGGGTCCTGGCTTTGAGCTGGCCTAGCCCAGCCCCAGCTGTTGAAGCCATCTGGGGAGTCAACCATCTGACGGTTGTCTCTCTCTCTCTCTCTCTCTCTCTCTCTCTTCCTCCCTCCCCCACTCTGTCTCTCTCCCTCCCTCCCCCACTCCGTCTCCCTCCCTCCCTCCCTCCCTCTCTCTCTCTCTGTCTCTGTAAATGCCTTCCAAGTAAATAATGTCTTTTAAAAATATGCAGTATTGATGGTTGGATTGTAAGTTTTGCTATGCCGAGAAGGGTGACTGCAGAAGCAGGCGAGGACCCTGTCCTTCGGACCCTTCCAGAAGCTTACTCCCAACTTGATCTCGGGGGCCCCTGAGTGCTGGCTGGAGGCTTCTGGAACAACTGTGAGCTGTATTCACCCAGCCTGACGTTGAAGGAGCAGCTTCTCTGCACAGGTGCATGGAGGACACGTCCCAGTGCCCACCCAGGGGCAGGGAGGCGGCCAAAGCCAGGTCGGAAGCCAGGGTTTCTTCCTTCCGATTTCCGCACTGCGTCTCTCCTGGCACCTCACGCAGGGCCTGGCATGGAGGAACCCCTCACAACCGGACGTAGAAAGGGACGTGGCTCTGCTTATACCCGGAAGATTCCGTACACCCAGAATGGCCATGCCTGTTTCTTTAAGAATCGAGAGACTGCTAAGCGAGCTTTCAGCAAAATGTGGAGCTGTTTCAAACTCCCCTTATCCCCTGGAAATCTGAAACCACACCCAACTGTCATGTCTAAGCTCCGAGTTTCCCATCTGGTTTAAAATGCTGTTTGTCTCCGTTCAAACCAATGAAAAGGGCCCCAAAGTTCAAACCTCCACAACGCCGGGGGCCGTGTGCCTGGGGCGCCCCTGGCATCTCCTGCCTGTTGCCAACGCCTCCCAAATCCCGCGCACAAAACCAGAGGGCCGTGCGTGCTCAGGAAAGCTGGACTGTGGGGACAAGAGTCCCTCCCTAACAGGAGAGAATCCTAAGGCCGTGTCCGTGAGCGGCCGCTAGCACGTCCTGCCGACGCCTGCTGGAGCAGGATAGATTAGCAAAGGGGAGAGCGACTGACGGTGACGCTGTAGAGCGGTCAGGAGGGCTCCCTGGTGCACACTCTGCAGCTGCACAGGAAGTCTGGGTGCACAGCCCATATTGCAATTTCAGTAATTGAATGCGTTCTGCTGGTACCATGGTGAAAAACGACATTCCCTGGTACAATGCACACCGTGCAGGAACGAGTCCCCAGGCACTGCTCCGGCTCCTGGGGGCGGCTCCCCATGGCCTGGGCATGGGCACAGCTCTGCTTTCCTGCGCCATCAACCACAGGGAGCTCAGCGATTGCTCCCCGAGCACACACCCCAGGATTTCTCGCACTCTGCGGCTGGCTCTGAGCAGCACCTCCTTGGAGAAGCCGTTTCTCCTCTGAACTGCATGGCACTGGCCAAGTCAGGACCACGACCGCCAGCGTCCCCGCACCCCAGGGATGGCACACGCCACATCCCCAACTTCCTTTACGTATTTCGGAGGCCGAGAGAACCCCCACTGCCGACACACCCCGGTGCAAAAGCAGAGCTGAGCCAGACTGAAGCCGGGAGCTCGCGGGTACCCGAGCCCTCGCTGCGGTGTCCCGGCGTCAGCAGCTGGAGCTCACTCTTGCTAACACCCGTAGGCTGTCAGTGTCTTCCTTAGAGGCCGCTTCCCCAGTCCATTTCCCGCTTGGGGAAATGTCACTTTAAATTCTGAACACACACAACGTCCCTTTCTGGGCTGTGGTAGGTAGCGCCGTCACACGGAAGTGCTGTCGGTGCGACTGAATCCCGCTCGGGTCCACTCTGGCACCGCGAGCCCTGGGCACTGGAGGAGGACAGCCGGGGTGGCCTGGCCCCACAGGGGGCCTCCGCCTGACGCACTGCCCTGAGTCACTGCGCCAGATTAACAGGGTTTGCTGGAGGCAGCGTCTTTGAGCTCATCTGTGCCCTGAGATAATTTAATCGCTGGAATATTTGATGGGCTTCTGACCTTCAGCATCCTTCTCAGTATCTCGTGTGGGATCCAGAAGCCGCAGGTCTCATCACGGTGGCAGGGTGCAGCAGAACTGGCATCTCTGCTTATTCGCCACTTCTGCTTGCAAGCAGGAAAACCTCTCACTCATGGGGTGTCTCTACAGGCACAGCCCAGAGCCGGAGCTCCCCTGCCCGAGCACCCGACGTGGGCCCGAGACCCACGAGCCTCTCCTGCGTCCCCAGCAGCCTCAGCTCATAGGTGTCCTGGCCAGCGCTGACAGCATCCCCACTGTGCGCCACTAACACCCAGCCAACGCGAGGGCTGTCAGACTTGGCCAAGATTCCGCTGTTCTCCCGGGTTCAGGAGGAGCTGAGTGGACCCTCGTCGTGAACAGGCCTAGAAAATGAAATGAAACAGTGCCTTGTGAAGCTATTCTAGGATTCCAATGTGACAAAAATGATGGTGCCATGCAAGGCTCCTTATTTCAGACATGAAGACGGAAGCATCCTGGCAAGCTGAGATGGACCATGTGTGTTGACTCGAGGGTTTCCATCAACATTTTCACAAAACTCCCTCTGACATGTTCCGAATGTGTGCACATGTGTGTGTTTGCATTTGTGTATTGTATGCACATACACGTGTGTTGTACACGTGTAGATATGCACGCCTTTATGTGCATTCTGTGCATGTGTGTTGTGCACACAAGTTCATGTGTGCAAAATGCAAATCAAAACCACAATGAGGTTCTTCCTCACCCCCGTTAGAATGGCTCTCATACAGAAACCAACAAACAACAGATGCTGGCGAGGATGTGGGGAAAAAGGTGCCCTAATTCACTGTTGGTGGGAATGCAACCTGGTAAAGCCACTGTGGAAGTCAGTTTGGAGATTCCTCAGAAATCTGAATATAACCCTACCATACAACCCAGCCATCCCACTCCTCGGAATTTACCCAAGGAAATGACATCAGCAAACAAAAGAGCTGTCTGCACCTCCATGTTTACTGCAGCTCAATTCACAATAGCTAAGACAAGAATCAACCTACACGCCCGTCAGCGGAAGAGTGGATAAAGAAATTATGGGATATGTACTCTATGGAATACACAGAGGTAAAAGAATAAAAGAAATCTGATCATTTGCAACAAAAAGGATGAATCTGGAAAACATACTTAGTGAAATAAACTAGTCCCAAAGGGACAAATACCATGTGCTCTCCCTGATCTTTGACAACTAACAGAGCACCTAAAAGGAAACCTGCAGAGGTGGAATGGACACTTTGAGAAGCTGTGACTTGATCAGCCCTTGTCTTGACTGCTGAGCAATAGTTTATTAT
This sequence comes from Sylvilagus bachmani, assembly GCA_015711505.1. Classification (NCBI taxonomy): domain Eukaryota; kingdom Metazoa; phylum Chordata; class Mammalia; order Lagomorpha; family Leporidae; genus Sylvilagus; species Sylvilagus bachmani. Next base: position 109,516,792 of record CM027389.1, on the reverse strand, counting down.
CTTATTTTTTATTATTTTTCTACTTAATACCATTGGTTGAACTCTTTACTTAACACAGAATTAATCATAGGTTATAAAATCAATTGACAATAGATCCCAGTAAAACAATAAGAGTGGAAATAAGAGAGGGAGGAGCCGTATACTTCAGCACACATTCCCACGGACCTACCCCTGAGGGTAAAACTAAAAACTTGTCTTGGGACTCCAGATCCCATTAAGCTGAGTGGTACTAATACCATCTTACATGTGAAAATGATCATATTAAGTGTACAATCGATCATATAGATAAGATTAAGTGTCAAAGGGATCGAATAAATAAGACCAAGTGTCTGCTAATAACAATATATAGAATTAAAAAAGAGAGAATGATCCAACATGGGAAGCAGGCCACACAGCAGATTCATAGAATGACAAACACCCTAAACAGCACTTTGACCTCAGAATCAGTCTTTAAGGCATTCGGATCTGGCTGAAAATCCCATGAGAGCAATTCAGGCGTGGAAAGCCAAGATAGTGTGGCAAAAAATGTTCTATATGAAAGATCTCTGTGAGTGATACCCCAGTGGAAAGGAGGGGCCATCAAAGGAGGAAGTGCTTTTCTCTGGAGGGAGGAGAGGGATTCCATTTTGCTTATGGCCCTATTTAAATACTGACAGAGGTTGTAGATTCAAAAGGCTTCCATAGCCTTGGCAGCTCAAGTCAAGAGCCTCAGATGATCATTGATGTCATAAATAAGAGGTTAATTGTTAAATCAACATAAGAGTCACTGTGCACTTGCTCCCCATGTAGGACCTCTGTCCTTAATGAGTTGTCCTATGAAAATTAACTGTAAAATTTGTTTTCAAGCAGCACTTTATATTGTGTGTGGGGGGTGCAAATTGTTGAAATCTTTACTTAGTATAGAGTTGGTCTTCTGTATATAAAGTTAATAAAAAATGAATCTTAAAGAATGGGATGGGAGAGGGAGTAGGAGGGGGGACGGGAGTTGGGGGTGGAGGGTGGTTATGGGGGAAGAACCACTATATTCCTAAAGCTGTGCCTGTGAAAACTGTATTCATTAAATAAAAGCTTTCTTTAAAAAAAGCTCATGTGTGCATTGCATGTGTATTGTGTGTGTGCATGTGTGTGCATGTGGACAGCATCCATCATATCAGTGTCACTGACTGGGCAAAATCATGTTCCTGGTTCTGTGTGAGGAGAAATCTGAGAGCCACTGGTCCTCATTTTGTTACAAATCATTCTCATATTCCTTGTTCCCAGACATGGAGCTTTTGCCTTAAAATTGAGAGGACGCGTCTGTTGGGTTAACAAAGCATTGTCAGGGGACAGCTCTTTATCACGAGAGAGCGCGCAGCCTGATGGCAGGGGCGTGGCGGACCTTGA
>CM027389.1:109473683-109505646 GCA_015711505.1 Sylvilagus bachmani | reverse complement strand
CCTCTGCTGCTCTCTCCCCCCTCCCTTCCCCCCTCTGCTGCTCCCTCTCCCCTCCCTTCCCCCCTCCCCTCCCCACCACCCTGCTCTCCTCTCTGCCTTAGGCACATGCCGCATCACTGCCACATTTATCTGCTGAGTGCACACAAGGACGCTGTGTTCAGAGATTGGACTTCTGTTCAAAGCTGCTCAGGTGTGAGAACGGAAGAGGAAAGCCGCCCCCTCCAGAAGCCCAAACCTTCTCCCATGCGGGAAGAAGGAACAAAGGGGTAATTTCACATAAGCACATACGCTGATTCTACTCAGGAGGGGACTTCAAAAAGTTTCAGAAAATGAAATGAAATTGTAAGCTTATTTTGGTGCAAAAATTTTGAAATCCATGGACACAAGAGGACTTTAAGACGTTCATGGAAAACGCAGATGATGGAAAAAATTATGCCTCAATTTCAATTTTTTGCACCAAAGTGGATTTATGTTTAAATTCCATTTATCCAGGAGTTCCTTGATGTGTATATCCACAGACACGAATCACACCACTCACACATGTGTGTGTGCAGTTTGTTACACTCATCACACTCCTCTTACTGCAAGTAGATAGGAGCCTTCCACTCCTCTCTCACAAGAACCACTTCCTTTCGTTTAAGCACTGAATTCTGGCTGGGGCGTTTGCGCCTTGTTTTCCGACACCTTTCGATACGGAGCTGGCACCTGCCTCAGACGCGGTTAAAGAAACGCGGCATCCGTCCCTTCGGTCACCAGGAGACAGACGCTCATCAGCCATCAGCAGAGGCTTCTCTGTGGAGGCTTCAGCGAGAAGCCCGCCCTTCCCTCCCGGACTCCAAGCCGGAATCACGCTGGGCGGCACCGCGGGACTCTCACAGCTGTCTCCCCGGCAGCAGCCTGGGCCTCCCTCTGGAACCCATGCCCTGGGAACCCCGTGGACCAGCTCAGCCCTGTGCAGGCTGTGCTCCACTGTGCAAGGGGAGGTGATAAACAATCCGCAATCGCTTTTAATGAATCACTTTCTTGGAGATGAGAAGTGTGTCTCAGAGGAAAATCTAATGCACCAGAAAAATGGGAAAGTTGCAGCATAATAGTGCATCAGCGGGAACAGGAACATGTCAGCTTTTAGGACTCACTCCACCCACAGAACGAGACATGTTGTGTCAGCTGCTAGGGAGAGGGGCCAAGAAGCTTAAAAGGAAGCCCACCTGATAGTGCGCTACAAGGAGGGACAACGGCAAGAAGCTCCCAGTCTCCTCGCTCCCGGTGTGCCCTCTGTGCTTATCCTAAAGACACGTGCTACATCTCCAACACAGGCTGATGCTCGCTGCCAGAAAGAGTCTTAAATGTTACGCTTTTTAAACACCGGTTTCCCACTCTAGGAGCAGGTGCAATTCTTGGCCACGTTGTCATTGATAAACAAGGAAAATCAGGAGAGCTGCCCTTTATTTGGGTAAATATGATTACCTAAATTATAATGTATCAAAATGATGCATGCCACTGATCAAAATAAACTTTGAGAAGGAAGGAAACCACGCACGGTAGGATGTTATGACTAACATCAGTGGGCGAGTGGCGGGTGTCACCTCCTCCACACTCACCATTAGCTGATCACCTCTAATAACCTCCTCCACTTCCTCAGACCAGAAATTAAACAGACACGGCCTCAGACAGAGCTAGACCGGGACCACCTCAGGGAGGAGAAGCTGTGACTAGACCGTCCCCTGGGAGGCACGGGCCCTGGCGAGGGACCATTTAGAGCAGGTAGCATCCCCAGTACCCTCTGGGTGGCCCTGCCCCTCCGCAGTGACAGCGCCAGCTCGGGTGGGAAAGCAGGGGTGGGGGCTCTCGTTGCAGGCCGAGGGGACGGAAGACAACGACGGCCCCAGACTCACGTCAGAGACAGCAGAGAGCGGCATCACCACACTCCTCTAACCAAGCAGGTCAGAACCTCCGCACTCTGCCCCAGTCGGCCCAACACACGCCGCCTGGGGAGGCGCGGACCTGCAGCTCAGCGCCGCTGCGGTGCCCCCCGCCCAGGGCTGATTCTGCACCCCATCCCTCACCTCAGCGGCAAAGAGCTGCACCAGGAAGCCCGGAGGTGGCAGGCTTTGGGGGGGGGCAGGACAGCCGACAGCAGAAACCGGAGCCGGAAACAGAGGCCCGTACGTAACACAGCCTGTGAGCCCTACCTTTTTCTTGGACGCTTCTGACTTCTTGGACATGTTCTTCAACTTTTTATGCAGATGATTGAGGACCTGGAAAACACAGATGGGTGAACCCAGTTTGCCTCACGCCCCCGCGCTCACTCTTGTTTTTCACGGATGACCACAGGCGCTCCGCCGTGGTCACATCGTCACCTACAAAATCATTAGCACGAAAACGTACAGAAATGGCCCTCAGCTGATGAAGCTCAGTGAGTGTGAGTTGCCAGGTGCACCAGCTCTTCCCACACTCGGGGGTGTCCCAGGAAGTTGGACGCACACCCAGATGCATGTTGCAGCATGGGGGGTCCTGGCGCCTGTGGCCCTGGGATGTGTTCCGCCAGAGCCACCCCCGCTGGGGCCCAGGCAGGCACACATCTGTCTGCCTCTGCCGTGGTGACCCCCGGAGTCCACGCGTTAACTCTCAACAGGTCCCCACGAGATGTCAGGCACAATGCTGGATCCCACACACACTGAAACACTAGACACCTTCCGTCCAGCTCACCACTCCTGGGGAAAGCAGAGGTGAACAAGGAAGAGCCTACACTCAGGCCACTGCTAATTCGGTAGCCCCTCCTTCTGCCCTCCCTGCATGCCTGTCCCCACGGCAACCCCCTGCAGGCACACACGGCCTGCTCTCCTCGCTCGCTCCAAGCCTACCCAGCACACTCCGTGACACAACCTACGTTTCAGGAATTCGGCGTCACTGAGGATGAACCCACTGATTTGCAAGGTTCTACAACTTACGTCCCTGTCCCTGAGTCACCTTGAGGCTTCGCTGTTACAGAAAGCAGCTCTGTCCCCTGCAGTGTGATTCAGGAGCAACGACATGAGAACTGTTGCTCATATGCAGGGCTTCCCAACATAAACCTGATACGCAACAGCACCAATCTTGCAGAACTCGTGCCTGAGTTGATTTTTACCTCCCAACTGAGAGGAAATTTAGGAAAAAAAACAGCGTCTGATGCCCCAGAGCATGAACACCACACTACTGGGAGTCTCTCGAGAAGCGGGACGCACGTTCCCGGCACTCCTCGGTCTCCCTGTGGCCCTGCGGCCTGGACTCCCGGAAGGAGCCTGTCCCATCCAGCGGGACGCACGTTCCCGGCACTCCTCGGTCTCCCTGTGGCCCTGCGGCCTGGACTCCCGGAAGGAACCTGCCCCGTCCAGCACTTCTGAAGCAGCCGTCGTGCTCCAGTGAGAAACCACAGCGCATGCTTGCCAGACGTCCAGGCCCTGCAGTGGGTTAAGCGGCCGTCCCCATGGCACGGGTTTCTGATTTCAGACTCTCTTCCCCACTTCCTGACATGGCTATGCACCAGCTATGACAGCACAATCCTTCACTCCCCACGGGAGCGCATGGCTAACCCTCAGTGCACTGGCAGTGGACGAGGCTACCGTTCCACCAGGAATAATCAGGGAACCAAAAACTGAATGCAAGGCATGTGGAACAAGAGATATTTTGCACGAGGAAATAAGAAAGCATTTCAAACGGGAAGGAAAGAGTTTATTCTTTCAACAAACTAACCTGCATCACAGCTTAGTAACCCCAGAGCATCCGAGACAAATGTGTCAAACGGTCATTGCAGGAAACACTCCAGTGGATTCTTCATAGCTGTTTCCTCTCAATGTGAGCTCACACTCTGCACACACTGCTGTGTGTGGTGCATCCCAATTAAGGGGGGTGGGGGTCTCCCAAGGGGTGACAATGGTGCTCCCTAAAAGGCAGTGCTGGGGCCGGTGCTGTAGTGTAGCGGGTACAGCCAGTGCCTGCAGTGCCAGCATCCCATATGGGCACTGGTTCAAGTCCCAGCTGCTCCACTTCCAGTCCAGCTCTCTGCTATGGCCTGGGAGAGCAGCAGATGGCCTAAGTTCTTAGGCCCCTGCACCCATGTGGGAGACCTGGAGAAGGCTCCTGGCTTCAGATCGGTGCAGCTCCAGCCAGTGCAGTCAACTGGGGAGTGGACCAGAGGATGGAAGACATATGTATTCTCTCTCTCTCTCTCTCTCTCTCTCTCCCTCTCTCTCCCCCTGCCTCTCCTTCTCTCTGTGTGTAACTCTGACCTTCAGATAATAAATCTTTAAAAAGAAGAAGGCAGGGCTAAAGGTGTGGCCACAGACCTCACTCACTCCACACACAGGGAGGGGCCTAGTCAAACCCACCCCAGGGCCATGCTGGGCACACCCTGGGGGTGTAGAGCATCTTGGTGGGGTGGGCAGCAGTCACTGTGAGCGGGGTGCAGCCCTGCCCAAGGCCAGCTCCACAGCAGCAGTGGGCGCCCCAGGGGGTACTGCGCTGGTCACCAGCATGTGTCCTCTAGTCATGTGTTCTGGATGCTCCCATGATTGACAAGTGCTGGAGCTGTTCCACTAGAAACCAGCGGGGTCTGGGGAGCAGAGAGCATCTCTGGAAGCAACCCCTTGCAGTCAGCCCCGCACCTGCCCCTCAAGAAGAGATCCACAGGTGGTAAGCACCTGCTGGCTGACCCAACGGAGCACTTGAGGCCACACACCTCCGCCTGTTCACACTGCCCTGGAAGGGGTTGCAAATATTACTTCAAATCCAGAAGGCTTTTCCAGTTAGAAGCAAGCAATTTCCAGAGAAAATCTGCAAATGACTGAGTATTTAAAAACGTTTTTTAAACTCTGCCCTCTGAGTGTTACAAACTCTCAAACAACAGCAAGATGGCCAGTTTAGCCCTAAAGATTGACCCTGTCACTACCAGCAGGAGGATTTCAGCCAGTTCCCCCCAGGCCTCTGGGGAAGTGACAGGAAGCTAGGAACCCAGAAGGCAGCATTTTAAGCGCCCCCCCCCCCGCCGGTCTCAAGCTCCATGCCCACAAGGCCCCCACTGTCTGCCCCTCCTCCACGCCCCTGGGTACCCCTGCTGAAAAGTCTTCCAGAACCATCTCCTGCTTGGCCCCCGGGGCCTCCACTCCTCTCGTCACTGCAGAGGGACAGCAGCCGGTACCCATGGGGTGTGCCAGGCAAGTGAGACGGCACACGGGGACAGCTGCACTGGGGGACCAGCCTCTGGGTTGCATTCCCAGACTCATGAATGAGTCAGCCTTCTCCCAACGGCCAGGCTAGGGGCCATGTCTGAATTCCCTACCTCCCCAGCACATCTTTTCACAGAACCTTCGAGTGACATCAAAAAACACTGCCACTCGCAGGAGACGCAGCCCACCTGGACGCCCACCTGGATGGCACAGAGAGAAGGAACAACACCAGCAGGCTTATGGCGAAGGGGTTTGTTTTTTTTTGGGGGGGGGGCGGGGTAGAATGCCCTGGGAACCAATTCTAAGCCAGCGTCTTCCTTCTGCCCCTGGGCTGTGCAGGGTCCTGTCGTCTCAGCCTTCCCAGAAACAGGGGACCAGACAGACAGGGTGGAGCGTGGGCAGAAATTTCAGAATTTGGGGAGCTGTTTCTCTAGTGCTGAGGGTATGGGGGCTGTGTGTGCACACTGGCGTGCACCCCACGAATGCCACCCTCACTGAACACACATGCCTCTTGACGCAGACAGGGACCGGCCGTGTCACTCAAGGTAGAAATCCTCAGGTCCTCGGAGGAAGTGTAGGGAAAGGCGAACTGCCTTCCAGCACCTGGGGCGCAGGCTAAGGCGCGGCCTAGGGCGGGCTGTGTCCCCGGGAGCCTCCCTCCAGGGTCGGGGATTTAGCTGTGGAAACGCGGAAGGCGGGGGTTCTACGCGGCCCGGGGGGCCACAAGCAAATGCCATCTTCCCACCCGGGCTGACTACGGCAAAGCTCCGTTCTCCCAGGAGCAGCGGCTTTGCAGAGCCGGTCCTGGAGGGAGCTCCCGGCCGGCGCTCCCCTCTCTACCCAGCGCAACCAGCACCAGGGGGCGGCGGGCCCGACGCACTAGGATGGACCCCGCGCCCAGCAGCGCCGCGCTCAGGGGCACAGGCTGCTCCCTCATCCCAGTTGCGCCACCGGAGCGGCTCTCTTGCCGGCCACGCGGGCTGCACTCGGACTCCCAGGGCCGTGGGGGCCTGGGGCTTGAGAACGGGGAACATCATTGCTCCCGGCGTCAACTGGCGAGCCGCGAACTTCCCCAGCACCGCAAACTCCGCGAACACTTGCGCCGCCCCCAACGCCAGTCCGCCGGACACCGCCAGGCCGCGCGGGCCCGCGGGCGGGGGCTGCGGACACGACGCGACTCCCGGGGCACCCCCGACCCCGCGCCCTCGGCCCGCGCGCCCCACCTTGGCGTAGCAGAAGCAGATAAGCAGCAGAGGCAGCAGGTAGCCGAAGACGAAGGTGCACACCACGTACGCCTTCTTGTGGCGCGGGTCGGGCCAGTGCTCCCAGCAGAAGGTCAGGTTGGCGGCGCCGCGGTGGAAGAGGCGCTGGTGGTACGCCACGGGCGAGGCCATGGCGATGGACAGCGCCCAGATGAGGCCCACGCCCAGCAGCGCGTTGCGGGACACCCTCAGAGAAGAGGAGCGCCGGGAGTGCACGATGGCCACGTAGCGGTCCACCGACATCGCGGCCAGCGTGAAGATGCTGACCAGCATGGAGACGGTGAAGAAGAAGTGGATGAACTTGCAGATGAAGGCGCCCAGCACCCAGGTGGGCAGCGCGTACACCGTGGCCTGGAAGGGGATGCAGAAGAGCAGGTAGGCCAGGTCGGCGATGCTCAGGTTGAGGATGAACAGGTTGGTGGTGCTACGCGGCTTACCCGGCGCGCTGCGCGCCAGCACCGTGATCACCAGGCTGTTGCCCAGCACGCCCAGCGCGAAGATAAGGCCGAACACCACCAGCGTGACCAAGTTCTCCACGCCGACGCCCAGCAGCGGCCGGGGCTCCGCGGCGGGCGACTCGGGCCAGCTCGCGTTGCCCTCGCTGAGGTTCCCGGCAGCCAGCTCCATGGCCCGCGGGGGCGCCCGGGACGCGGGGTGGCGGGGCAGGCTGTCTGCCACGGGCAGCCGGCGCCAGGGGTCCCGCCCCGAGTGCCAGCGCGCGAGTTTCCACCGGAGCCTCCGCCGATGCGCAGGAGAGCGGGCGCCGCGGCGGGGCAGCCGCGCCTGGCAGCGCAGTCTTCGTGCCGGGCGTTGGACAGCCGGCGCGGGGGCGCGGAGCTGGCCCTTGTCCGGCGGGAGCACAGGCGTCTTCCTGGCCCCGCGTCTACGACCGCCGCGCGGCCGCCGACCCCGGGACCCGCCGGCTGCAGCCCTGCAGGTGAAAGTCCTCTGGGCGCCGAGCGGCTTCGGCTGCACCTGTTGCCCAGAGCCGCTCCTCCCCGAAGCGCACCCGGGGCAGGGCCGGGCGCGCAGCGCACCAAGGGTGGGGCTCGCGGAGAGGGTTCGCGGCGCTCTCCGTGCGCTCGGCGCCACCTCCCCAGCTGCGTGCGCCTCTGACTCCCTCGCAGGTCTTGCTGGGATTCCAAGTAGCGCACAGGGCTAGCGCGCTTTCTGAGCTCCCTAGTGGTGGGCAGGGCCGGGTGGGAGCGGCTAAGATTTAACCCGGCTTTAATCTGCGCCCCCTGGGGGCCCCCTGCGTACCCCCGGAAGTCGGCGTGCGAGCGGAGACTGCGAATCCCAACAGGATGGGTCGCCGCCCACCTCCTTGCTAGAACCGGCGCGCGCGCGCCTGCACTGGGTGCGGGTTTGCTGGGGTCTGAGGAAGGTAGCGGCTGCAGGATGCGGCCCTGGCTCTTGGCGAGGGCCGCGGAGCGCGCTCCAGGGCGCGCTGGACGGGGAGGCGCTGGGGCGCGCAGGCTGCCTCATCGCTCAGTGTCTCCCGGGCAGCGGGCAGCTGGCGCTTCCTGCCCGCCGATACAAACCCCAAGCGCCCCCAACCTCCCCCGCGAACAGCAGGGAGAAGGAAGCATGGGGAGGAAGGTTTAGCGTTCCTCCTCTGGGCGCTGACCGAACCGTGCGCACGTCCTGTCCCTGCCTGCTGCAAGCTGGACACACGGCAGAGACGGAGCCAGGCACAGGTGCACTGGCGAACGTGGGTTTGTGATCCCCGAGGTTCCCAGCCGAAGAGCGGAAATTGACTTTCTGTGATGTTTGCGTCGTGTGTGTGCGTCTTTCAAACACACCACAGTGCATTCTCCTGATGATGACTCGGCAGCCACAGCGGGCGCCACGCACGGCCCGAGAGCAGGGACAGCGCAAAGGGGAGGGGGCGCCGCACTGCGGGAGGCAGATTTAGGGCTTAGAGCCCGGGTGCCCGTGGTGCAGGGAGCCCTGGGGCCCGCGGGGGTCTGTGCAGTGCCCGAGCTGTCTGCAGCTCTGCCGCGCCGTTCTCCCTGGCACTGGGAAGGCTGCTGCGGCTCCCCCAACGCCGTGGTCCCACGTGCATTGCTCCACGCGGGACCTGCAAGGCGCACGTTTTCCAGGGGACAAATCGGATGGGCCTGCTCATCGCAGTGCTCTCACCTGCCCCGCCCCGAAGGACACCTGAAAAAGCTCCGGAAGTGGAGCTGCCTGTCAGGGCCGCTTTGCGTCCCTGCCTTGCCTGGTGCCGCGTGGCACAGGGAAGGATTTTTATGAACCGTTTCTGGCATGGAACAGATAACTCGGAATCATATCAAATACCCGCGAGCCCACCACCCAGCTCAGAGGAGTAAACAATGACCAGTAGAATTGAGGTCACTTTTCTACGCCTCCCGTCCCCTCAGCCGTCTCCAGGCGGGCTCAGGGCTCACACACCTGCTGCTTCTCCATGCACTCGTGGCATGTGCACAGGCTCTTAGACTGGTGGGTCTGAGTGGTTGGCTGCTTGCCCTTTGTTTCAGTGTGCTGTGCTTAGTGATGTGACACGTTTTGTCTGGTCTGGCCCGTGAGGTACAACTTGTCTGTCGGCATTGTAGCTGCACAGACATCGCCTGTCACTTCTGAGCCTTGTGATGCAGGGCACCGCTTCAAAGGAGCAGAGGACCAAGGATCCCGAGAATCCGGCCAACAGTCTCTAGTTTTTACACTGGTGAATTTCACACATTTCTACTTATTGTTATTGCTACTCTGCATGGGTTTCTGGGTTGATTTTTGGCATTTTGTCCTGTACTCTGTTTTCTATCGGTGTGTGCACTCTCGTTCACTCTCTCGCTCTCTCGCCGTCTCCTCCCTCTGCCACCACAGGAGGAGAAGCAGTATAAAGATGATCTTAGCCTGACAGTGTTCAAGTTCTGGGAACCACGCTGCCCCCGTGGGAGAGGCAGGAGGAATTCCGGACCTCCTGGCCTCAGGCTGCCCCCCCACCCTTGTGGCTACTTGGAAGAGTGAATGGACGGCTCTCTGTTTCTGTCATCTCTCTGCCTTCCAAGTAAAATGCAAATAAAGAAATAAAAATTAATTATGAACTCCTTGGAGCCTAATCATGCTTAAATTATTTCAACTGAGCTCCTGTTCTCGTGACTTGCTTCCGATTTTGTAAAAATGCTGTCCTTTAGATTTCTACTTGGCCAAAGCACATTTGTGAGAATCGAGTGAAGAGCGCAGTCCTGAAAAAGTATTTTTGTTTCCGTCTGCCGTTTCCTCGTGGTGCCAACTCTGGACGTGCTACAGGGAACGTCTGCATCTGACACTTGGAACCCAGAGGTGCATCCGGACTGCAAACCCCACAGGACAGAGGGGACCTGGGCCCCAGTGCCCAGAGCTACCTTCCTCTCCCAGCTGCCTCTGAGGCTGCCCGGAGAGTTCTGGAACTTTCTACTCCAGCTATTTTCTGCTCTCCCTGTTGGAAGACCTGTGACCTGGCTCAGCTCTCTGTTCCTCTCATGGCCGGGAATGAGAAACACCCACGCCCTCCAGGCTTTGGCCAAGGAAAGGGGGTGCATTTGCTGTGTGGTCACGGAGCTGAAGGTCAAACTGTGGGTCCGCTTCCTTTAGCACGGGACTGCACTCCCCAGAGAGGGGCTGCTTCCGCTGACACAGGTCTCGGCTGTGGGAACCTGCACTGCAGAACCTGCCGGTGCATTCGTTTGGCTGGGGAGTTTCACCACTGACACACAGCGATGGGGGAACCCCTCTGGGCCCTGGCTTTGTAACAGGGTCTCAGTTTGAAGTCTCCAGGTTAAGCCCCAAAGCCATCTTTCCCTATGAAATTAGAAAGCCAGCGCTGACGTGCCAAGTGACCCCCAGATGTCCTGCCCCCCTTTGCGGGTTCAGGTGAGCTGCACTGCTCAGCCTGGTGCGCCCGGGCAAGCCCACAGGCATTGTAGGAACAGGCAAGCTCGAACACGCCTCCCAAGTCTTCACGGGCAGAAGCCTCCCTCTCACTAGCCCAGACTCCTGGTCTACCAGGGAGAGGCCTCTGCTACGAGGAGCAGCCGCTGGGTGGGAGCAGGCAGGATCGCAGCCACCGCGCCGCCGGAGCCGCCGGAGCAGCCACACCTTCGTGGGTCTCATGGACCCCGGAGCAGCCACACCTTCGTGGGTCCCAGTAGCGCTGTAATTACTGAAGCCACTTTCTTCTCCCAGAAGTCCCGAGGCCGTGGTGAGTCTGTCAGGAGTGCCCAGCGGCCGAGACCTGGATAACCCGGTGACTTTGGGCTCCGGCATCATTTTTGGACGCCAGGAATTCCTTGGCTATGCACTCAGGTTGCCTTATTTTTACACTGAGCAAGGATTTCCTGTGCAGAGTCCATAATACAATAGAAAACCAGGCTGAACCCGCTTCCTAATGGGATCAGTGCCATGTGATCAAGGTATCAGGATGAAAGATGCAGAAAAGATCTCCAAAGAGAGAACACGGCACGTCTCACGGAAGCACGAAGGCCCCGTCTCTGGTGCCCGGTGTTCATGGATCCCCGTCGCAGGGCACCTGGGCACAGCGGCTGCTCCCACAGCGGTGCCCGGTGCTCGTCCTGTGGGGTCAGCGGCCACTCCCTGAGGCACGCAGGGACTCGGGCTGACGAGCCCAGGACAGGGCTGTGGCTGTTGGTGTTGGAGCACAGCGTGAGGCGGGGGTGAGGCGGGGGTGAGGCGGGGGTGAGGCAGGGGTGAGGCAGGGGTGTCAACGCGGGGTGAGGCGGGGTGAGACTGGTGAGGCAGGGGTGACAACGCGGGGTGAGGCGGGGTGAGACTGGTGAGGCAGGGGTGACAACGCGGGGTGAGGCGGGGTAAGGCAGGGGTGACAACGCGGAGTGAGGCGGGGTAAGGCAGGGGTGAGAACATGGGGTGAGGCAGGGTAAGACGGGTGAGACAGGGGCAAAGGCAGGGGTGAGGGAGGGATGAAGGCAGGGTTGAAGCAAAGATAAAGGCAGGGATGAGCAGAGGTGAGGAAGGGAAAAAGATGGGTGACACAAGGGTGAGGCAGGAGTAAAGGGAGGTATGAGGCAAGAGTGAGGCAGAGGTGAGGCAGGGATGAGGCAGAGGTGAGGGAGGGTGAGGCAGGAGTGAGGCAGAGGTGAGGCAGGGGTACCACTCTGCTGCAGTTTCTATCTAGACAGGAGCTCCCGGCCCTGGCCAGCCTCCTGCCCTCTGCAGTACTGTGGCTTCCTGGCTGCCCACTCCCTGCTGCCCCAGCCAGGAGGCTCCGTGTGCCCACATCCCAGGCTCTCTGTGACCCTTCTCCTGGGACGCGGCGTCGCCTGCCTAACCGGCATTTCCCCTTGCACGGCACGTGGGACCCTGCACTCACCAGGCAAGCCCCAGCCTCCTCTCCTTTCTGAGGCCTGGCTCGCTCCCAGGTCATGGAAAACTCTGCCCTCGCTTATCACAGCAGGGTCACCAGGCATCCAGGGTGTGGTGGGCCTTCACCCTCTCTGCCCTCACTCTCAGCATGGTCACCAGGTGTCCAGGGTGTGGTGGGCCTTCACCCTCTCTGCCCTCACTCTCAGCATGGTCACCAGGCGTCCAGGGTGTGGTGGGCCTTCACCCTCTCTGCCCTCACTCTCAGCATGGTCACCAGGTGTCCAGGGTGTGGTGGGCCTGCACCCACTCTGTCCTCACTCTCAGCATGGTCACCAGGTGTCCAGGGTGTGGTGGGCCTGCACCCACTCTGTCCTCACTCTCTCAGCATGGTCACCAGGCGTCCAGAGTGTGGTGGGTCTGCACCCTCTCTGTCCTCACTCTCTCAGCACGGTCACCAGGTGTCCAGGGTGTGGTGGGCCTTCACCCCTCTGCCCTCACTCTCTTAGCATGGTCACAGGCGTCCAGGGTGTGGTGGGCCTGCACCCACTCTGTCCTCACTCTCTCAGCATGGTCACCAGGCGTCCAGAGTGTGGTGGGTCTGCACCCTCTCTGTCCTCACTCTCTCAGCACGGTCACCAGGTGTCCAGGGTGTGGTGGGCCTTCACCCCTCTGCCCTCACTCTCAGCATGGTCACCAGGCGTCCAGAGTGTGGTGGGCCTGCACCCACTCTGTCCTCACTCTCAGCATGGTCACCAGGCGTCCAGGGTGTGGTGGACCTGCATTTCTGTCTTAAGGAGTCCGAGTCTCTGCAGGGAACACTCAGGGTGACCCTATCATAGCCTTCCCTCCCCACGACCCTCATCCCTGCCGCCAGGGCATGTCCTCAGCTGGCTCCAGCAGAGGGGCTTCCCCAGGCCTCCCCCCAACCCTGCTGAGCCCCAGCAGCCCTGGTTTTGGGGTGGTGCTCTGACCCGGTACCCATGCTGGAGCCCTGGGAGCTCTGCTGGGTGCATAGCCTCTGCGTCCGTCTGCCCACACCAAGGGCCTCCCTGGCCCTCAGGGACATCCTGGAGCGGGGGGGGGGGAGCTGTGGATTGCCCAGGATTCCTGCCCTGTACCTAAGTTCTAATGATGCGCAGGCTATAGTATCAAAAGGAAACCTCTAGAAGAGAATATACGACGCAAAGTAACCAGTATCACACGGCAACTAGTATCACACGGTAACTAGTATCACCTTCATTCATCCACTGCACGGCCTGAAGGGGACAGGTGCGCTCCCCATCTCTGCTCTCTGATCCAGCAGGGACCATTCCCCAGATGTGAGCGTGCGGTAATGGCAGCGCGTCAGTGTTCACCAAGTCAAGGGCGTGGCTAGCCACAACATGGAAGGAATTTCTGGAGGCCTCACTGTGGGAACGTGCACACCACTGAATGCTCACAACAGCCTACACAGTGGGCGCTATTATCACACTGGACAAGCCAAGGGCTAAAGCTCCGGACAGTGACACCCATCTTACGACTGGGGCGCCTGTGACGCTGTGATTCCCCTCCACCTGTGCTCCTCTGGTGATAGGACACCAGATACTCGGCACAGGCCTCTTCTGGCACAGGCACCGTGAGAGGGGTGTCCTCCAAAATGGAAGTCGCCGAGATCCCACTGCGGAGCAAAGCCCTGAGCTCGGTGCCTGTTTTACCCGCCCAGCGTCACTGCCTTCTCTGTGATGAAGCCGCGCTGACGCTGCCCGGATCCTCATGAATCCATGGAGTCCTCACTCTAGCCTGGAAATGGGCCGCTCTGGCCTCACCAGTCAAAGCCTTCATGGATGCATGAACACAGAAACGTGTGCAAACCGCACATGGGCAGGCCAGGAGCTTCCAAATGCCCCTTCATGGCTCCTAGGGCTGTGACTGCATACCTCCCGCCAGCGCCCGCGGCTGTGCTGGGAGCAGCAGGAAGATTGAAGTCAGAGAAGCAAGGGCTGATGTGGGAGACACTGGGGGGCTGTGTCCTGTGTCCTGTAACTGCAGGACACACACGGGGCAGCAGCAAGGCCTCCCTGGGTAGCACAGCTCTCCCCCCACGCTCCTCCCTGATCTCATCAGACTCAGTGAACCATCCTGCTAAGGACTTGAACACCTGTCAGCACCATTAACGCACTTGTTCCGGACACCTGACTTTGGATACTCCACGTGGTGGCTGGGTCAGGGGTCTGGAGCATTCTAGCATGTCATGGGTGCACCCACACTGCCTGCTGCCTCTGGCTGTTTGAGATGAGAGAATGGCCTATCTTCCACTTCTGTCACTGACACGTTTTATCTAAAGGCGGTGTGGACTTGCTCATTCGGAGCAAACCATCTGACTTCACTAGTTCTGTTTTCAAGTCCATCTGAACTCCAGTGTTAACAGGTATTGCTGATGTCATCTATGCAGTTCCAGTCACAAACCATTTCTCAGCTTTGTTAGACGCTGTCTTCCGTCCCAGGGAGAGCCTCGGGGGAACTGCTCCCTCAGCCTGTGTTTCCTGCAGTCCTGGCCCAGGGGGTCTGCGCTGCCAGCCAGGCCCAGCACCCGCAGCCCTGTCTCTGGGTGCAGCCGAGCAAGGCTGTTTGCTCACGACTGTGCCACGTGTGGCCAAGGCTGGGCTGAGATGGAGAGACAGACAAGCAAAGCCTGTGTCACATTGAGGCCACGTGCACCCTGCTCCAGATGTGTGGTCCTGGGTGAGCCACACCCATTGAGAATCTTAGCTCCATCCTCGGCAGTGAGACCAAGAGCTTCACGGTGGAACTGTTCGAAGGTGCCATCTTGTCTTTGCCACACTTCCAAGCCCCCTGGAATATTCCATAAATAGCAAGACCTCTGACACCAGCACACGGCCCTTTATTATGAAATCTGTCTCTGAGGGGGAGAAACACACACGTGATTTATTGAAAGTCACGTGTCCTAGAGGTGCTGAGTTCTAAACACCATGGCCAGGTTGCTCAGACACTTTGCTCCCCAGTGTGTCTCCAAGGGGCCTGGCCCATGCAGTCACGCACAGTGGCGTGGCAGGTGGTCTGGGACACGATGTCTTCACTCCTGTCCAGACATTCACAGAAAAAGCTGCATCAAAGCAGACGAAAGCTCCAGCCTACCCCCGGCCCCCAGCCCCAGATTTGGTTTCCTGTCCCATCCTGCAATTTGAAGTGAGAGTAACTGCTAACTCATCAACAGCGCTTCCAAATGTCCTTCCCTCGCCCCACGTTCAGCCGCTGGGAAAAATACTTCCAGACTGAAAGACCCAGAATGCTCGCAGGAAGGCTAAGCCCTAAGGCGTGGCATTAAAAGCAGGGGAAGTCCTGCAGGGTGACAGACAAGCTGATACGGCCTCACGAGAGTCAGGGACCATGGGGTTTAGTCCTACCTGGTGACGGGTGGAGAAGGCAGGGCCAGGAGCACCCCAGGCCTCGGGAAGGGGCTCTGCTCCCTCATGCTTCCTCCCAGGGATGCAACACAAGGACACACTGATCTTCCACCAAGTGTGCACAACACAGAGAAGCTGCGCCCAGGCCACATACACGTGGGCTATGCACAGCCGCAAGCCCTGGCTCACTCTGGGATCTCCACACCTGCTTGTTGAGTGAACGAGAAGCTGTCAAACAGCCCATGTTCGTGCTGCAGGTCAGGGTTTTTTTTCTTGCACAGCAGATTAATGAATTACAGGGACTACGGTGAGATGGCTTCCAGCAATAAGTTCTGTCTGGGAACTTCACGCGTGGGCATCGGGTCTGCCGTGTGGCTACATAAATGTTTGCTCATGAAAGGTCCGTGTGCTGCTCAGCCCAACTGTGGCCTCCCAACAGGTCCCGTGCAATGCTGGGAACTCCAGACCCCTTCAGAAGCACAGACAGTGAGCAACTAAGCCAGGAGCTGCTGGCAGGCGGGACAGAGGTGGGGGACGCCAAGGGAGGCGGGGTGAAGGTGGCGGGTGCCCAAGCTCTTCCTGCAGCAAACTTCTCAGCACGAGACGGGCGGTCCTCGGCATCTCCCGGCATTCTTGGCTGCAGAGTCTCTGGAGCGCAGCCGCAGGCAGCGGGAAGGAGCTACGTGAGGGCTGCTCTCTTGCCCCAGGCCTGGGCAGGCCCCACTCAGCTGCTGGTGCATCTGGGGTCTTGCCCACTTTCCTCCTTTCTTCTACTCGGGTGCTTTCAGTCTCTCCTGTGTTGGCGCGCTCCTGAATGTAAAGTGCCAAGAACAAGCGTGGAACAAATGCAATTTTAAGTTCTCTTTCCTTCTAGTTTGGAATGTTCGTGTCTGAGATGCAGCCAGCAGGCCAGTGTGTCGTCACTTCTGTGTTCCTAAGAGGAGATCTCAGTTCCTTGAAAGAGCCTCTGTCATCTCTCTCCACGTTTAAGCTATGATCACCTCTGCTGCTCATATAACTGGTCAGCAGCAAAACGACACCACACGACTGAAAATTCACAAAAATTACATGTAAAGATTGTACTTCACGTTTTATTTTACATTACGTGTAATGCCAGTCCAACTCTGCTTACCTAAGTTTATACCAAAGTGACTTTCTGTTCCCTAGCCATGGGCGTGTGGATGTATGAAAGGGCCTCGGGATGCAGGAAGCTGCCAGTGACCTGTGTTAAAAAGAGGTCAGCCCTGGTCAGTCCATAAAATTGGTGCTGGGCCTAGATGTGCTGAAGAGCTGAGAGTCGGTGCCTCGCTGATGCAGACGATGCCTGGGTCAACCACTCACCGTCACACCTCATCCCCTGGAGCAGGCGATCAGGGCACTGCTGTGGCGAACGGTCCCACGGGGCCCTGGAGTGAGCATACAGCACAGCGAGGCGCCAAACGCCAGTGGGGGGTGCTCTGACAGTACCCCCAGGCTCCTCGCTCCCGCCACTCAAACTTCATCTTCCTCTACGCACTGTCAGCAGAGCCCAGACTTCAAGTCCAGAAAAGAAACGGGAGCAAAGACGGAGGCAGAAAGTGAGTGATGTGGTTGTGCTGGACGGACAGTGTGGCCCTCACAGATGATGCCGGAGGGGAGGCAGGTGCAAAGTTCTGCAATGACTTGGTAAACCAGCAGGTGGGGGTTTTAGTTGGTAAAATCTTAATAAATTCAGAGTATGAAAGACATACAAATTAGCATTAGAAATAGATGTCTCTCAGTAAATGATGTGGGGGAAACTGAACATAAATCCAGAACCAGACTGGAAGCCTGAGGATCTGTGAGGATGTGGTCCACAGGGGACATCCTCACAGCTGGGGACAGAGGACAGGTCCTAAGCACTCACAGTCTCAACTGGAGTCTGAATAGAGAGAAAAGATGTGGGATTAGACTGAGAAGTTGGCACCCTATACAACAGCAAGGTGGAATGTCCTAAAACATAAATCCAGCGTAGAGAGCCTCAGATATATTTTTTAAATGGGCCACATGGGAGACAAAGATCAAGAAATGCTAACAGAAAAGAGAGAGAGAGAGACAACTCTCCGGGAACAGAAAAAGCACTGAGCTTACTTAATATTCCAGGAGACTCAAGAAGACGTTGCCCTCACAGTGTGAACTGGAATAATCAGAGAACCAGAAGGCTCTCACAGGCTGACCTCTGCCGACACCTGTGCATCTCAGAGTGACACCGGCACGTGTGTTCATTGATCGGGGGCGTTCGTGCGTGCATTGGGTCTGATCAGCTCCTGGCTGTGGCCTCTGCATTTCTTTGCACTGGGAGCTTCGCCTCTCTGGTTCCTCATGAAATCCATCACCAGTTGTAAACCACAGTTCCCCTGCTGGGCTGCAAAGCACGGGAACCCCTCCCCCTCTCTGGACCTCTGCACAGGGCACCCAGCCCCCGCCACCCCCCTACTGCCGTCCCAGCCTCTGGGAACCACTGTTCCGCTCACTCCCAGGAACTCAACTGATTTAGCTTCCACCTACGGGTGAGCATGTGTGCGATTTGCATTTCTGTGCCTGCTTTATTTATTTCTATGCCTGATTTATTTTAACACAATGTCCTCCATTTCCAACCATGCAACGGCCTCTGGCACAACCTAGAAGACGCTGCTTGCCGGGGCTTTAGTCCTGCTTAGAATTTATTTGTAAAAAAAAAAAAAAAATGGTGGGATTGCAACAGAGAGAGGAGGGACTGTTCCAGAATGGGAGGGAGAAGGGCGGCCAGCGGGGAGAAGAAGGGGAATGTGAGAGCAAAGGTGAAGTCTGACCCATCTTGGATCTGAACAGAAGAATCTTCAAGAGGGGCCGTGGCTTAGTGCGAGGCCCCGCCTGCAGCGCCAGCATCCCGTACAGGCACTGGTTCAAGTCCCAGCTGCTCCACTTCCGATCCAGCTCTCTGCTGTGGCCTGGGAGAGCAGTAGGGGATGGCCCAGGTGCTTGGGCCCCTGCACCCACGTGGGAGACCTGAAGAAAGTTCCTGACTCCTGGCTTTGGATCGGCGCAGCTCCAGCCATTGTGGCCATTTGGGGGGTGAACCAGGGGGTGGAGGACCTCTCTCTGTCTCTCCCTCTCTGTGTCTAACTCCGCATTGAAGGAAGGAAGGAAGGAAGGAAGGAAAGAAGGGAGGAGGGAGGGAGGGAGGGAGGGAGGGGGGAGGGAGGGAGGGAGGAGGGAGGAGGGAGGGAGGAGGGAGGGAGGAGGGAGGGAGGGAGAGAGGAGGGGGGAGGGAGGGAGGGAGAGAGGAGGGGGGAGGGAGGGAGGGAGGGAGGGAGGGAGGGAGGGAGGGAGAAGAGCTTCAAGAGAAACTAGAGGTAGAGAAACTACCAAAGATGCAGTCCAGAGACTTGTCCAGAGACTTGAATGTGCAGACTGAAGACCCAAGTAAGATGAATTTTTAAAGTCTCACTTTTGAAAACACTCTAGACAAATCCGAGAACAGCAAGAGTTCAATAAAGGACTTCATTATAAAATTAACATAAAAAGCCAGTTTCCCTATGATGGATGAAAGAGAAACAGGCCTACCCTTCTCCACCCATAGGCAGTGGGAGAAGTGAGGGCAGAGACCGTAGATCCTCTACAGCAATGTGACCCCACCCCCGTCACTCATCTACAGGCTCCATGCACTGTCAGTCAAATCCCATTGTGATTGGAGGCTTGCCTTGTGGTGGGGAAATGGACAGAAATGGCTCCAGACTCTTTCCTTGGTCACACTGTGAAGGAGGCCTGAGGTTTTCTGAAGTGTGAGGACTCACGGCCACAGCCCCAGCCAGACGTGAGCTGCCCGGCCTTCAGGAACCCAAGCTAACCACATGAACGCGTTTCAGTGGATCTGCTAGAGCGTGCTCACTGCAGGACTTTGTAGCACTGGGGACACTGAAGATGCTCTGAAAGCCTTCTTAAATCTCACTAGATAAATTAGCAAGATGCATCGGCCCCGTGCACTCCCACACACCCAGTGCTGCCTACGTGGGGCACACTGAGTAATGCGGGGTGACATTTCACTCAGCCCGTGCTAGTCGGGAAGAGTGGCAAGAGAGAAACTGAGGAATGAAAAAACAATCAGGCTGAGCAATGTGTAGCTTGTTCACATTTTTCCCATAATATTCACACACGCATTCAGTCATGTTTCTTCCAGAGCAGCCAAAGGAGAGGAGCCACACCAAACCCTTCAAGGGGGAAGAGATGGGGATGAACGGCCTTCCACGTGTGGCCACGCATCTGCCTTATCCATCATTTCATTGCATTGGCAGTTTGCAATTTTTTATTAGAAAATGGAAACCTTTAATTACTCAATATTTTTAATTTTTTCCATATACAGATGTTACGCCCTTGCTCTTCAAAAGGGCATCTGTGACATATTAACTCACTTCTGCCTGGTCTGACAGCCTCACAGCACCTGCAGGTGACAAATTGCCTCCCCTCCGTCGACCACAACCAAGGCTGCTGAGGACAGATCTGAGTTTCCGAAGGCACCTGATGGCACACAGGCACACCAGACAGGCACTTGCTGGATTTAGAGCAGTTTTATAACGCCCCCTGGAGTTCTTTTAAAGAAATCTCTAGAGACATGGAAACAGTTACTGATAATCTTGGGGTTGTTTCTCCATACTTAAAGCCAACATTAATAACCCAAAGGACTTGATCTCTCAAAAACACCTGAACGACTGGGAAAGGTGGTCCAAGTACTGGTCAGGTTACTTAGCTGAGACGTTCGCTTGGTGAAAAAGAAAGTTGGACTTATTAAAATCACAGTAGGAACTGGCGCCATTGCCTGCTGGGGAATCGCCTGTGAACTGGCAGTTATAGACAGCGCTCCCATAAGTGTGTCCTCAGTGGAGCTAAGTGGGAATTAAATAATGGAGGAATGCCTCGTTCTCCTGGGAGAAAAGAACTGAGAATGAGCTAAAGCAAAAAGGCTATTTTGCTTTACTCATTCCTTGATTTTTATTTTTTTAAATACCCGGTTTTGGTTGGCTAAGAACCATGGCCCATTCTGAATGGACAGAAGCTGGGTAGCAGACGATCACTTCACAAGAACGCTCCTTGTTAATAACGTAAAGACCTTGAAGAGTGGGTGCCCAATGCTGGCAGCCATGAGACGAGTAAGAGAGGTCGTAAGTCATCTGCTGGACACCTCCAGTGGTCCCAGGGAGGCCGGATTTTCCTGGAGGGACCCTTCCCGAGTGGTCATGGTCCCTGACTCCGGATGTCTCCATGTGGACAGGGCAGGCAGCACCTTGCTAAACTTCTCACGGCTCTACCTCCTGAACAGCTGGAGCCCTCCTAGCCTTCGCCACAGCCCCACCACCTCAGGCACTCTGAGTCCCACCCTGCCCATGTGTGTGCATCAGGGCTGCCGGAACGTACCACCCACACCTGGGAACGCTGCTCCCATCTTCTCCAGCCTGCAGGGGGCGCTACTGCCCTCCCAACCCATCTCCACACTGTCTTGAGAATGTTTTAGGAGGCGGCTGGGCACACTGTACTCAGCAGGTCCAGCCCAGCATGGTCAGCCCCACATCCCCAACCCTGAAGACTATGCCTTCGACAGCAGCTCTTTCCTGAGCCTGGTCCCTGGGCCAGCAGCATCAACATCACCTGGGGGCTCAGGAGAGATGCAGGCTGTGGGGCCTCGTAGCAGACCTGAGAAACCGGCTTGAACGAGGCCCCATGGTTCCAAAGAGCCACAGTGTCAGTGTCACGGGAGGCAGCCACACCTCCCTCAACAGCTCTCAGCCCCCACTGAGCGCAGGCCTGAGCCGCCTGCCCAGCAAGTGGCCACCCACCCCAGGCTCCCAGGCAGACCCCACATCACTGAGTCAGGTCCCAGACATGCTCATTTGGTCACTGCTGGCCAAAGCCCTGGAATCCACTGCCACGGATGCGCTGGGATCCTACGGATCCAGCGTGGTAAGGTTCCTCCCCGAGCAAACAGGGTTCCTTCCCCCACCTAATGCCCCTTCCGAGTGTGTCCCAAGAATAAAGAATCGTGAGGGGTGGGGCCTGGGATCAGGGTCTGTGGAGGGGAGACTGCCCCAGGTGCAGTCCTTGGAAGGTGTCTGCACATAGGCAGTTCCTGCAGGTGAGAGGACATGGGCGGCCCAGAGGCAGCGTTCAAGGATCCCGGACCACAGAGTCTGCCCAAGGCCTCCGTCCCTCGCCAGCATCCCACTCCAGGCTGGCCGGTCCCCTGCCTGAACAACAGAAGCCTGCATGGGCAGGGCTCCTGCTCAGCTGCTCACCGTGCAGCCAGGTACAGGGGGTGGGGGACCTCTGCTGCCACCTCCACCACTCCACACTCTTGGGGTTGCACCAAGGCTTTCCAGACCGGTCTCAGCCCCTTCTGAGCTCTCTTCACCTCCCCTCGGAGGTGAAGAACAAGAGCAGCTGACTGAGTGAACACTGCAAGGTAAAACCCATTTCCAAAGAAATTCAGTTCACGACTTTCAAATACGCCTCCAAACCTGGCTTCTGGCCTTCAGTTGTGTCCCCTTTGTAATGCGATTCCTCCTCCAGGAGAAGAGTGATTTTCTGAAAACCTAAAACATTTACTGGAATTAAGCCTCTTGTCCTCCAGAGGAGTTCACACTCCAAAATGAGTCACAAATCCCCTGTAACCTCTGTCTTCCCCCCTGATTGTCCCCAGCAACTTTACCCTGCCGCCCATCAGAGCCACACACACACACACACACTGAGTCCCTGTTCTTAACATTCTTCTTCCACTTCCCCAACCCATCATAGCCTCCTAATGCTCTGGGTTGGCACTGACTTTTCTTGCCTGGCTCACTGCTACTGCCCCTTCAATCACCTGACTCGAGAAGCACTCTCTGGCCTGCGTCTGGGCAGAGAGCCTCATCTAAGAGTCTAATACCTGTCAGAATTGCATGTATTCACCACTGTATCCTCAGGGCCTCACAGAGTGTCAGACACTCCCTAGGGGTTTCTCGAATATATGCTGGGTGGATGGACAGGCAGATGCATGGACAGACAGATGTGCTGATGGACGGGTACATGTGGGGGTGGGGAGGATGCAGGCAGGGAGGGATTAAATTCAAATATACAAAGAATCTCTAAATGGTAACAGTATCCTACAAAGATCCCATTAGGCCTCCTGACCTCTTTCCTGACCTGGCTCCCTTGAAACTATGATCACCTCTGTCAGACCCAGGGAGGAGAGGGACGCTGCTCTCACTTGCTGTAATTACCACTCCTTCAAGGGCACTGCAGTTGAGAAACCATGCCCTGGGGAAGCAGTGGTCCCTCTGCTCAGTCAACACTGGGCTTCGGGAAGGGAGGAGTGGGTCTCCCTGGAGCCTCCCAACATTGCTCATTACACAAAGCTAGAAGCCAGGAAAGGGAAAGGAGAGGGGAGGGGAGGGGAGGGGAGGGGAGGGAGAGAAGTCTGTATGGAAGAGGAGGAAGCGATCAGAAATGTATCTCTTCCCTTTTTTATTTTTCAAATATTAGATTTATTGAGGTAATTTACATAGAGTAAAATTCACCTTTTTAGGTATAGAGGTCTAATGGCTTTGACAAAATGAAGCAGTTGGGAGACACTCCCACAGTCAACACAGACGATCTGTTTCCCCCTTTTTTTTTAAGATACATTTATTTGTTTGAAAGGCAGAGATTCAGAGAGGCAGAGGCAGAAGAAGAAAGAGAGTCTTCCATCTGCTGGTTCATTCTCCAAACGGCCGCAACAGCTAGAGCTGCACCAACCCGAAGCCAGGAGCCAGGAGCTTCTTCCAGGTCTCCCACATGGATGCAGGGGCCCAAGGACTTGGGCCATCTTCCACTGCTTTCCCAGGCCATAGCAGAGTGCTGGACCAGAAGTGGAGCAGCCAGGACTCAAACCAGCACCTATATGCGATGCCGGCACTGCAGGCAGTGGCTTTATCCGATACACCACAGTGCCAGCCAATCTGGCTCTCTTTCAACCCAGTATAGTCACTCCCTCCCACATCTTCCAACTGCTGGCGGCACTAACCTGATTCTGTTCTTCGTATAATTGGACTCATACAGTATGTAGACTTTGAGTCTAGCTTCTCTCCACACTAGGATCTGGGCTTCATCCATGTAGTTCACTCATTTCTGCTGCGGAGTGGTATCCTACTGTGCAAATGTCCCACAACTTGTTTACCTGTTCACACTTCAGTGGACATTTGTAGTTTGGACTTTTTTTCCATTTTGGACTTACTACAGAAAAAAGTACTACAGACATTTATATGGGCGCCTTTCTGGGGACGTGATTTCATGGTCTCAGCTAAATCTCCAGGCATTGTATTATTGGACTGAATGGTAACAGTGTGTCTGTGAGACGCCCACAACCACTCCAGAGTGACTGCCCTGCGCCCCTCCCTCAGCAACCAGGCTTCCAGTTACTCACATCCTCGCTGGCAGTCGGGGTCTTGGCTCTTGGCTCTTCTTTAATTTATATGTAGCATTATCTCCATTTGCTTTTCAAATGACTTCCAGCATCTTTTCAGGTGCTCATTTGCCACAGATAAATTTTCTTAAGTGAATGTCCAAATCTTTGTATCAGATCTGTTGTTTGTTTCTTTTCATATTATTGAGTTGTGAGGGTTCTTTAAGTATGCTATTGAGTTGTTTAAATCACAGCGATTTTGCAAATGTTTTCTACTCTGTTATTTATTGATTTGAGGGAAGGACAGAGAAAGAGAGAGAGAGAGAGAGAGAGAGAGAGAGAGAGAGAGAGAGGGAGAGGAAGAGAGCACCTGTCTGCTGGTTCACTTCTCAAATGCCCAAAATGGCCAGGACTGGGTGGGGTAAAGTCAGAAGCAGGAACTCAATCCAGGTCTCCCATGCAGGTGGCAGGGACCCAACCACCTCTGCCATAACCATTCTTAGCCTTAGCAGGAGCCTGGAGCCAGGAGCTGGAGCAGGGACGGAACCCAGGCACTCTGATATGAGACACAAGGGTCTTAGCCGGCATCTTAAAATGTCCACTCCTTGTTTTATGTTCTTAATAGTATTCTTACAAACAGTAGTTGTTAATTCTGATAAAATTCATTCAACATATCCGGTTTTTTTCTTGGATTTTTTTTATCGTATCTAAGAACTATTTGCTTAGCCAAAGGTCACAAAGGTTTTCTCATATTATCTTCTAGAACTTTCTTTTTAGGGTTTGACATAAAGTTGATGATCCACTCAAGTTAATATTTGCTCTGACACTAGATATAGACAGGGGTCCATGTTTCAGTCTACAGAATCCCAACTGTTCCAGCACCCTCTGTCAAGAGTTAGTATTTTCTTTTCTGAGCTCCCTGTGCCATGGTCAAAGATCATTTGGGGGCCGGTGCTGTGGCAGAGTAAGTTAATCCTCTGCCTGCAGCACCAGCATCCCATATGGGCGCCGATTCTAGTCCCCGCTGCTCCTCTTCCAGTCCAGCTCTCTGCTGTGGCCTGGGAGGGCAGTGGAGGATGGCCCAAGTGCTAGGGCCCCTGCACCGGCATGGGAGACTGGGAAGAAGCTCCTGGCTCCTGGCTTCGGATCGGCGCAGTTCCGGCCATTGCAGCCATCTGGGGAGTGAACCAACGAATGGAGGACCTTTCTCTCTGTCCCTCCCTCTCACTGTCTGTAACTCTACCTCTCAAATAAATAAGTAAAATCTTAAAAAAAAAAAAAAAAGATCAGTTGAGCACACGTGCTCTTTCTTTTCCCTTCCCAATGCCTCACCTTCATGACTGCCTGGAAATGAGGTACACGACGCCTCCTGTACCTCCCCCAACTGACATCTGTACGCCGCAGGCTGTCCAGTGGACTCAGCACACCGACCTGTGCCTGAGAGTTCATGCGGTCAGGCCACAGCAGAGCACGTGGCCAAGGGCAGCAGGCTCGGCAGCCCCCGGGTGTGTCGCTGTGTCGGGAGGAACAGTGAGGCACGTTCTCAGGACAGGGTGTCTCAGAGAGAGCATCACCGGCCTGTGTGGGGGCCAGAGGAGCACTGCAGTACAGCGCTCTGTGCCCTGTGTGCATGGCCGCGGCTCATGGTCTCCACAGAGCACAGGACATTGCACTGCAGTCCCATGGCATGGCCACCCACACAAGGGCCACCACCTGACGCCACAGGTTTCTTCCACCTCTGGGAAACCCCTCGGAAGCATGACTGACTCCCATGGACAGTGGGAGACCTGGAAGAAGCTCTTGGCTTCTGGCTCAGCCTGGCCCAGCCCTTGCTGTCCATTTTGGAAGTGAGCCAGCAGATGGAAGATCAATCTCTCTCTCTTGCTCTCTCTGTCTCATCCACTCCACCCCATAATTATTTCAAATAAATAAATAAATCTTTAAAAAACAGACTTATTTATTTGAAAGGCATAGTCACAGAGAGAGAGAGAGAGACAGAGAGACAGAAGGTCCTCCATCCGCTGGTTCACTCCCCAAATGGCCGCAATGGCCAGGGCTGAGGCAGGCCAAAGCCCAGAAACTGGAACTCCACCCGGGTTTCCCACATGAGTGGTAGGGGTCCAAGCACTCAGGCTGCCTTCCACTGCTTTCTCGGGTTCATTAGTAGAGAGCTAATTGAATTGGAGGTGGAGCAGACTCATATGGGATGCTGACATCACAGGTAGTGGCCTAATGCTCTACTCCACAATGCTGGCTCCATGGAAAATCTAAACAATAGTTAGTCAACTGTTTCTTACCAAGCACACCAGAAACCAAGGAAAAAGAGATAAATTTGACTTTATCGAAACCAAAGACCTTTGTATTTTAGAAATATGTGAAGATGGACTGGCAGAAGTGGACACAGCAGGGCGCCATGGAGTTCTGGAGGGGGAGAAACACTTGCAGAAATCTGTGTGTCTGGAGCAAGTCCTGGGAAATGCAAATCCTCAGTGGTGCCTTCCCTGTGTGTAGGACCCACAGGGGCCTGAGCCCTGTGTCACTGGCACCTTCAAGTTTCTGGCTCCTCCCTTGAAGTAGGTTACAATTCAGTCTAATCGTCTCCTGACTTCACAGTACTAACCTTCCAATCAGCTTGAAGGGCAAACTTGAGACAGCCCTGAAGGCTGTGACGGAGCTCCGTGAGGAGAGCAGAGGCCAACATGGCCCTCCTTCGCAGGCAATGGAGGAGCTACAGGAACCCCCCCACACCCGCCCCCGCCTCTGAGATCATTCCAACGAGGGATCTGCCATCATTCCTCATGGATTCACCTCCCCCCACCCGCAAAAAAGTGCCAAGAATTTAATCAAAACAAAGACTGAATACCAGGATAAGAAGAACACTTAGAAAATGACTTATAAGCTGGGGCCAGCCCAAATGCCCAGGGGAAAATGGGGCTCCCAAGGAAAAAAACGTGGGCCATGCAAAGAAGCCACAGAGAAATTTTCAAGCAGATTTCCAAGTCTCGAAGAGGAGACAAGGTTTTTTCCTGTTTCTTTTCTGATATGTGAAAGATGTGACATGCCCATATAGAGGTCACTTTTTAAATAAACATAAGCTTTTAATAAAGAGGTTGGATATTTCTAGTCTCCAACCCAAATAGTTCAGATATACTGTGTCTTTTTTTATTATTTATTTGACAGATAGAGTTGAACAGTGAGAGAGAGAGAGAGAGAAAGAAAGAAGAAAGAAAGAAAGGTAGGTCTTCCTTCCGTTGGTTCACCCCCAAGAATGGCCTCTATGGCTGGAGCTATGCCCATCCAAAATCAGGAGCCAGGTGCTTCCTCCTGGTCTCCCATGTGCAAGCACTTGGGCCATCCTCCTCTGCCTTCCTGGGCCACAGCAGAGAGCTGGCCTAGAAGAGGGGCAACTGGGACAGACTCCAGTGCCCCAACCGGGACTAGAACCCGGGGTGCCAGTGCCACAGGCGGGGGATTAGCCTAGTGAGCCACAGCGCCGGCCCACCGTGTCTTTTTATCACCACCTGATGACAACATGGCTAAAGTTCAGAAGCAGTTACCTACAGCAAAGCGTTTCCACCTGTAGCTGTTACGGAGGTAACTGTTCTGCAAATCAAGCAAGGGTTTAACGACAACTCACACCTCAGGAACCTTTTTCTGGCCTTCCAAAAGAACTGTGCATTCAGTCTCTCCTTTCTGAACGGTCCAGCAGCATCCTTTGGCTTCCCAGAAGAAAAGAAGAGAAGATTGCCACAGCCAGAAAAATGCGAATTTTTCAAGTTACAGTAGCTGGATTCTTATTCACAAGCAGTATGTAGAGGATCACAGTGGAACAGCCTTAAATTTGGCTTAAAATCTTTCTTTGAAATGTCATTCACAAAATTCAGTAGTGCTGCACGGTATCCCCTTGGCCGAAGGTGAAGCAAGTGTGGGTAACAGGTCTCAAAGCCGCTCTCCATTTGGAGTGTCAGCTCCTCTGCTCCCCTCAGATTCCCCGTCTGGACGTGGACTTGGAGTGCATGAGGACAGCAATGCAGGCTGTGACCCCTGGCTCGCCTGCAGCCGGCACAGCCCACCATCCGGAGGGATCCTCAGCCCCAAGGTTCCGTTTTTATCATTTCCCACTTCTTAGCTTGTGAAGCAAAGGGTACACAGACCAGCCACCAAACCATTTCTTCCACACGCGGGGAACTCTGTATAATACAGAAATTCTGTGATTCAGACCACAGCAGTAAGATGCGCCACTTACAAGCCAAAGTTTCAGCCAGTGATTTCCATTTGTCTTCTAAGCATGCAAAATTCAACTCTTGACGTTTTTAAAAGTCAAAAACCAATGGGATTTCACCAAGCTAAAACACTCCTGCAAGGCAAAGGGAGTAATGGACAGAATGCAGAGAGAACCTACAGAGGGAAATACTTACAAACGACACCTCTGACAAAGGGCTAATTCCCAGAACACACACTCCCAACAACTCAGTAGCCAAAACAAAACAAAACAAAACAATGATCCAATGACAATATAGGCGGTAGACCTAAATGAACACACTGCGAAGGAAGCTGTACAAGTGGCCAACAGGCACATTAAAAACCACTCAACATCCCCACTCATCAGAGAAATGTAAATCAAAACCACAGAGCTATCACTTCACTCTAGTTAGTTTGGCTATTTTAAAAAGACAAAAAAATAACAAGTAGTGACAAGGGGTCTGTTGGTGGGAATGTATGTTAATAGAGCTGTTGGGGAAAACGGTATGGATTTTCCACAAAAAAATAAAAAAAAAAAGCTCAAAATGGAACCATCATATGATCAAGCAATCCCTCTACCGGGAACATGTCCAGGGATAATGAAACCATCTATTGAAGAGTCGTCTGTACTCCTGTGTCCATAGCAGCAGCATCCACAACAGCCAAGACAAGAATCAGCCAAGGGGTCTATTAACTGGCCAGTGGACAGCGGAGCTGCGGTGCACATATCCCACGGGGTCCTGGCGAGCTGTGAAGGGAACGAGCCTGTCATCGGCGGCGGTGAGAGGAGCTGGAAGCCAGGGGGTGAGCGAAGTGCGTGAAGCACAGACAGACAAGCAGTGCAGGCTCTCATGCTGCTGCCAACTCAGAAGCGGAGGAGCCCATGTCTTCAGTTTGGGTGTTCACGAGTGACTGAACACAAACAGTGGGCATACACATGCCAAGGGCCGTCTTGAAAGTCCACACTAAACAGAAGACTCCTCTGACAACATTGTGTGGTCAAAACTGTTCTCCTTCCTTTTGGTGAGAAAGAAGCGAGCTAGCTCAGGAATTGTATGACTCCGTACACTCTCAGCACACAGTGCTGACTGATGTGCACACAGGACATCTTGAGGCCTGGCACCAATCCCAGGATTCGACGTCCTTCTGCGCTTGCTCGCCGGGAACGTCCTGCCGTGGAAAGCAGCTGGCGCGTCTCCACGAGGCCGTGAGCATTGAGAGCCAGGGACACAGCCGCCAGAAAGGGAAGCGGTCCTTGCTGTCAACAGGTGTCTGGGTGGTGGAGAATTTCCCCCTCGAAGCTCCATCATCAAGGTTTCCCACCTGGTTTCATCCACCCAGACCCACTACCCACTCACTATGGGCTCTCCCATTCTAGAGACAGTTGTCATGGCAACATTTTCAGAGTAAGGAATTTTGACAACACAACTCTCAGTGAGCCAGGGCGACTCTGCACCGTGTTCACTGCACACCTCCTGCACAATGAAGGTGCATAAGTTCAGATACAGTGATTTCCAAACCTCCCTGGACTTTGGGTGCCAGCCATCCCAGTGACTTGTTCAGTCAGTGCCAAGAAGAAGGAAAACTACAGTTTAGGGGCCGGCGCTGTGGCATAGTGGGTAAAGCCACCGCCTGCAGCGCTGGCATACCACATGGATGCTGGTTTGAGTCCTGGATACTCCACTTCCAATCCAGCTCTCTACTATGGCCTGGGAAAGCAGTGGAAGATGGCTCAGGTCCTTGGGCCCCTGCACCCATTTGGGAGACCTGGAAGAAGCTCTTAGCTCCTGGCTTCAGATCGGTGCAGCTCTGGCCATTGTAGCCATCTGGATAGTGAACCAGAGTATGGAAGACTTTCTCTCTCTCTCTCTCTCTCTCTCTCTCTCTCTGCCTCTCCTTCTCTCTCTGTATAACTCTGACTTTAAAATAAATAAATAAATCTGGGCCAGCACCATGGCTCACTTGGTTAATCCTCTGCCTTCGGGGCCGTCATCCCATATGGGCACAGGGTTCTAGTCCCGGTTGCTCCTCTTCCAGTCCAGCTCTCTGCTGTGGCCCAGGAGGGCAGTGGAGGATGGACCAAGTGCTTGGTCCCTGCACCCACGTGGGAGAACAGGAGGAAGCACCTGGCTCCTGGCTTTGGATCGGCGCAGTGCCGGCCATTGTGGCCATTTGGGGGGTAAACCAACGGAAGGAAGATCTTTCTCTCTCTCTCTCTCTAACTCTGTCAAATAAATTTTTAAAAAGTAAAATAAATAAATCTTAAAAAAAGAAAAACTGTGGCTTAGCCCAGTGCCCTTGGCTCTTCCTTTAATAACCCAAAATGAAAGTTGAGGGGAGAGCATTTAGCCTTATGGTTAAGATGCCCGTATCCCATATGTGAGTACCTAGGATCAGTTCCTGGCTCCAGCTTCTGACTCCAGCTTCCTGGTAATGCAGACCCCCGTAGGCAACAGGTGACAGTGCAACTATTGGCTCCAGTCATCCTTGGGAGAGACCTGGATTGAGTTCCTGGCTCCCAAATTTGACCAGGCCCAGCCTGACCACGGTGGGCATTTGAGAGTGAACCAGCAGATGGCAGCACTCCCTCTGTCTGTCTGCCTCTCAAATAAATAAATACTTTTTTTTTTTTTTTTAAATAAGAGGAAGTTCAAACTCTGGCAGATACAGAGCTCTGCGTTTTTTTAACCTTTCCGGATGCATTTGTTCACAGAAGACTAGAACTAGTTGAAGCCAAGATATGTCCAGAAAACCACAGTAGCTGAAGTAAGATGTGGAGGGAAGGTTGTCAGTGCCAACTCAGAGCTGCACTGCCTTGCGATGCAGAGGCCCCCAGGAGCTCTCGACCCAGTCCTGTGGGATTACGAAGATGGTTTCCCCACAAGCCCCCGCTGGTGTCCCACTAACTCACTCACTCCAGGAAAACGCTGCCTGTGGCTCCCTGGGAAAATGCACACTCTGTTCTCAGCAGGTTTAGGCACAGAGCATCCCCGGGCTTCCTCCTGAGAGTCTGCTCCTCCCCCCTTCCGGAAGCTTCATGCCTAGAAACGCGTTAGCACCAGAAAGGTAGGGCATCCAACATGGCAGATACTCCACTTCTGACTGTGAAGATGGGGGACATACAGGGTGAGGTCTGGGGAGCTGAGATACAGTGGGTCCTCATTTGCCATTCTCGGGGTCTTCCTACAGCTGCCAACAAATCCTGAGACTCTAACCCTTGTCAAATCCAGGATTAATTGACAAACATGGAAAATGAGCTCCTCTCCACGGGAATGTTTATTTTATTAAAAACTCCTACGGAGTCCCCCAGAGAGGCCATCTGTGGCCCAACAATAAAGAACAGGGCTTGTGTTTTCACACAGGCACTCCCTCCCCAGCCACATTCAGACAGCTGCTCCGTGACGGCCCCAGTTTCCTGCCCCCAGGTTTTTAGCTTACCAGATCCTCCCTTCCATCTTAACGTCTGAGATCATCCAGGGCTGGTGCGGCATTGTGCAGGCTAATAAATACTGCCGTTCCAGGACTTAACATTTGTACACTGAATTATGCATTAGCATTGTACTAGCATGTGTGTTTCATGTCATCCATTGCATATTTCACTGTTTGGACAAGACAAGCCCATACTCAACTGGGCAGACTGAGGGAAGCCAAGCCCAGGGCAGTACACAGAGAGAGTCAGAACAGCAGGAGCGCATTAGCTCTCCCCCCAACTGCTGTACGTTACAGAGAACTGGCCTTTCCCAAAGGTACTTGAAACAGGAGCACAGTTTCTAAACCTCTTTCAATAAGTTTTTATGGGCAGAAGTCCAGTAGACAATTCTAATTCTGAAGCAGCAAGTAGGTCGTTTGTCCCAGTTAAGGATTCCAATGAGGTGCGAGGCAGGGAACGTCAGCCAGCAGTTGCATGTAAGCAGTACTGACGCTCCTCACTGGACACCACAGCCAGCAGGTGCTTTCCTTAAGCTAATGAATGAAGCAACCGGCAGGCAGGAGGCAGTCACACGCTCGCCTCAGTGAGCACCGGCTTTGACCTCTTCTCCATTAATGAGGAAACTGGGTCACGGGGGGGGGGGGGGGGCTGACGTTTGCTTGTGATCCCAAGAA
>CM027389.1:109451097-109473183 GCA_015711505.1 Sylvilagus bachmani | reverse complement strand
CCCCCCACCTCTCCTGTGTGCCCCCTACCTCTCCTGTGTGCCCCCACCTCTCCTGTGTGACCCCCACCTCTCCTGTGTGCCCTCCACCTCTCCTGTGTGCCCTCGCACCTCTCCTTTGTGCCCCTCACCTCTCCTGTGTGCCCCTCACCTCTGTCTCAGGAGTCCAGGGAGTGCTGGAATGAGTGGGAAGATGTGCCCAGCCCCAGGCTCTCACTGGCAGGGAACCCAAGCAGACACAGAACTCTGAGCCTCCCCTCCCCTGTTGTGCACAGACACACTCTTGCATACAAAGTGGTTTACAAATTACTCTCATAACAATAATAATGATCTCGCTATTTTTGTGGTTAATTGTGATCATAATAAACACACATTCAGCACTTGCCCTGTGCATCTTCTCCTTAAGTTCCCTTCACAGTCTCACAAACTACCCCTATCTGGACAATCTGTAGGCTAAAGGAGGCTAAAGAGCCATTTTCAGTATCAGTCGGCTAAGTGTGCACTGACATTCGGGGCTGGCCTCTCTTGATAAGACTTTCTCTTAGAACCCTCTGCCTGCCTCAGTTCTGGTCAGGCCCCTTCTGCATCTGATTAGGAACAGCTGGGAGCAGTGGGCCCTCTGGACAGGCCTATGGGGCCCCTGGCAGCAGGAGTGCTCCCCTGGGTCCCAGTGCCCTTGGGCACCATTGCTATGGTGACAGCACTTCTCAGCCTAGGAGATGCCACCCCACAAGTGGGAGCTCTGGCCCGGGGAGGGGACACACGGTCCACTGGAGAACAGACAGACCCCGGGGCTGTGACTCCGCAGGCCAGGCTGTCTCTCGATTGCTCTAGAAATCCTTCCTCAAAGCTACCAGACCGGCAACCAGGCCTGGATTCCCCAGGCAAGGATCACAGCTCAGCCACATGACCCTGGCTGTGTGCAGACACTGAGGCTCCACGAGGGACCTCGGGGCTGTCATGCTCGGCCTACGTGCTACCGACCTCCAGGGGGTACAGGCTGGAGGTGCTGCTGGCATCCTGCAGCCTGAGGGGCAGCCCCAGCAGAGGGACCCAAGCGGCATGTCAGTCGCACCCCCAAGCTCTGCGTCTGTTTAAGGATCCCCTGTTCTCCCGAGATCCCCCTCCTGCAGCCACACCTGCCACTGTGCTGCTGTGACCAGCTCACGCGCCTGTGCATTGCTTCCAGACCCTGCCTCCGGAGCAGCATCCTCCCAGATCCTAGGCCATGGGCATTCGGTTTATACCACTGTACCTTGTCCAGACTATGCATTAGAACACTGTAACGTGCCCAAGACCCATGGCTAGGGTGTGTGTGCCTCCTGTCCATCAATGTCATGAAGACATCGATCCAGTGGCTCCATGATAGGTGGTACGACCATTCCAGGTTAAGGTCATTAGTAGCATTAGAACAGAAATGTCCATTGAAACCCAAACTTGGGAGTTTAAGCCTCTCTATAAGTCATCATTTAAGTTTTTAGAAAAATCACAAAATCACCTGAAAGATTGTCCTTAAACTGATAGAAACAAACCTGGAAGCCTTGCTGAGGACATTGTCCACCGTGGAAAAGCAGAGCCTGCAGCTGCCTGCTCCCACTCCCCTCCCTGGTCCTGGGAACCTCGAGGGCCGTCGTTGTGCTGGGGCCACCCCAGAGTGCCCAGGGCAGGGGGTGGGGCGAGCCCAGCAGGAGGTGTGGCCCCGCAGGTACAGCCTGGCCAGGC
Organism: Sylvilagus bachmani; assembly: GCA_015711505.1. NCBI lineage: Eukaryota > Metazoa > Chordata > Mammalia > Lagomorpha > Leporidae > Sylvilagus > Sylvilagus bachmani. The sequence continues at coordinate 109,471,464 of CM027389.1, read as the reverse complement.
AGAGAAGACGGTGCCTGGATGAGAGGTGGCAGAAGCAGATGGTGGGGCCTGCAGGGCTCCTCTATCCAGGGAACAGAACCCTCGGGAGGGCCGATGCATGCTGGTGAAACCACACTCAGGGGACACCAAGTCCGAGCTCCTGGCAACTCTCCAGGAAGGGCTGCTGCCTCCCTCCTCACCCCTGCTGGACCACTCGAAGTCTCTCAGCATCCATCTCCCAGGGACCAAGAGAAGTAAACCTGACCATCCTCATCCTCCACAAAGACCCTCACCCCCGCTGTCTGGTGGAGCCCAGGTGGTCCATGTCCGGCTCTAAGGCCAGCTCCCCTGACTTGGCATGGCCACAGGGGCGAGCTGCAGCTGGAAGCTCTCTGTCAGAACACTGCCGGTCACCTGGCAAGGACACAGCACTGGAACTGCGTGGTGTAGGTGCATTGGGTAAGACCTCAAGCAGAGCTTCCTTCCTCTCCTTGCTGACCCTGTGGAGGTCACGAGCAGGGTCCAGCATACTACCACCTGCCAGACACTCAACCTTGGGCTTGACCATCTCCAAAGGCAGACAATACCGGCCTCTGGTCGCGAGGATAAACGATTCCGGAGTGACACTTACTGATGTTTTACAGGCAAGACAGTCTGCCAACTCCGCCACCAAGCAAGTTCAAGTACACCCACTGGCTCTGCGCTCACCACCTCCGAGGTCATGGCGGGGAGGGGCAGGTGACATAAATCAGGGAAGACAAGAAAGGCAAACTGAGTCCTTAGAAACACAGGTTCCAACCCCGACGGGTTTTGGAGCCGCCGCTTATTTGAGCCGTGGCCCTGGGCAAGTTGTGATTTTTCTCATCTGTGAAGTTTTTCCAAAGATGAAATAAATCACACTTGTCAATCACTGAGCACCCAGTGAGAGGCCCAGCAGTGTGAGCTGTGACCAGAGTTCTCCTGGCCATGGCTGTTACTCTAGCTGCAGTGGTTACTGTTGGCAGCTGAGTTAAGGAACCAGTTAGGACTTCCACAGCTGCAAGTCACAGCTGCAGATGTCCTGGTAGACTGAGCCGAGAGGAAATGCTCTGCCCATCGTGGCCAGGAGGCCATGGCGAGAGGCGGCCATCGCCGAGCCCAGGCCCTCCCTCCTGTTCTGTTCACTGTTTCACCTCCTGGCCTCTGCTTGAACAGACTCTCCTATATTCAGATCGCCTTTCTCTGTTTCAGGAGGAAAACGGTGTCTGAGAACCTCAGTATTTTATCTTCAGTTTCCATGAAGATTTGTTTTTTTCACACACATGAAAGTACGCCTTCTCCGACCTTCCACAACTCTGAACAGCAGATTGCAGGAACAGACTCCAGCCACTGGGGCTGCTTCCACGCCCAGCTTGGGCTGGTTGCTGACTGGGGGGGAGGAGCCCATGACCAGGCCTGAATCATGCATACTCCACGACTGGCACCCCCACTGCTGTCACCAGGCTGGGCGAGGAGTAGTTCCCAAGGCAACAGGGACAGCAGAATACGCAAGCCAGGGAAACAGCCCAGATGGACTCAAAGGGCACGCACAGGCTTGAAACAGAAATGTGTGGGGCAGACTTTTGGCCTAGTGAGTAAGATGCCTGTGTCACATACCAGAGTACCTGGGCTCGAGTCCCAGGTCCGGACCCTGACTCCAGCTTTCCACAGACCCCAGGAGGGAGCAGGTCATGGCTCAAATGACCAGTTTTCTGCCACCCACTGGGAGACCTGGATTGAGCTCCAGGCTCCTGGCTACAGCTTTGGCTCAGTTCTGGTTATTTCAGGCATTTGGGAAATGAATTTGGGAAGTGAAGTGAACTGGTGGACAGAGTCTCTCTGTGTGTGTGTGTTTATGTCTCTGTTTCTATCTCATAAAAAAAAGAAAAAAACTGTAGAATGAGGCAGTGAGGTAGGGAGACGCTCAGAGGGTCTTTGGGAGGAAACCCTCGCCCATCAGGCACCTGGCTCCCAGTGTTCACAGGAGGATCTGAAGGCCACATGCGTTCCAGTGCATTGATGATTTTACTTGCAGGAATAAAATCACAAACATCAGGACAGAAGCTTTTTGCGGTCCATTTCCTACAAGGCGTTTCATAAATGTATCCCCAAAATAAAATTAATTCAATTCTTAACATGTGAATTAACATATTTTTAAGTTTTTTTTAGTAAATGAGAAGTCCATCTGTGAGTCTTGTTTCCCCTTCAGTGTTTCCCGCAGTCCGCTGCTCTGACCCCACAATTAAAGCACATGTCCAGAACCCAACTTCTCGTTATCCCTACACCAGCTGGAGAAGCAGGGCAGGTAAGTGAAGCACACTCTATGTGTTCCCATGCCTCTTCATCCCTCCCAGAGGATTTCAGGGCTTTGGCGGATCCGTGTGGAACACGCCACACCAGCCCTCTCAAACACCAACCCCGGAGACTTCCTGACCACACAGTCTGCTGTACACTGGGGGTGGCAATAGGAGTTTATTCCCAACCGAGCGAAACAGACGGCTGAGTGCAGAGCCCTGCTTCAGCGGCAGAGGCCTGGAGACAACCTGCTGATCACCACCTGTCAACACCTGTGCACTCAACGACACAGAGTGTGGGGAAGGGGACTGTTTTTCTTCCTAACCCAAATCGGAGGAGCCTCCCCCACCCCCACTCTGCAAAGCAGAGCTCAGGCCACAGATGACCATGGTTCCTAGGGCTCCCACAGCACCTCCACCACATGCTGGGTGCCCCTTCAGCCTAATAACTCCTGGTTTCTGCCTGGATTGCAGCCTAACCCAACCTCCCCCTTACCCCCAGCCATGAGCCAGGCCTCTCTGATGCTTGGTCCTGACTCCTTGTCTTAATGCACTGTGATTTAAATCTTCTCTCTGGCCCCTCAAGATAGCTGTCTTTATAAGAGCCACTTAGAAATTCTGCACCCAGGTCTGTCTGTCTGCATGACCTGGAGGCCATCCCTTTCAAATGGAATCACCAAGGGAGTTCCGGCCCACTCTCCCAGGCTAAGGGTCAGTATGCTCTGACTATTACACAACACCTAAGGCTGGGCAACTTTATGCCAAGGTCACCAGTCCTGGAGGGTCAAGGGCATGGCAACAGCATGAGCTCTGTGCTAATGAGGGTGTCAGTGCAGCTGGCACCAGGTGGAGGGAGCCGTGCAAGACGGAGGGGCACGTTGCCACCCAGGGAGCCACAGACTCAGGCCCCACTTCCCTTCTGAGGACAGAGCTCCCAGTGAGCCACGGACCTCTGCGAGGCCGCACTTACTCTGACCACCATCCAGGAGACTCAGCTTCCAACACCGGACCCCCAGGGGACAGACCAGCTCCTGACCACAGCCCATGTCTGGGAGGGCAGATCCAGCCTCACTGAGGCTGACAGACGTGGGTATGCCCAGCTTGTGCAGCCCTGCACAGTAACGAGTGCCAAGGCACTGTTTTATCCCTTAAATCCCGTAGACGTTTCCGCTGACCACGAGCCCTCCATCTGCTGTCTCTGTGAGTTGATCTTTGTCTTCTAGAGTTTTCTTGGATGGCCCCATGCAGTGTGGACTCTTGTAGGTCTGCCTTCTCCCGCTTGCACAGTTGTTTTTGGTGATCCCTTGCTGTTGCTATATGCATTGGGGGTCCATTTCCGCTCACTGCTGAGCAGCGTGCTCTGTGTGGACATATCAGGTGTGTGCCCCCGTCCACCAGTTGCTTCTGACTTGAGGCTATCCCAGATGGGGCCGCTCTGAATATTCACGCACAGAAACCAGCTCTAGTGCTGCCAAGAGCTCTGCCCCTCAGGCTGTAGACTCCCACCGCTTCGGCCTTGCATCTGCCACTGCTCCAGCGTTCTCCTAAACTCACACACACACAGCTGCCCTGTTGACCAAACTCACTGCCCAGGGGTCCACCACAGGGTCTCCACTCAGTGGGCCAGGTGCACCCACATGTGAGTGAGCACTCACTGCGAGGATATGATTAGAGCTTCCTCAGCAGGAGGCGCTCAGTGGGATGTGGTGTGAAATGGGGCCACAGCGGTGAACTGAAACCTCTCAGCTCTCCTAGATCAGCTGGTCCTGTCTGCTGCCACGGAACTGTGTTTCGTGTGGGGAGTTGACCTCGATCCGCCCTCCCACAGCCAGCCACCTGCCAAGCTGACGAACGTTAGATCAGAAAGATGAGGCTCTTCAGGCACAGGTGGCACAGGAGGAGACAGGAAGTGGGTGAAGGGGTACTGCGACAGCCTAGGGGGATGGATGGGTGGGAGCTGCCAGAGAGGGGAGGGCAACTGACGACTACCTTCTTCAGAAAACCTGTGTGTAGAACTGCTCTGCCCAGGGACTGCAAGGATCCGGCTTTCACACTGCGGATGCACGTGTCCCCTTCTAGCTGCTGTTTAAGACGTGCAGGGGTGCAGGCTCACATTCTCCGTGTGCTGCCTGTCCTGGGTGCTTGGGGTACACAGTCACCCCCAGTGGGGCTCAATCATCTCCATCTCCACAGCCACCATTGATCCCCCAGATTACGCTGAGCGCCTCGATTCCTTGTCTCCCTGATGACATCATCCACCTGCTTCCCCAGGGTGACGCTGACACCTGCACCGCCTGCAGGCTGCACCGTCACTTCCTAGGCCTGGCAGAATGACTGTGCTCTGGCCGGGCCAACCTCCTGGACTCCACGTGGTCCCCAGGGCCCTGCTCAGGTTTCACTTCCTCTTGGAAGTCTCTCTTGACACCCAGACAAATGCAACCTGACCCTTGATTACCTGTGCCTGGTTTACCTGCGCTTGGGTCATCCAACCCTTAGATTTTCTGGGCTTGGATTACTGCACTCAGCTTGAGTGGATGTTTCCAAACGGGCCTTTCACAGAAACCACCCGAGAGGGGGAGGCATTCTCAGCAGAACAACGGAAGGCAAAGACTCTTGCATGGCTCATTACTCTGGTTAAACATATTTGCTTTGCTCTGCTATTGTCAGAACCATCTGTAGCATTAACAAATGAGAATGTGTATGTATCATAGATTTGAGATCAGCGCACAGAAGTGGGTGGATTGCGGGAGAAGACGGGCTGGTGCTCCTGGCAGACCTGGTTCCTGAAGTCAGGAGCTCACGGGTGAGGCCCTGAGTAGCTGACCAGGCTTTCCGGGCATTTGGCCAAGTCAAGTTCTCCCCATCATCTTCCCCACTTCCTAGAGGAGGGGAGGAGGCCTGGCACAAGGACAGTGTACGGTCCATGGCTCAGCCCCTGCCAACCTATGGGCAGGAGGCCCCTAAGAATTGCAAGTGTCCCACAGTGCCAGGGACTGAGAGATGCCCACTTGGACTGACACCCCTCCCAGCCCCAAAGGATTCTCACTGCCTGCTCACCCTGGCTCCCAGGCCCCTCCTCCTGGACACTGCTGCTCTAACGTCAGGGCCCTCAGACTCGGCTTCTCCTGAGACCTTGTGTCTCTGGGACATTCCTGGGGAATCCTCTGCCAGGGCTGTGTTCACTGTGGGTTTCTGCCAAAGCTTCCCCCATTTCCCACTCCAAGGCTTCACCTGCACAGACAGCACTTGGCCAGATCACTCCTCCCCACATTCTACCTGCAGCCTCCACACCTGGCCCCTGCGCGGCGCCTTTCCCTTCTGGCTACTTGGACATTTGCCTTCTTTCCCATGACATCAAACCTGCAGTCACCCTGACCTCATTCCATTCTTGCTTAGAAATTCACACTGGAGCTAACTGTGATCTGCAAAACTCCATCTCTCTCCAAAGACATACCCGGCACCCTTCCGCTCTCAGTGCTGTTACCCCTACTGATTTCAAGTGTCTGTTTTGAACCCACATCCCCAAGCTCGATCTGCTCCGACCTGTAGGGAGGACCTGTTCCAAGCTATAGCCCTTGCAGGGTTTGCAGGGGTGAAGATGCTCCCCCTTGCTGAGTTGGGAGGGAGGGCAGAGGCAGGAGGGAGTGGCCCTTGACCTCCAGAGGAAACCTCCCGCCAAGGGGAGTGGGCAGTGGGGCCCAGCCCACCTGCTGGCTGAGCTCAGGCAGGTACAGACACCTGGTGTGTGTCTTGTGATAGATCCGCGTGTTGTAGGACCTGACATTCAGACAGCAGGCCCTCTCTAAGAGAAAGAATATTCTAACCCAAAACTAGGGGCAGGGCCTGGGAAGGCGCTCTGAGTTGGAGGGGCCCTAGGGTTTATGTCCCAGTACTCTTCAGCCAGCCACGTCCGCACACGACCGGGCAGCCACCACAGGAATTTTGACACATAAAACTACAATTCCTCTCACCATCCCCTCAGCAATATGAAATGCTAACACTTTCAGTATGTTTTTCAAATTATTTTTGCAATTAAACTCCTATTTACAGTCCAAGTCCCATAAAAGCTTAGTTAACAGTTTACAAGGGGGCTGAATTTTAAATGTCAGAGTTATTATAAATTCTTAATCAAAACATCATAAGGATCTCATGTTTTCAGTTTCTTTATTTTTTAGCATTTATTTATTTATTTGAAAGGCAGAGTTACAGAGAGAGAGAGAGAGAGAGAGAGAGAGAGAGAGAGAGGTCTTCCATCTGCTTGTTCACTCCCCAGATGACCACAATGGCTAGGACTGGGTCAGGCCAAAGCCAGGAGCCTAGAGCCTCATCTGGATCTCCCACATGGGTGGCAGGGGCCCAAGTACTTGGGCCATCTTCTGTTGCTTTCCCAGGCACATAAGCAGGGAGCTGGGTCAGAAATGGAGCAGCCAGGACAAGAACTAGTGCCCATGTGCGGTGCCAGCATTTCAAGCAGCAGCTTAACCCACTCAATGTGCCACAATGCTGGTTCCTTATTTAGTTCCTTAGCATGGAGAAAAATACAAACACCACTTTCTCTACTGTGCTGTTAGGGCCACAGGTAAGCAAAAATGACTCACTGTAACTATGTACATTTGAAAAAATTCTTTTTTATAAAAGTGTTAGTTGAATGGCACAAGGAAATGCATCACAGCCAGTATTACTCTGCACAGTGGGGATCCACGCATAAATGCCCATTCGTGCTTCGCTCCTCCACGTGTAATGATGTTGAGAAAACCACATGGCAGTAATTAGGTCAGCAAATCCTAAAAATATATTCTCCAAATAGTTGCAGGAAGAATCTACATTGTCTTAAAAAAAAAAAAGCATCATACAACTCAAGCAATTAGCTCAACAAAAAATGACATTCTTAGAAAAATATTAAAAAATGAAAAATCTCAGAGGTTGACGTTTGGCGTAGTGGGTAAAACTACCACCTACAATGCCAGCATCCCATATGGGTGCTGGTTCATGTCATGGCTTCTTCATCCACTTCTGATCTAGCTCCCTGCAAATGCACCTGGGAAAGCAGTGTAAGATGGCCTAAGTGTTTGTGCACCTGTCACCCACATAGGAGACCTGGAAGAAGCTCCTGGCTCCTGGCTTTGGCCTGGCCCAGCCTTGGCTATTGCAGTCATTCGGGGAGTGAACCAGAGGATGGAAGATTGCGCTCTCTCTCTCTCTCTCTCTCTCTCTGTGTATGTGTGTGTGTGTGTGTGTTTCTCTAACTCTTTCAAATAAATAAATAAATCCTTTTAAAAACAGAAAATTTTATTGTTAAGTATTTGAAGTTTTGATCCTCCAGATAGTTACAAAAGTCACAAAACACCCTTGGAACAGAATCTATTCATATATTCTATCCAGGACCTACAAAAGCTATTTTTCATTTTAAAAAATACTTGATCTCCTCTTTCAAGAAAAAGAAGATATTGAGGTAATAAGATAGTCAAAGAACAATGTAAAAAGAGAAACAATGAGGTAATAAAACAACCTCATCTTCCCTCTACTTTCTGAATTTAATGTTCCATAAATGTGGGTAAATATTTTAAAAACTGTGAAAACATTCTTTTCAAAGTCAATTTAAATTATGTCAAACTGTAAAACTTCTCTCCACTAACAAGCTAGTAACTTGCTATGAGACGTGCTGTGTTAGTGAGAAACAAAAATAAGCCACTCAGACAATGCAATTAATAGCCTCAACATGCATCAACTGACAGGTGTATGAATGGAATTTGGTTACAACACAGGCACAACACAGGTGACCTTGAGCACCTGACCCCAAGTGAATAGAGCCAGCCACAGACGGCTGCATCTTGTGTGCCTCCACTCCCAGGAAATGTCCGATGACTAAGAACTGACAGAGCGATGGAGACTGAAGGCCTCCGACCCAGTGGCTGCCTGGGGCTGCCCGGAGCTGCAGGTAAGGAAGCAAAAGAAGCTACCAGTGGTCAGTCACGCATGCAGGCTTTTTCCTAGGATGAGGAACTAGTCTAAACTTAGGTTATGGTGCTGGCAAACAGATGAAAAGTCATTGAACTGTACACTTCAAAAAGTAGAATCAATCTCAATAACACAATTTTTAAATATAACTGCGTTAAACCCACAGTGGGGTCCCCACAACTTCCTCCTACGATAACTCTGTGTCTCCTGTACCCTGGGGAGAGCAGTCCCCGGATGTGGGAGAAGTGAGTCGCCTTCTGAGATTATTCCCATTTCACCAGTGGTGCCTGCGAGAAGATCTGCCTGAGGTGCACTTGCACTGTCGGCCCAGAAGCCCCTATTAAAGATTCAATTCCGTTAATTTCTAGAATTTTTAAAGTACTGAATATTTAAATTTAAGTCAATTTATCTTTAAGCCAATCAGAACCAGGCCTCAATAAAAGACTATATAATCAAATTTGCTCATGGCTGGGAGAACACTGACACCCTCACGATGTAAACCAACGGCCTCTCTGAGATACACACATGTGGCCCTACAGGCAGAGGAAAAGCACACAGCTTTAACTCTAACATTTCAACCGTGAGTCCAGCATGAAACACGGAAATGCAAACCCACCACTGCCAGTGGGCATGCGACCTTTACCAATTAGATTGCAAAATAAAGAGAAAGGGACAGCCAAGTAGCCTGCAGTCTTCCACATCCCAGATCTCCAACAGCATCCATCCATCACACACAGCACCACTGGGCAGGCCGGGAAACCACAGCCGGCAGCATCAAGCAAGGGCTGGGATGGATCTTCTCAACTCCACAGCACGCCTTGGGAGCACAGGGTCCCCAGCCCAAGAGTCAGAACATGTCATCAGCCATTTCCCAGGGTGCAACACATCAGGGGTTATCTGGGAGAGCCCAGCTCAGGTCAAGTTCAGCATAGCCAAGGTAAAGACTATGGCCTGGGAACTGGGTGCTGGATTCGGCACTGTGGGACTTTCTGTCAATCACAGCTGGTAGGAGAGACATCCTGTCTGTTGATCAACTCTGCAAGTACTGACCAGCCAGCCTCTCCCTCAGCCTGCGGGAGTCAGGAGTCAGGCATGCTGCCTTCTCCTTTCGTGTTGCCAGCATTTATAATACACAGGAACATACCATGTCTTCAACCAATATTTATAAATAAAATCAAAGGTTTTGTCTAGCCCCGTGTAAATAAAGATCAAATTTGTGTCATAAGTTTCACGGTGTTTCAAATTTATGCTATTGAAATCCTGTAATTTCATTAAACAATTTTAATCATTTGTTCTGGCCAAATGCTAAGGACACAGCCTACTATCTGCACTAGACATTATTTGATTGCACTATTTTCTTCTTTATTATCTCTATTGTAAATTTATCTGAAATACAGAGAGGAAAAGAGCGTCTGCTGGCTCACTCCCCAGTGTCTGCCACCGGAGTCTGCTACTCACTCTAGGTCTTCCAAGTGGGTGGCGGGGACCCAAGTGCTTGAGCCACCGCTGATGTCCCTCAGTTCTGCTTTAGCAGGGAGCTGGGATTGGGAGCGGAGCTGGGATTCAAGCCCAAGTACTCCGATGCAGGCTGCAGGCATCCCAACCCAGCACCTTCACTGGCCAAACGCCCAGTCCTCGACCTGTTACTTTCTGCATTGCCTGAGGGAGACTCACTTTCTCTGTTGAGTCTGTTTCTAGGTGAGGAACAGGCCAAACATGCCCCCAGATTCTTGGCACGATTCAAAATTCTTTTGGATTCTTCCTAAGTGGCCATGGGACAAAGGAAAAGACCCTTGTGGCATCTGAGTTTGCATTTGCCAGGCCTGCCTGAAGAAAACGTTTTCCTCCCAGAGCAGCATGGGCCCCGACGCCAACACCCTCTGCCGAGGCTGGAGCCAGGGATGCGGAGCCGAGCAGGAGCTTGAAAGAGCCGAGTCCAATCCTCACACACGTGCAGCAGCACGTGAGGCAAGCACACAGGAGTGACTTCCATGGGTAAGCTTCACCTTCACCTCCAGAATGACCACTGGCACCTAAAATAAGGGACCCCACAAGGCAGAAGTGGGTGAATGGGACCACATCCCAGTCACCTGGCACTGAAGTCGTGGCTCCAAATTCTCCTTTCCTGAGGCTAAGCCTGGTCCCCTCCTGCATAGCACACTGCAGTAGCCAGTTCCCACCCAACGTTACCAGTAAGTGTTTCAGAAGTCCACTCCTGACAGCATGCGTCCAGCCTCCTCAGGATGGGAGAGTCTGGTCCACCTCAGCTTTGGAGGCTGCCAGGGAGGATGAGAGCACTCACAGATGCCTCAGGCTCTTGATCCTGCTTCCCTTAAAACCTCAAGACTCCTCACAGGAGGACGTTGCAAACCCCGTGTGCAGCTGCAGCTGTACCGTGGGGAGAACACACAGTGGCTCCACTCCTCCACCTTCACTGACAAACTCCTGTGAGTCATGTCTGGGCTGCTGTGACGAAGTCACACAAAGCAGACAGCTTACTGTGACAGAAGTTAGCCCTGCCTGTTCTTGGGGCCAGATGCCAAGATCAGGATGGCCCAGGGCTGTGCTCCCTCCTAACACCAGAGGCAGGGTCCTCCCTGCCCTCCCAGCTCTGAGGCCCCCCACAGGCTCCATCTCTGTCGCACTCTGTGTCCCACTCTCTGTGTGCATCTGGGCCACACACCCCTGTTCTTACAAGAACGTCCCTCTTCCCATTGGGACCCACCCTACTCCAGTATGCCCGCATCTTAATTTGTTACATCTGCACAGACCGTATTTACATAATAAATAATAATTTATATTAAATTACATAATAATAATAATTTATATAAGTTCACATTCTGAGGTTCCTGGTAATGTGAATTTTGGAGGACACTTTTCTCTTTTTTAAACAATTTTTTTAAAGATTTATTTGAAAGTCAGAGTTACAGAGAGAGAGAGAGAGAGAAAGAGAGAGAGAGATATCTTCCATCTGATGGTTCACTCCCCAGGTGGCTGCAATGGCCGGAGCTACATGGATCCGAAGCCAGGAGCCAGAAGCTTCTTCCCAGTCTCACACACGGTGCAGGGGCCCAAGGACTTGGGCCAACTTCTAACTGCTGTCCCAGGCCATAACAGAGAGCTGAATTGGAAGCAGAGCAGCAGGGTCTCGAATCTGCACCCAGGGAATTAACCCACTGTGCCACAGCACCGGCCCTGGAAGACACTTTTCAACCCAGCACAGGGACACCCTGCAAAAGTCCTGACCAAAAAGTCCTGACTCTTCATGAGCATGCAAAACTCACACACACGAAAGACACGGTATCATGGGTCAGAAGAGGGAAGACACTCTCAGCAACTAATTCCACATGGAGTCCTTGGCTGAATACCGGTCCAAAAGGAACGTGGAGGGTCAGGGGGCAGACGGAGCAGTGCCCATGGACTTCCCAGCACAGGGCCGGTGTCAGCTTCCAGGCTTCTATAGAGAATAAGACTTACATAAGTCGCCAAGCTTAGTGGGCGGGGTGACAGGTATAATGCATGCAATCGCTGTACTGTTTATGCAACTCTCTGTAGGTCTAAAACGCTTTTTCAAATGGAGAGTTTTAAACATTAGTGTAGGAAGAGACTGCAGGAGACTGAAGGGGCACAGCTAGGAAGTTTACCATGCTACACCGTGGAGAACCTTGTGGACAGGTAGAACACGTGTCATCCTTTCACGCCCACTGAGGAGGGAGCTGAAGATGCCCACACACCAGCCCACAAAGCAGCTCCTGGCAGCCACCCAAGCCCTGGAGCAAGCAGAGCTCGTTCCCTACAGGGCTGTGAGATCAGAAGTTGGTGCAGAAGAGTTAACTGCAACCTCCCACACACTCGACACACACTAACACTCAGAGTGAAAGCACAGCTCACAGCGGAAATGTTTAAATAGTGAAAACGAACACAAATGAAAGCCATGTGTAGTAATGGTAAGACAGAAAGAAAGAGACTTAAACCCAAACGCTGGAGCTCCAGTGACGCAAGATGGCAGCCACCACGGGCTCGACAATTTACGAAAACAGGATATACAGCCTTAGAATAGAATGTGGACCTAAACACCCAGAAACATCCCACTTTGTATGATTTCTAACAAAAATTAATATGAACGGAGTTAACAGTTCTAATGGAGGGGTGGCCCCGAGAGCCATCTCCATGCTAGCAAAGTGGGAGAACTCGTACAGCATCCGAGTGGTGCTGCAGGAGCTGCGATGCCTGATGACGGCCAAGGAGAACACGAAGCTGCCTCAGCCGCCCGAGGGCCAGTGCCTCAGCAACTGAGCGGCGGCCCGGCCCTGGCCCCAGCCCCTACCCCGGCCCTGGCCTGGCCCGGCCCAGCCCCGGCCGCGCCCTCTGCAGGAGGAATCTGCTAGGTTCCTCCCGTAGGCCTCACAGTACTGGAAAGGAAGCTCCCACGCAAAGGCCACTTCTCTACAGATACTGTCAATGATGCTAATTTTTTGTCCATTTGAAGTATATAAGTTGTGCTATAACATCATCCCGTCAAGTGTAACCACTGTCCACGTAGCTGAACTTCGGGATCAAGAACGCGTATTTCAGTTGACGCCCATCGTCACTGGTGGGACACGGCTAACTCAATTGTGAAGACACATCACACCGGCAGCTTGCTGCTGACGGCATGGCCTGGGCCTCTGCTCCCCGCCGCCCCACCCCGCCCCCACTCCACGGCAGCCCTCCTGCATGGGCTGGCTCCTCAGAGTGGAGGTGATGGTTTCCAGGGGACTACTGTTGGGTATGGGGGTTTCTTTTTCTTTTTTTTTTTTTCAGTCTTAAAGGATGTCCTTTCCAAGCCTTTGTTCCGTCCCCTCCTCCACTCCTGCCCTGGGTGGAAACATAGATTGTAACCCCTCCCCACCCCCACCCCCACTCCCCTCGGAAATTGGTCTTCGGGGAGGAATTCAAGGCTTTCCCTGGATCTTTCTCCCCCACCTTTGTTGAGGGGCGCTGCTTTTCCCTTACTCTCAGCCCTTGGGGCCCTGCCACCCCCCACCCTCCGGGCGCCTGTCCCTGCATCGGACACCTTTAGGGAAGGTGTTAGGGAGTGTATGAATACAAAATTAACAACTGGGTCAGCGTTGGGGGCTGATCACTTCAAACCTTTCAAATAGCAGAGTGTTACATCATACTTCTAAAAATGGAACCTCTGTCTCTGTGTTGGCCTTGAGTCAGTTATTAGCATCCAGCTGAACTTTAGCGTGACTTTCTCCAACAGTGTTAGGCCCGTCCACCTGGCAGTGCGGTTAGACAACCTGACAGGGCCTCCAGTCAGCCGGCACCTCTTGCTCAATCTGAAACCAACCACTTCTCTTTGCTCCTGCTATTACTGTCCTCAGCCACACACCCCACCCCAGCCGACAATAGGAAACAAAGCATCTCCCTGCGCTTAAGCGGCCTTGTCCCGCGCTGCTGCCAGCTCTTCTCCACACAGCCTCCACACGGTCTCCACGTGATCTCCAGTCTTCACAGGGTCTCCATCCAGTCTTCATGTGGTCCCTATGCAGTCTTCATGTGCTCTCCATGCGGTCTCCACGTAGTCCTCGTGGGGTTTTCACAGTTTCCATGTCGTCTCCACATGATCTCCATCCACTCTTCACACAGTCTCCATCCAATCTTCATGCAATCTGCATGCAGTCTTCATGTGATACCCATGCAGTCTCCAGTGGTCTCTATGTGGTCTTCAGGTGACCCTCACAGTCTTCATGGGATTTCCACGCAGTCTCCAAGTGGTCTCCACACAGTCTTCGTATGGTCTCCATCCCATCTTCACATGAACCCCGGGCAGTTTCCACATGGCAGCCAGAGAAGGCCCTCAAAACTCAAGTTCCTCTGGCTGTGGAAGGGGAAGCTCCAGGCCACTGGCTGCCTCCTTCCCTTCGGGGTATCATTTGTTCTCATTTCTTTGATTTTGTATCGTTCCTGGTTTTGCCTAAGCCGGTAAAACCAGCATTTGGTGCTTGTCACCTGCACTGGTATCCTAGGACTGCTGCAACAAGACACACAACCTGATTGGCTCAGAACAGCACAGACGGATCATCCCTGGGTCTTGGAGGCCGGAGTCAGAAGTGAGGCGGCAGCAGAACTGATCTTCTCTGGAGGCTTCGCGGAAGGGCCTGTCCACAGCCCCTCTCCCGCTTTGCTGCTTCCAGGCGATCCTCGGCCTCCTTGCCTTGCTGCTGCATCTTTCCCTCCTCTGTCCTGGTCTCCACGTGGCCTTCTCCCCAATCCACTCCAGTCCAGTGTGACTTCATTCACCTGGATTTCACCTACAAAGACCTTATTCCCAAAGAAGGTCACATTCCAGGTGCCAGACATTAGAACCTGAGTGTATCTTTCTGGGAAACACTACTCAACCAAAAATATTGCCAGAATAACCTCAAACTGAAAATAAACCTGTTTTACTTAATAAATGAATAAAGCTAAAAATGAATCCTATCCTCCCCCGTATTAACCTCTTCAAAGCTCTGCCCCATAACCCTGGGAGAGGCGGCGCCTGCCACTGTGGATATGGGGGGCCGTGCGAAAGGAGGGAGTGGCTCCTCACTGGTTGCCTGCTCACTGGCTCCCAGCACTCACTTCCACCTCCTGAGACCTTTGTCTCTCATCCTTCCCTGTCCTCGCATGGGGACAGCTTCTACTGATCTTTTGGGTGACTACAAAATCAGAGTACTTTTTAACAGATGTGACAGTTCATGTGTACAAAGGACTTGGGGGTCCAGAGTTGCCACTGAGGGAGCTCTGCCCAGGGACCCTGAGGTACCCTTACTCGGGATCCTGCCCGGACCAGCCGAAGTGCCTCTCAGGAATCGCCTTCGAACACAGATGAGAACCAAGTCACAGCCTTTAAGTCACCTTAACTCACAGCTGCACAATCAGCACCTCATCAATCCTACTTGCTGTTCAAAAACACAAGCGTCACTAACCACCGAGGACAGTCAGAAAATCAGACGGCTAATTGGTAAATCTGAATTTTCAAGAATAAAATCCCTAACTAGCAAGCTACAAACTGAACATCAACTTTTGCAGCTCCAATGAGTGTGTCCCTCAGTTATGACGAACACAGTAAGTGCAGGGAATCTCATGAAAGGCCAGGAACAGAAAACTCTGATCCAAGGGCCAAGCTATGCGAAGAGTTTCCACCTGCAGGCAGTGGCACGGGAAGTGTGGGGCCCCAGCAGCGACCCTGACATCCATGTAAGGTGCCTCTCCATACAGCATTGTCACAAAGTACTGGAAATTACCCAAGTGTCCCTCCCTATCAGAGGAGGGAGATAAATTACTCCACACTCCTGAGTAAAATTCCATGCAAACATGTTAAAATGCATAAGGCCCTTATCTTGGGCCCATCAGGCTACTATTAAAAAACATCACCATAGGGGCTGGTGATGTGGCTCAGAGGGTGAAGCTGCCACCACCATCGCACATGGAGGCAGGTTCGAGTCCCTGCTGCTCCACTTCCGATCCAGCTCCCTGAATACGCACCTGGGAAGGCGGCAGAGGATGGAGGAAGGCTTGGGCACCTGCACCCACGTGGGACACCGGATGGAGGGCCTCGCTCCTGGCTTTCAATCAGCCCAGCTCTGGCCATTGCAGCCATTTAGGGAGTGAACCAGCAGGTGGAAGATTCCCTCTCCCTCCCCCGCACACTCCCCCTTCCCTCTGTAACTCTGCCTTTGAAATACATAAATAAGTCTCTAAAACAATTATAAACTGGGCGGCCACCAACGGCGGAAACTCATCACTCACATTCCGGGTGGCTGGAGGCCCGCACCAACACCAGCAGGATCCGGGAGCGCCCGCTTCCCCGCCTCTCCAGGGCCAGCGGTGAGGCCGTGAGGCCGTGAGGGGGTGAGGGGTGAGGGGGTGAGGCTGTGGGGGCGAGGGTGAGGGGATGAGGGGGTGAGGCCGTGAGGCTGTGGGGGCGAGGGTGAGGGGATGAGGGGGTGAGGCCGTGAGGCTGTGGGGGCGAGGGTGAGGGGATGAGGGGGTGAGGCCATGAGGCTGTGGGGGCGAGGGTGAGGGGATGAGGGTGAGGGGATGAGGGTGTGGGGGTGAGGCGGTGGGGGTGAGGCAGTGAGGCGGTGGGGTGAGGTGATGAGGGTGAGGGGGTGAGGCGGTGGGGTGAGGCGGCCCTCGCGGGCGCTCTGTCCTAGCAGCGCCGTGCCCTCCTGAGGGCTCTCTCCCACCCCGTGACCCCGCGGCGCCCCGCCACACTGGAGGGAGCACCCCGTCTCCATCCCCGTCTCCATCCCCACCTCCCCTCGAGGGCGGGGCGCCGCGTGTGGCGCTGTGCGGAGAGGCGGGAAAGCCGGACTGCGTGCGCGCTGCGTGCGCGTGTCCGTGGGCAGCCGCGCCTGCGCGTGGGCTGCGTGCGCGTGTCCGTGGGCAGCCGCGCCGGGTGCTGCCCTGGCCAGTTTCCACGCGACGCCTCCGAAGGCTTCGCACGGCTTCAGCGCTGCCTGAATGTTGGCGTTGTGAGGTGACGTGTCTGAGTTTTGCGTTTCCGGGTCAGTCCTGAGCTTCACTGTCCCCCGTGACCTGAGACGCCGGCGTGGGAAGAGCCCTGGGCCTGTCGCTTCCTACTTGGCTTCCGACTGCCAATAAGATGAACGGCTGGGGAAGATGCACTGGTTGTTTTTCTAACAAAACTCCAAAAGCTTTGAAACTGCAGCCGCTGGCGTAAGCCCGCGCGTTCTGAGGCTACAGCCGGCGATTCAGAGCGTCCACGAGGCCCCAGCGCCCCGCGTCCCAGGTGCAGTCGTGCGGGGCGGTCCCTGCAGATCCTCCCCAAACAGTAAGTCAGCGCGGTGAGGGACGGACGTCCTGTCAGCACATGTGTGTCAGCCTCGTGAAATGAAGGCTGGAGAAGGAGAAATGTGGGTAAGTAGGACTAACCAAAATTCTACGTAGCAGAGGAGCCCGGGAGCGGTTCTACGTAGGGGAAACACTTTCCCATCCGTATTTTTTTTTTTTTTTGACAGGCAGAGTTAGAAGAGACAGAGCTGGTCTTCCTTCCGTTGGTTCACTCCCCAAACGGCTGCCACGGCCAGCGCGCTGAGCCTACTGAAGCCAGGAGCCAGGTGCTTCTCCTGGTCTCCCATGGGGTGCAGGGCCCAAGCACCTGGGCCATCCTCCACTGCACTCCCGGGCCACAGCAGAGAGCTGGCCTGGAAGAGGGGCAACCGGGACAGAATCCGGCACCCCAACTGGGACTAGAACCCGGTGTGCCGGGTCGCAGGTGGAGGATTAGCCTAGTCCTAGTGAGCCACGGCACCGGCCCCAGTATTTTCTTAAATACCTGGACGTCACCGAGTAGGGGTGGCCAGCTGCACCTCTGGAGACATGAGAAGGGCTGCACACAGGCAGGCCGTGGCTGGACTCCACGTTTCTGGACACCCTGTGTTCTCTGCATCAGCAGCCACTCGTTCCCTGCTAAGAGTTTTTGACCTCTCTTGTCTCCACTTCTCTCTGCCAATTGATGGGGCTGTCTCTGCCCGTTCTTAATTTCTGCTTTCAGTTGCCAGCGCTTAACTGGGGTGCTGTCTCCACACAGCCCCTTCCACACCAGAGCCTCAGCATTGGGCTGCGTTCAGAAGAAAGAGAGACACAGAAGGAGCTGACGCTGCCTGCACCACAGGTCAGCCACATCTGCGTTGGGTTCCAGGCTAGCTGAGCTGCTGGTGTAGTCTGGGGCCGTGGGTAGCATAAGATGCCAATTAAGAAATAGACCCAGGTATCCAGAGATTATTTCAGAAATTGGTCTTTGCTTGTGTTACACATTTATTGCAAATATGCTCTCACACTCCCCCATGCAACCCCTAGTTCCTTCAGTGTGACCCTCAGAGCCAGAACCCGGGTGATCTTCCATCTCTCTACAGACCCCCACCCCCACCCCCACCCCCTTCCGGACCTGTGTACCTCCTGTGGTCACTCAGAGAATCAGTAGCCCTTAATGTGAGCCTGAAATCTGTCTTATTGCTTTAGTATTTTGAAAAACACTTGCAGTCAGGTTGATTCCGGACAGCATGAGGTGGCAGGAAAAGAGGTGATGTGCAGAACGTCTGAGCTCACCAGTTGGCACCCCGGTTTACCTGCAGTCCTTCCTCCCTCCAGGTGAAGCTGGATCAAAGATGACCCAAAGTTTCTCTCCCTGAAATCAAGCTTGGGGATAATTTCCACCTCCTTTACCTCTACCAGTGGCATTGCATCATGAATCAAAGCTTTAAGATGAAATATCCTAACTTAAATTTTTTCTCTTTGGCCAGTAGAAAATTGACGTTATTGGGCAAGCAGGCAGAAGAGAGCTTTTCAGATGTCTCCAAGTTCAAACAATATTCTGCCTTCCTATGAGGCTGACCTCGGCTGCAGATTCAAGGTCGTGAAAGTCCACTGGAGAGATTAATAAACTGGATTTTTCATAAAACTGGCCATGACTGCTGTGCCCAGGCAAATCTGCAGAGCCACACGTCAACACAGCATCTCCCATGAATTTCCACAGTGGGCCAGAGGTCATGCAGTAATGTTTGCAGAAGAGCTGAGATTTTGCTTCTATCTATAGTTTTTGAAACAGTAGCAGAGAACTGATGGCCTCTCCCTGAGCAATGAGGACTCTGCCCTTTAAAGCCCCGCCCCCCACCCCGCTCTGGGGCACACACAGCACAGCGCATCAGCGGGCAGCGGGCCAGGCATGTGCGCAGGGGCTTCGTCTCCTGAGAGCTTCATCACTCAGCTCTACCAGCTGCTAGTCTAGAAAAGATTCCTATCCTAAAGGCAGCTATTTCATAAAGTTCAGGAAGTGTGGGAGTCGACTGGAAAATGCATTTTAGCATTTGTATGTATGTCCCTAAGCAAGAGAAGTTAAATTTAAATTGCACAACAACTCTAAGAGCTGTAAAGAAAGGGAGCTATATATAATTTTAGTCAGTTTTATTAGGAAATCCATGTTAAGAGCGTCTGCACAAATTCCCCAGGGTTCTCCTGAAGCCTCTCAGGGCCTTCTGTGGCGGATTTGATGAGCCTGCCTGGCAGGGCTGCAGCACCCACTCACTGAAGCACAGCCAGTCTAGGGTTGCGGTGGAGTGTTCGGTAGGCATGAGTGACAGCTAGGATCAAGTGGCTCTCAGTAAAGGAGAGGCCCCGGAGAATATGGATGGTTTTCCTGGAGAAGAAATTCTCTTCACCAAGACTGAAGTATGGGGCCAGCGTTGTGGCAAACTGGGTAAGGCCACTGCCTGCTGTGCCAGCATCCCATGTGGGTGCCAGTTTGAGACCCGGCTGCTCCACTTCCTATCGGACTCCTTGCTTCTGTGCCTGGGAAAGCATCAGAGAATAGCCCAAGTGCCTGGGCCCCTGCACCCACGTGGGAGACCCGGGAGAAACTCTTGGCTCCTGGCTTTGGTCTGGCCCAGCCCTGGCTGTTGCAGCCATTTAAGGAGTGAACCAGCAGATGGAAGATCTCTCTCTCTCAAGCAGAATCAGAAGTAGAGCATCCAGGACTAGAATTAGCACTCTGAAACAGGATGTGGCCATTGTAAGCAGCAGCTTAAGCCACGGCGCCACAATGCCAGCCCCAAGTACAGATCATTCCTGTCACCCAAATATTTCCTTGCTCTAGTAGTTTGCTGGTAAATATTATTGACTCTTTAGAAAAAGTGCTACATGTTTAACTTTTATTTATTTAACATATTAATTACTTGACATTTAAAATATTATTATAAATTTAATTATATAAAATATGTTATATACTTTGTAAGTATTAAAATTTATGATATTCTCAGTTCTAAATTCCATACAACCAAAAAATTTTTTCTCTCTCTCTCTCTCCCTCTCTCTGTAACTCTGCCTTTGAAATAAATCTCAAAAAAAAAAAAAAAAAGACTGAAGTGACAGCACCTGCCTGTGTCCAGACTCGTGGTCTGGCCTATAGATTACATACCTGATGGCCCTCAACCTGTGGGAGCGAACTCCTTGAAATAAATCTCCTGATGAATGGGTGGATGGATGGATGAATAGGTAGGTGTGTGGACAGATGGATAGTAGGTGTGTGGATGGATGGATGAATAGGTAGGTGTGTGGATGGATGGAT
>CM027389.1:109438859-109450997 GCA_015711505.1 Sylvilagus bachmani | reverse complement strand
ATGGGTGGGTGGATGGATGGATGGATGGATGGATGGATGGATGGATAGGTAAATGGACAGATGGATAGTAGGCGGGTAGGTGGATGGATGGATGGATGGATGAATAGGTAGGTGGATGGATGGATGGACAGGTAGGTGTGTGGACAGATGGATAGTAGGTATGTGGATGAATGGGTAGGTAGGTAGGTAGATGGACAGTTGGATAGGTAGGTGGGTAGGTGGATGGATGGGTGGATGGATGGGTGGATGGATGGATGGATGGATGGGTAGGTAAATGGACAGATGGATAGTAGGTGTGTGGATGGATGGATGGATAGGTAGGTGTGTGGACAGATGGATAGTAGGTGTGTGGATGAATGGGTAGGTAGGTAGGTAGATGGACAGATGGATAGGTAGGTGGGTAGGTGGAT
The DNA here is from genome assembly GCA_015711505.1 of Sylvilagus bachmani. Lineage (NCBI taxonomy): Eukaryota > Metazoa > Chordata > Mammalia > Lagomorpha > Leporidae > Sylvilagus > Sylvilagus bachmani. The sequence goes on along the minus strand of CM027389.1, from coordinate 109,450,587 downwards.
AGATGGGTGGATGGGTGGATGGATGGATGGATGGATGGATGGGTAGGTAAATGGACAGATGGATAGTAGGTGTGTGGATGGATGGATGGATGGATGGATGAATAGGTAGGTAGATGGACAGATGGATAGTAGGCAGGTAGATGGGTAGATGGACAGAACCTGAGGGTTCTGATTCACTGAAGATCCCTGATGGACACTTCTCCCATTGTATGACAATAATGAATCTATGTATCACATTTGGTGAGTTTTGTGAGGACAAAGCCCTGTGAATATTTTGACTTAATGGACAGATTCTCTTTGTCATAATGTTAGTTCTCTAACGAGTTATCTAGGTCACTCCAGCAGCCAGAAGAATCAAGACAGCTTCCAAATTGTCCCTTGTTTTTTCAGAATGTATGATGTCAGCATCCCATAGGAGTGCCGGTTCAAGTCCTAATGGCTCCACTTCTGACCCAGCTCCTTACTAATGTACCTGGGAAAGCAGTGGAAGATGGCCTGAGTGCTGAGGCCCCTGCCACCCACATGGGAGATCTGGATGGAGACCCAGGCTCCTGGCTTCAGCCTGGCCCAGACCTGGCTGTTGCAGCCATTTGGGGAGTGAACCAGTGGATGGAAGATGTCTCCCCCCCACCCTCACACCTCTCCCACTCCCTGAAACTCTGCCTTTCCAGCAAATAAATTGTTTTTTAAGCACTCAGGTGCATTGCTGCTCTTGTTGCTGTGGGTTTTCCTTAGCTGAGTCACACCGTCCAGCAGAACTGACACCAGCAGCACAGAGTCAGGGCTGCTCTTTGGTGTCCCCAGGAGTCGCAGGCTCCTCAGATTAAACCAGCTGTGACTGCTGCTTTTCTGCCAGCTTGATGGACACATGCAAGGGGACCTCAAAAAATCTGTGGAAACTGGAATTTAAAGAAAGGTTTATTTTGCTACAAAGACATTTCAAAATCCATGTATGTGATGGGGTCTTCAAAAAGTTTATGGAAATAAGTATTGTGAAAAAATTCATGGATTTCAAATTTCTGCATCAAAATAGACATCTTCTTTAAAATGTTTTTATTTATTTATTTAAGAGGCAGAGAAAGAGATCGCCCACCTCTTGGTTCACTCCCCGAATGCCCGCAATGGCTGAGGCTGGACCAGGCCAAAGTCAAGCGCTGGGAACTCAGTCCAGATTGCCCACATGGGAGGTGGAAACCCAACCAGGTGCACGGTAGCACAGAGCTGGGACTTCAACCCACCCACTCCCATCTGGGACACAGGTGTCCAGCCAGTGGGTGAACCACTCTACCAAATGCCTGCCTATACGTTGCAAGTGTATCTTTCCACAAACTCCCTGAAGTGTGTATTTTGGAAGAGACTTGTTGAGAGGGGCTTAAGTTTATCCCTTGGCTCTGAGGAGATCTGTAGCCAAACAAATGCACTCCTCTCAAGAAGTAATTTCTTTTTTTAAAGATTTATTTTATTTATTTGAAAGACAGACTTACAGAGAGAGGTAGAGATAGAGAGAGAGGTCTTCCATCCACTGGTTCACTCCCCAGATGGCTGCAACGGCCAGAGCTGGGCCAATCCAAAGCCAGGAGCCAGGAGCTTCTTCCAGGTCTCCCATGTGGGTGCAGGGGCCCAAGGACTTGGGCCATCTGCTACTGCTTTCCCAGGCCATAGCAGAGAGCTGGATCGGAAGAGGAGCAGGCGGGACTAGAACCGGCGCCCATATGGGATGTCAGCACTTCAGGCCAGGGCTTTAACCTGCTGCACCACAGCCGCCGGCCTCTCAAGAAGCAATTTCTCAGTTTCCTACCCAGGGTCTTCCTCCTTTCTCACTGAAGCGGATGCGATTTGTCTGTATCTGAGCCAAGCAACCCCAGCTGGAAATATTCAAAGCCTGGCTATGCCTTGGCTGAGGTGGGCTATGTAGTTAGGTCTGCGGCTGCTACATCCGTATTGAAGAGGTACAGATATTTTTCTTGTCATCTTCCCCTTAAACAATATAGTATGACAACTAATTACATAAATTTACAATGTATAAGGTTTTATAAGCAATCAAGGTGATCTGAAGCACACAGATGGATAGGCAAAGACTGTGTCATTTTATATAGGGAATGTGAGTTCCCAAAGAGTTTGGTATCTGAGGGGGTCCTAGAACTAGTCCCTCGTGGATGCCAAGCGACAGCTGTATCTGCCTCACTGCCCAATTCAGGCATAAAGGTGCAAGTCAGATGGCACCAACAAAAGGGCCTCACGTATTCTGAACAGCTCTGCTGGAAAGCTTCCAGTAGCTTCTAGCTAGGTGAAAAAAACACATTAAAATGGAAAGTGGAAATTGAGGCCCTTCTCCAAGGAGATTGGCCTTCCATTCCCTGGAAGGCAGAGGCAGCAAGCATTCTGATGTGAGATGAACGGAGGTGCTAGCCATAGTGAAGATACACTGAACAGGAGACAAGTGCCTGCTGTACCCACTGCTCACTCCACGCGGTGACCAGTGACCGTCCATACAGTGACACGTGACAGTGACCGGGCACTGGCACGTGGCAGGTGACAAGAGCCTAAATATATGGCCTGTGTGATTTCACAAGGGCAGGACTTCACAAATGGAGTTTTGAACAACTCAAAGTGAATGAGGGGACCTTGCCTTTGAAAGGAACCTTGTGGTTTTTTCTTCATTATCTTCGTAAACATGGACTTGTATGGTGGCTTTGCACCAAACAGAAAACAATTCTGATAGAACGTGAACATAAGCTTGTCCCATCAGCCCACTGGTGTCCACCTGAAGTTCCCATCACCCTAGCAACTCATAATCACTGCCCAAACCACCCTGCCCGCGTTTCTCCCTTAGAGAGCTTGCCTTTAACCTGGGGCGCTGGGAGATTTAGCAGGTTCATTCATCTCGATTTTATTCTGTAACAACACAAACGCCGTAAGCCTACGGAGTTCTTCACGTTCTTCCTTGTGCTTTCACACACCCCTTCCTACTTCTTACTCACGACATCTTCTGATTCTATTTTACACATGAGGAAGTGGTGCATTGAGAGAACAGTGACTCATCCGGGAGGATGTGACGAATCAGACGAGGCCAGAAGCTACAAGTAGGTCAGTGTTTTTCCCCTTCTGAAGCCAGCTCCAGTGGTGCAGCCCTGGCTCCTGCCCTGACTCCTCCCCAGCCACAAGCCCCAGGGGATTCACTTCTCCTGGCCCCTGACTGGTTCCTCCCGCGCCCAGCAGGGCATGGCGCTGCAGGTACCTCTCTCTCGCTTTGCTGTTCAGGCTCCAGGAATACCCTGGGACTGGACAGGAGGGTGAGCCGGAGGGAACTGCCCGTCCGAGGAGTCCCAGCTCTGCAGACAGCATACAGTTCCCTCTTACCCCTTAATCCCATGCAGTTTGCTATTATCACTGCTGAATCTTGTACAAAGAGCATGTGCATGTGAGGGAGAACTCACACTTCTCACCCTGCAGGGCTAATTTGCATATCTCCTTTATTCATGTTTAAAGATGGTGGATCGGTCAGCATTGTGGCATAGTGGTTTCGGCTGCCACCTGCAGTGCCAGCATTCCATATGGGCACTGGTTCCTGTCGCAGCTGCTCCAGTTCTGGTCCAGCTGCCTGCTAATGGCCTGGGAAAAGCAAAGGAAGATGGCCCGAGTGTTTGGACCCCTGCTACCCACATGGGAGACCCCGATGAAGCTCCGGCTTCTGCTTGGCCCAGCCTTGGCCACTGCCACTGTCTGGGGAGTAAACAGTGGATGGAGGATCTCTCTCTCCCTCTCTCTAACTCTTTCAAAATAAATAATTCTTTAAAAAAATATTTTAAAGGGGTTGGCACGGTGGCGCACTAGGTTAATCCTCTACCTGCGGCGCCAGCATCCCATATGGGTGCCAGGTTCTAGTCCCAGTTGCTCCTCTTCCAGTCCAGCTCTCTGCTGTGGCCCGGGAAGGCAGCGGAGGATGGCCCAGGTGCTTGGGCCCTGCACCCACGTGGGAGACCAGGAAAGAAGCTCCTGGCTCCTGGCTTCGGATCGGCATAGCTCCAGCTGTGGCGGCCATTTGGGGAGTGAACCAACAGAAGGAAGACCTTTCTCTCTGTCTCTCTCACTGTCTGTAACTCTACATGTCAAGTAAATAAATAAAAATCTTAAAAAAATTTTTAAAATACACAGATACAAAGACACTGAGCCTTGCAGAGTTAAGCTCCTGCCCAGGCCCCACGGCCAGGAAGCCACAGAGCAGCGACGAAGTCCAGCATGTCTGGCCCATGCCTGTCGGCCTCTTCGGCCGCAAAAGAAACGACGCTGCTCCCTGCTAATCGGTCTTCAAAAGACTTTTACTTAGAAAGAGTGGGAAAGAGAGTGGGGGACCGGGAGAAGGGGGAGCGATGGCGCGCACATTCCTTAAGGTGGAAAGCTGGCGCACCCCCCTTCTTCTCCCGCGGTCTGCTTATATACCAAATATACCATGCACAGAGCTCTCCAATCCGGCACTTGATCACGATCAGCTGTGGAGTCACGCAGCAGGCAGGGCATCAGCGCCATCTTGTTGTTTACCAAGATCCTCAGCTAGATGGAAAGTTCAATCAGCTGCTACATCCGCATTACTGCTATAAGCCAAGCCCAGCATGGGGGGTCCATGGCAGGCCTATCCATGGGTCCCCACACATGCCCAGCCCATACCTTCGTGGGACATGTGACCGCTGACAAAGCGAATGCATTCTTATGTCCACACCTAAGTGTGAGCCCAGCCTTCCAAGAAAGCCACCAACACCCTGAAGGGGCTTCTAGAATGTCTTGATTGTCATTTATGTTGAAAACCCGAGCACACATCCTGCTGCAGACGGGGGCACATTCTATTTCCTCTCCGCTGCAACTCTCGAGTGTTTGGCTCTGGCTGTCAGGAGAGCATTTCTATCCACGTTTTAACCCAGAGACAGCAACAAAGACAGCAGCCGAAGGAGCAGCCCCGCCCTCCCCCCACGCTGCCACCAGAGAGCATCTGAAACCAGGAGAACTTGGGCAAAAGCCAAAAAGTACAGTCACTTCCGTTTAAAACCCAGAATTCCATGGATCTTGCCCAGTTGGCCAGAGGGTTTGAACCACGCAGGCATTTCCCATCACTGAGGTTGGCGCAGCCGATGGTGATACCTGACTCTTAAATCAGCACCCAATCCCCTCTCACTGTGCCTGTGGAGGGATAAGATTCGGACACACTCCTCACACAGCACCTGCGGCCCTGCTGCAGTCTACAGAAGGGAGGGGAGGGGCTCACCCTGTGGGGTGGGGGGTCTCACACTGTGTGAGTCAGAGGGGTTTCACACTGTGGGGTGAGGGGTCTCACCCTGTGGGTCAGAGGGGTTTCACACTGTGTGGTGGGGTGGGGGGGTCCCACACTGTGTGGGTCAGAGGAGTCCCAGACTGTGGGGTGGGCAGGGTCTCACACTGGGGTGGGGGGCTCTCAGACTGTGGAGTGAGGGGTCTCACCCTGTGGGGTGGGAGGGGCTACACCTTGTGTGAGGTGGGAGGGGTCTCACACTGGGGAGGGGGTCTCACCCTGAGAGGAAGTGAGGGGTGGTCTTGGCGTTGTCATGGGAAGGCTGCTCTTCGGACGTTGGCGCTGGGGCACCATCTAGGACCCCCGTCAGAGGGGTGGGCTGGGAGTCCCCTGCCCCAGTGCTGGCTGCTGGCCCAGGAACCAGAGGGGACCCCGGCCGCGGTCCACTTAGCACTGCGCGGGTCCCCGCCTCCTCGTGGGGACGTGCCACTCCCCGCGCATTCAGTCCAGCGAGGACGCTCGGGCTGGTTCCTGTCCCCTGGGAGCGAGCTCGGGACCCGGGGACGCCCCCGCGGGGCCGCACCGCGCCCGGGTGTCCCGGTGAGCAATGTCCAGAGCGGCCGCCTGCGGGTCACGAGGGCGAGCGCCCTGGGCGCCGCGGCGCCTGGCCTGCACCTGCGCTTCTCCTGCGGGAGCATGTGCCGGCCCCGGGCTCCGGGCCCCGGGCGCGCGCGGCGCGGGTGGGCGCGGGGCCACGCAGCCGAGCGCGCGAGTTCCGGGGCGCGGGGCGGGCCCGCGGCTGGGCAGCGCCGTTTACCTGGCGCGCAGGAAGCCCGCGGGGCGGGGCGGGGAAGCGGGGTGCGCGCCCGCGCCTCGGAGCCGCCGCCCGCGAGCACGAGCCTCGGCCCGGGACCCCGCGCGGCCCGCGCCCGCAGCCGCCGGAGGAGTCGAGCGGGGAGAACGGCCTGGGGCCCCGCGGCGGCCCTCGGCCCCGGAGCGCGAGCGCGCGGCAGGTGGGTGACCCTCGCGGGCGCGCGACCCCGGAACCGGGGCCCCCGCCGGCCCGGGAGCGCGCAGGGGGCCGAGCAGGTGGTATGGCCGGGCGGCCGGTGGGACCCGACTTCGGGTCCCCAGCCCCGTGGCCACTGCGTGCGGGTGTAGACGCCCGTCTACGGCGGCGAGGGCTGCCACCCGACGGGTTGGACCTCGGCCGGCCTGGTGGCCCCGGCGTGGCGGAACCGGTGCGGGTGGAGGTGGGGAGGAGGTCCGGGGCGCGAGGTGAGCGCGGCGGCGGGCGGGTGGCCGGGGGTCCGGGGGTCCGGGCTGGCTCGCGGGCCTTCCTCGCGCCCTACCTGCAGGGTCCGCGCCCGCCCCTCCCCCAGGGCAGGTGCAGTTTCCCTCTGAGCCCCGGTCCGGCTTACGCCTTCACGGGGCCCGCCTGCCTGCCCCGGCCGCCCCCTCTCGTCTCGGCTTTGGGGCCCCCGGGTGGACCCGCTGCAGCGCCCTGCTGGGGAAGCTGGGGGTTGGGGGAGCCGGGAGCTCCGCTGGGGCCCCTGGTGAGGCGCTGGCGGGAAGCGGGTCTTTGGGGCCCTCGTTGTGCCGCAGGTGGGGCCGCCCGCGCTGGGCCTGGCGCGCAGGTGCTACGGGAGCCTGGGTGCCCCCAGCCCAGGGAGGGTCCCCAGGTCGGGAGGCAGCTGAGCTGGCGTCTCTGCCCTCCGAGGCGGGGCCTAGGCCGCAGGAGCCACAGAGCCCAGGTGGGGGGGCACTGACCCCCAGGACTTCCTGCTCGGATTGGACCACTTGTGATCCCTCGGCCCGGCAGCCCTGGGTGCAGGCCCGCCTGCAGGGTGTTTTCAAGGTCCCTGTCTGCCTCAGGCCGCCTGCTGGCTTTGCCTGGGTGTTCCCCCTGTGGTCAGTGACACGATGCAGGTGTCAGCGAGCCGAGCGCTGAAGACCGGAAACCAGCCTCTCGCGAGGTTCCTGCTCCCCTCTGAGTTGTCAAGTGTTAGCTGAGAGCTGTTTGTCCCGGAGTCTGGGTCTAGATTCTTTACAGACGGGGCGCACTTAGGGATGAGGCGCTGCCCTGTGCCTCTGCTGCCTCAGCCGGGCTGACCCACGCCTGACCAGTGAGCGGGCTCTGCTGAGAGTCACCTCCCAGGGCTGACCCACGCCTGGCCAGTGAGCGGGCTCTGCTGAGAGTCACCTCCCAGGGCTGACCCACGCCTGGCCAGTGAGCGGGCTCTGCTGAGAGCGGTGTGTCACCTCCCGGGGCTGACCCACGCCTGACCAGTGAGCGGGCTATGCTGAGAGTCACCTCCGGGAACAGGCATCTGCTGTCCCCCCCCCCCCCCCCGCTAGTTTTGTAACCTTGCTGGACAGAAAAATCACACGTGGAGCGCGTAAGTGACCCCAGGGCCAGGAGGACCCCGTCCCAGGAGCTGCCCTGTGTGGCCTGGGTGAACTGCACACCCGGCACAGGCGCCCTCCATTTCTGTCCAAATCCCACCACTGCGAAGGGCCCCGCACAGGGAATTGGCTACCTGGCTGTGACTGCCGCTGTCTGCGTTGGCCGTCCTCTCCCTGGCCTCCTGGGTTGTCTAGAGAACAGAGTATTCAGATGGCTCCCGCGTGGTGTTAAGTGAATCGTCTGTGTGCGATCGGACACTCGGGGCGTTCCATTCACCCCCTCTAAAGCAAGCCCCGGCAGAGGGCCCACTGCTTGTTGGCCTCTGAGCGGTGGGGCACGCTCCTGCCGCAGGCAGGCCTCACCCAGACGAGCTGACCAGAGGGACAGGCGCGTTCCTGACCGACTGCGAGGATTGAGCTTGCGCACAGTGGGCCTCAGGGCAGGACAGCGCAGGCGGGGTCTCCCGCAAACGGCAACCTGCATAACTGTGCGTGCGTGTTTGGAACCACTGGGACTGCGTGGTCATTAAAATGTGGCCGTGGGAGCAGCGTGTACCCAGTGGTGACGATGCCCGTGTCCCACGGTCGGTTCTTTCCTGCCCCGGCCCTGACTCCAGGTGTGTGCTGTTGTACACCCCGGGAGGCAGCCATCATGGTCGGGCGATCGGGTCCCTGCCAGTTACTGGGTTGAAACCCGGATTGCATTCCTGGCCCTGCAGCCTGGGCCCCTGTCTGTTGTGGGCATTTGAGGAGTGAGCCAGTGGATAGGAGCTCTCTCCCTGTATCTGCCCGGCCGCTGCGTGTGTGTGTGTGTGCGTGCATGTGTGTGGTCTCTGCCCCTCAAACAAACACATAAACGTAGTTCTGAGTGTTAATTCATCCTGGACTCGGTGAGGGGGTGTGAGACGCTATTATGATAAACAGGAGAGTGTCTGCAAACTGAGAATAAACAGAGCTGTGTGACGTTCGCATCTGGAAGACACGAAGCTCTGTAAACGTCGGTGATCGTAAGCAAGCCGCCGTGGAGTGAAACCTGGGCCTGCACGAGCTGTGGCGTGGACGGTGAAGGCCTGGTGGACCGACGAGACCCACGGAGGACCGCAGCCGCTGATAACCAGGGGCGGAAAACCGGAGCGGCAGTGAGAACACGTCCACGCTCACCTCCTGTGCCAGTTTTAAATCCTGACTCGGCTAAGCAGCGAAGAAACGGGATGACTCTCAGCGTGTCCATAGGAATCCCCACTGCAGGGGGCGTCCACCCAGCTGGACACAACGGCACCCTGGGACCCACACGGTTCGCTCCCAGGCATGTCCGTCCTTGCGGGAGCCTCGGGCAGGGCCAGAGCAGGACGCGTGCTCACCAGTTTGCGGTCATTGTAGATGCCAGGCGTGTAACAAGCCCCAGAGATGCCACGTGCCCCTCCACTAGTTTCCTGCCGTGCCACCATCTTGGGAAACTCGGTTCAGGCTGACAGGCAGGAGGCCAGCGTTGATGCAGGCCCTTCACCTCGTGCAGATCTCAGCAGCATGTGAGTGAGCGTCCTCCTTGCTGTGTCACTCACCCAAGGCGAGCCGTGTGACCGCCAGTCCGCAGGGTGGCTTCCTCCCAGGACGCCTGCTGGGTCCCTTGATGGAGTCTGCGCCCTGCACTGTCCCGCCCTGAATTCTAGAAACCACAGTCTCTTCCTCCTTTTCTGTAGCTTCGTCCCTCCAAGGGTGTGCTCTGCTAACGCTGTGTGGCTCTCTTCCTCACTGAGCCCAGCTCCCTTGACGCTCGCCGAGCCGGCGGTCGACCCGAGGCCCATCGCGTGCCGCTGAGCTGGGCTGGGCTGTGGTGTGGATGGGCCCTCCCTCGGAAGGGCACTGGATTCTTGCAGCTTTGAGTTTTTGCAGGGACAGCTTCTGTGCCTCCATGCACAAGTTTGTTTCACTGCTCTGGGTACACCCCCAAGGGTGGAGTTGCTGAGTCGTAGGGGACGGACACGATTGTGTAATAGACTGTCAGCCCTTGTCCGGGGTGGCCGTGCCATTTTACACCCTCACCAGCGTGGCGTGAGCGGCCCGGATCTCACAGCCCGCGTGCTTTTGGTGTCGCTGCTCTGTTGAGCGTGTGGAGTTAGCTCCTCGTGGATCCAGCCCGCAGTGCTGCGTGGCAGGCGAGGCGAGGGGCCTCCCGTGTGGTCGCCTGCCCCCCGCAGACCCTCGGAGTCCCTCCTGTCTCCCTCCCCCTCTCCAGATGCCCTGTCACTGGGTTTGGTGTCGGCTGTGGACTCTCAGTAGCAGCACTTCCTCCTCTGTCTGCCACTTCATCCTCTCCACCGGCTCTGTGGCAGAGGGGACGTTTCTCCTTTCGATGGGCTCTACCTTATGAATGTCCCCTCCCTGGGTTGCGGTTTTTGGTGGGGCGTCTGGGAGCTCTCTGCCTGGCCCACGGTCCCAGGTGCTTTTGCTGTTTGCTCATGCGAGTTGTTAGGGCCACACTCCACACTTCAGCCTGCCGTGTGTTTGCAGTTAGCTGGAGGGTTTTTGTGTAGCTTGGCTCGTTCTGTCCAGTCGCTCCAGGACGTACTGAGGAGGTGACCCCTCCTCCGTGCCTTGCACTTGGCTTCTGGGAGGTCAGTTCTGCACACTTTTGGGGTGCCGCTGGTCTGTGTCAGGCTGCTCAGGGACGGCGCGTGCGCCCCAGGATTCTTCTCACTCTCTCCTGTCCTTCACCCAGCTTCCTGTGCAGTTGAAACCTAGCAGAGTTCGGAAACCTGCCAGCAGAGCAAGCCCAGAGCCACGTCCAGCTTGCGGGAGGGTGTGCACAGTCACTGTAGAGAGAATCCAGTGGCCTCGGGTGCGAGGTGCTGGGCCAGGCATAGCAGGGGACGGCCCCGGGTGCGAGGTGCTGTGCCAGGCGTGGCAGGGGGCGGCCTCGGGTGCGAGGTGCTGGGCCAGGCGTGGCAGGGGACAGCCTTGGTGTGTGAGGTGCTGGGCCAGGCGTGGCAGGGGACAGCCTTGGTGTGTGAGGTGCTGGGCCAGGCGTGGCAGGGGGCGGCCTCGGGTGCGAGGTGCTGGGCCAGGCGTGGCAGGGGACGGCCTCGGGTGCGAGGTGCTGGGCCAGGCGTGGCAGGGGGCGGCCTGGGGTGCGAGGTGCTGGGCCAGGCGTGGCAGGGGACGGCCTTGGTGTGCGAGGTGCTGGGCCAGGCATGGCAGGAGACGGCCTCGGGTGCGAGGTGCTGGGCCAGGCGTGGCAGGGGACGGCCTCGGGTGCGAGGTGCTGGGCCAGGCGTGGCAGGGGACCTCAAGGGAGAGCAGGTGTAGATTTTGTCCTCAACGTGCTTATGGTTTTATTAGGGAGTCTAGAGTCCACAGATAAGCTCCCCAAGGCAAAAGGTTGGCCCAAGCCCTGTCTTGCATCCAGACAGACCCTGCCGGTCTTCAGAAAGTCTCTAAGAGGGTTCCCATATGAGTGCCAGTGGGAGTCCCGGCTGCTCCACTTCTGGCCCAGCTCCCTGCTGTGGCCTGGGAAAGCAGTGGAAGATGCCCAAGTCCTTGGGCCCCTGCACCCACGTAGGAGACCCCAGTGGAGTTCCTGCCTCTCGGATCTGTTTTGGCCCAGAGACAGCTGTTGTGGCCTTTAGAGAGTGAGTCAGCAGGTGGAAGACCTCCCTCTCCCTCTCCTTCTCTCTCTCTCTCTCTCTCCCTCTCCCTCTCCCTCTCTCCCTCCCTCCCTCCCTCCCTCCCTCCCTCCCTCTCTCTCTCTCTCTCTCTCTCTCTCTCCCTACCTTTCAAATAAATCCTTTAAGAAATCTAAGACAGTTGTTCCTGGAGAGGCAGCGAGCTGCAAAGTTGTATCCCCTCCCACTCAGTCCCCATCCAGGTCTCCTGAAGCCCCGGCCGTGCCTGGGATCTTGCTGGGATTCCCAGTTCCAGGCTGTGCAGGCAGTGCTGCCTGCAGATGCATCCCCACCCTGGCCCACCCCCGGCCCCCCCCAGCCGACCCCCCGGCCCACCCCCTGGCCCACTCTCTGGGCCCACCCCCGGCCCACCCCCCGGCCCACTCTCTGGGCCCACCCC
>CM027389.1:109401319-109424831 GCA_015711505.1 Sylvilagus bachmani | reverse complement strand
AAGCGTGTGCCGTGTGCAGGCCGGGCATGTGGAGGTGAAAGCGTGTGCCGTGTGCAGGCCGGGGTGTGGAGGTGAAAGCGTGTGCCGTGTGCAGGCCGGGGTGTGGAGGTGAAAGCGTGTGCCGTGTGCAGGCCGGGGGTGTGGAGGTGAAAGCGTGTGCCGTGTGCAGGCTGGGGGGTGGAGGTGAAAGCGTGCGCCGTGTGCAGGCCGGGGGGGGGGGGGGGTGGAGTGAAATGCTTCTGCTCCTGGAATGGACTCAAGGAGGAACTTCTGGGGAGACAGTGGCCGGAAGGGCACGTCTGGTTTCTGAGCGCTCGATGGGCTGGGAACACGGGTGGCACCGAGTCTCAGGAGTGGGAACGAGGCCTAAGGTGTAATTAGCACACAAGCTGGCCCTCGACAGCCTTCATTAAAAATGACGTGGGGGCTGTGAAGCGGTGCCCAGACAGCAGAAAACCAGCCGCCAGTGAGCGCTCAGCATGGGTCTCTGGGCGGCTCCGCTCCCTGCAGCGAGCCGGACCTGGGGCTCCGAGCACAGCCTGTACCCAGGACTCAGAGGGGTCGGGCTTAGGCCCCCACGCTGCGTTTTCAGCCCCGTGCCAAGGTGTCAGGTCTGGGAATTACCCGCTGACTTGATTCTTAGCGGAAGCTGTGACAGAGTTGCCAGTGGTTAACTTGGACAGACTTCTGGGAGCAGAAATCAACAAGTGTCAGAGGTAGATGATGTGGAATTACAAGCAGCCCCCTGTGCCCAGTGGCAGACACAGAGGCTCTACCCCCGGGACATCTCCCGTGTCCTCAGGGTTCCACGATCTGGGGGTCTCCTGCTTGAGGGGTCCAGGAGGCGCAGCCTGAGCTGCCACGGTCAGACTTGCTCACCGCGTGCTTTGCGCTGGGCTCACGAAGTTTCCGCTCTTGCCTTGTGTGCGTCACTGAATTGTCTGATGAGCTCTGACGGCGCGAGGGGAGGGAGGTGGCAGCTCTGGGCCTGTCACCAGCGTGGGCTGCACGCCTGGGGCTTCACTGCGGCCGTGTCCTTGGGCTCGTGGTGGACCCACGAGGTGTGAAGGGATTCTCACGTGCCTGCTTGGGCTCCCATCTGACTGATGACCATCAGTATGTGCATGTATGTGATGTTTATGATGTGTGTGGTGTGCATCTCTGCATGTGTGGCATGTGTGTATGTGGCATGTGTGATGGGTGTATGACATGCGTGTGTGTAGCACTGTGATGAGCATGCATGTGGCGTGTGTGGCACATGTGTGATGAGCATGTATGTGGTGTGTGGCACGTGTGTGATGAGCATGCATGTGGTTGTGTGGCACATGTGTGATGAGTGTGCATGTGGTGTGTGTGGCATGCATGTGATGGGTATGTGTGTGACATGTGTGATGGGTATGCATATGGTGTGTGTGGCACATGTGTGATGAATGTACATGTGGCATGTGTGTGGCACGCATGTGATGAGCGTCCATGTGGCATGTGTGTATGTGGCGTGTGTGTGGCACATGTGTGATGAGCGTGCATGTACACGTATGGTCTCTTTCCTGTCCCCCACGGCCACTGCAGCAACGCCGTCTTCGCTCAGCCCCGGCTCCACTCTCGGATGCATCTGACACATCGTTGTCCTGATTGCTTCAGCTTCATTGTCATGGTTGTAAATGTGAGCGCCGTACAGGTGACTGTGTTCCCACGGCCCTGGACACTCAGGAAAGGGGCCTCGTGGCCCAGTGCCCCCCACAGCCTGAGCACAAGCCCCTGTGAGCACACTCAGGCAGGTTCGACGTGGAGGCACGAGTGCCCAAGGTGACATGTGTGACCTCACCCTGGCACCAAGGCGCTCACCAGCACTGACGTCCACATGTTGAAATGAGAAGGCAGACGTGGTGGTTGGTAGGAATTTACCTCCTTTAGAAGTCAATGTGGGGCATGCCCAGACAGCACAGCAGGCCCCTCCCTCTCTCTCTCTCTCTCTCTCTCTCTCTCTCTCTCTCTCAGCACAGCAGGCCTCTCTCTCCCTCACCCTCTCCCTCCCTCCCTCCCTCCCTCTCTCTCACACACACAGCCCTCTCCATCTCCAGCTCTGCCTCTCTCTCCCGTTCCCTCTCCTCGGCCCCTGCTGGCCGCCCCGCCTTGCCTGCCCCCCCCCCCCGCCGTCTGCCCTCCCCACTCCTCGGCCCCGCCTTGCCCCCCCGCCGTCTGCCCTGCTTCCCTCAGCTCCTTCTGCACCTGCCCGAGCAGCACCCTGAACGTCATGGGCCGCAGTGGACACGGGCCCTTCGCTGGGCCAGGCAGTCTCTCCGTCCACGCGCAGCGAACACGACCACGCCCTGGGGTCTCTTCTCCCAGAGCGGGTGTGTGGCTCGTTGCTGTTCTGGCCCCCCAGCCGGGAGAGCTGTCGTGGCAGTGGTTCTGCCGTGTGAGCTGTCGTGGCAGCGGTTGTGCCGTGTGAGTTGTGGCAGTGGTTGTGCCGGGAGAGCTGTCGTGGCGGTGGTCTGCCGTGCTCTGCTCCCTAAAGCACGAGTCTCCGATGGGTTTTTTCTATTGAAATTATGAAGGCCATAGTGGTTGAAAAAGCGTTTATTGTCAGGAAAAATCTCTTGGTTTCTCCGTCTCCCTGTCACTCTGCCTTGCAAATAAATAAACTTTAAAAGTAAGTAAATAAGATGGGAGGAAACGCTTTTGGCGCACTATTCTTCTGAGCTGAAGAAACGCCCTTGTGTGAAGTAGCTGGACGTGCCTTTTCATTGAACTCGAAGTCCAGCTGTCCAGCTGTTGGAGTAACAACTTCACTGACTGAATCAGTGTGTGTGAGTACTGTGCACGCCTGTGTGTGCTGTGCACTTGTGAGTACATGTGCACACATTTGTGCTGTGCACGCGTGTGAGTACATGTGCACACATATGTGTGCTGTGCACGTGTGCATGTGAGTACGTGTGCACGTGTGTGAGTACATTTCTCTGCGTTCATTATTTCACAGTAAGCTTAGACTACACAAAAGATGACCTGTCAGAGTGTGACTGTCACAGCAAGTAGTCCCAAGGGCCCGGGACCGCGGTTCCCGGCTTTGTGGGAACGCAGCTCCGACAGGCCACTGGAACCTTCCAAGCCTCTCTGCAGGCGGCGCCCCCCGTGGCTGGGACTCTGTCTCCCAGCCCTTCCAGCTGAGTGACAGTCACCTGTGCTAATGACAGGAGGTGCTCACACATGATGATCCAGTGTAAACCCAAGCTGCTCTGTTTGTCCTTGTGACGGGTTTGGGGCAGAGGGACTCGTGCTCTGGGCATCCCTGTGTGTGACGGAGCCTGCAGCCACGTGGTGGAGGCCCTCAGGGCCTGGGCACTGAGCTGTCGCTGTCTGTGTGGACATGGGAAAGGTCTGAGCTGAGGCCGCGGTCCGTCCCTGCTGACCATGGTCCGCCCTGTTTGAATTTAAGGTGCGTCTTGTTTTCCAGCTAAGCATGGTTCTGTGAGGTTCTGCTCTGGAGTTATCCTAGTGAGCAGCGCTGACTCCAGCCCGTGCCGAGGGGCCTGCGGATGTAGAGAGAATCTCGGTGGTGGCTGGGGGCGGATTCCTCTGAACGCCACTTTGTCCCGTTAAGATCCCCTTAGCAGCTGACACCAGGGCAGAGGAGGTGGTGCAGAGCTAGCGTTCCCTTAGACAAGAAGCACACGGCGTTTTCTATAGAGGACCTGCAGCACACCGCCGGGGCGGGCATCTGCCACAGCAGGGGAGCCGTCCCTGGGAATGCCCACATCCGTGCTGGAGGGTCAGGTTCAAGTCCTGGCTCTGCTCCCAATTCCCACTTCCTGCTAATGTGCACCCTGTCCCCTGCCACTTCCATAGCAGTTTCTAGGTGCCAGGCACGTTCCAAGCACTTGCTAAGTAGCAGCTTAGGCGGTCCTCTCTGCACCCACACCAGGCACTGTAGCATTGGCTCCTTCTCATCCATAAGGAACCTGAGGCCCAGAGGCCCAGTGACTTGCCCGTGGCCACACAGCCAGGTCACAGTGTGAGCCCAGCCGTCCCGCCCCCCACTCTGGAAGGAAGGGCATGTCAAACAGGCCATGCAGCGCCTGTGGTCCTGGGAGGTGGGTGCAGAGGGAGCGAGAGAGGGGCCTGGCGGAGCCTGGCGCTGGTCAGCGCGGGGGCCGGGATGGAAGGCACAGCCCCGGGGGAGCGGACACTGCAGCACCGCAGGGGACACTCGAACCGGCTGTGGAAGGTTCCTCCGCTCTCCTTCAACTCCCGAAATCCCCCTGTGCCTGTGCACCGTGCAGAGTTAACAGGGGTCCGTGAGCACCGGTCAGAACTGACAAACCGAATGCCGACGAGCTGAGCTGAGCGCAGCTGGATAGGTGCTAGCCGTGCTGGGCTGCTGGGGACACACGGCTCTGCAGGTGCCCATGTGTGGTCAGCTCCGGGGGCCCCTGTACCCTGAGGAAAGTGGGCAGAGCGCAGCCAGGGCGAGGCCATTCGTGTTGAGGGAGGAGGGGAAGGAAGTGTCGTCGCTCGACTGTGCACAGACCACGGGCAGGAACCCAGAAGGATCCAGAAACACTGATTGCCCCCGGAAGGGGAGGTGGGGAGAGTGGGGTGTGAGGGGAGCAGGATGTGGCGACGGCGCCTTCAGATGCGTCTTGAGAGGGTCGAGTCGGTTACAGAACTGGGAAGAAGCGGGACCACACCCGCTGTCTACATTGTGCTTAAACTAAAACGCAGGGCCCACCCTAGGGCTGTCCGTGGGGCCCAACCTCAGAGGAAGGCCCAGAGGAGAGGCAGAGTCCCTCGGCTTCCGAGGCTGTGGATTCCCAGGGAGCTCAGGAGCCCCCTCCTCGCAGGAACGTGGCGGGGCCTCTGGGCTGTGGCTTCCTCCCAGCCCCTATCAGCCAGGCCAGTGGCCTGCAGGGGCCAGAACTGGAACAGGGGATGTATGGTTTGTATCCGCTGTACCCGACAGTGTCCCCTTGCTCCACAGCAGTCCGCAGTGGGGCAGCTCCTGGCATACTTGGGTGGCGTTTAGCAGATGCCTGCATCCGGGCTGATGCTCCCTTTCTTCTGTCTTGAAGCATCCGGCTGCAGAGAGAGCGCGGGGGAGGCGCGGAGGGGCCCCTGCAGGGGAGCGGCCTGGTCCAGGACTGTTCTCTGCTTGCAGCCGAGGGGCGGGAAGCTGTAGCGTCCCACACGAGTTCCGCGGAGGGAGAAGCCCACGCGGTTGTTTGCAGATGAAGCGCCTTGTCTTAAGTCCCGTTTCCTTGCTGCTGTGTTTGCAGGACACGGGCCCTGGCAGAGGAGCGTCTGAGAGAGCGAGAAACCCCGGAGAGCTCTCGCGGGGGACCTCGGAGGACAACGAGGTGTTCGGTATGTGGGTGCTTAGGCACACTCAGCGCGCCTTCGGCTTTAAGACTTAATGGCGGGGGGACCTGTGGCTCCATCCTCGTCCTCAGAAGTGGGGGTGCGAGTGCGGGGACGCTGCCTCCTGCCCTCCTGCCCACCTGCGCATGGCCCACAGGCTCCATCCGTCTGTCCGTCTGGGGCTTGTTTTTCTCGCTTCCTGCCTTCCCCTGCACGCCCCGCCCGAGATCCCCCAGGCTTCCCTGGCTCAGCGGCATTTCTCTGGCCATGCGCTCAGGCATTAGCGAGCCTGACGTCGGTTTCATAAATGTGAAAAATAACGAGTGGGGAAGTGAAATTGCACCCCTGTGGGCGCATCTGATCTGCACAGAAGGACTCGAGGGATTGGGAAATAACTGGTCTTAGGACATCGCGCCCTCTCCTCCCGCCCTGAGGATCCCCTTTCTCTGCACTTCCCCGAGTGTGGGTGTGTGTGTTCGCGGCTGACTTCTACCTTGGTGCTGTCCAGAACGGGTTCCCATTAGGACTGCGAGCTCAGAGGCCGCCTTCCCTCCCACGGCCTCGCCCCGGGGGAGGCAGCGCCACCCTGTGTGTGTCACTGTCTCCACGCACTCCTGAAGTGAAGAGAGCAAGGGGTTAAATGTGCTGCACTCCACAGAGCGCCCTGCTGTGAGCAGTTTTCTGGCTGCTAAAATAAGCACCCATCCCCCAACCCCCCCCCCCCCCCCCAGCACAGCCCGGCCTGCGAGTTCAGGTGCGAAAGGCCAGCCGACTGCCTGGCCCTGCGCCCGTCTGGCCCCTGCTTATTTATAGAAAGGTCTCTGACGCCTCCCTCGCCCAGCAGGGTCAGCCACGCTGGGTATTCTGTTCCCGGGTAACGAAGTCCCTTCCTGGTTATAATTCTGTCTGTCTTGGGCAAACACACCTAATGCCAAATGGACCACTGCCCACTTTTCCAGTATTTTATAGTTCCATGAAAATCACTTAACACAGAAGCTGACAACAGCGAGAGTTGATTAACGGGGATGAGACAGGCAGGTGAAAGAGGAAGGGATGTTCCCACAGTTCTGTTTGCTTGATTCCGTTTTCCTAGGAATTGTCTTGCCTAGGCAGGGGGCTTGCCTAGGCAGGGGGCTCCCTGGTGGCAGAGGAGGGAGGAAGGAGGAGAAGCCAGCAGCACACACGTGGAAGACGGGCAGCCGCGCCTCAGAACAAAGGGGTGGCCAGCGTTGGGGTGGAAGATGATGGTGGGATAATGGTGGCTTTAGGAATAAGTCCACCTGTGAACCCTCAGATCAATTTCTTTAGATGGTGTCTGCCCATGTATCCCAGTTACATTCGTAGAGGTGATAGATATGAAACCATGCACACTTAACGTAGAAGCGATGTATCCAGACCTGTACAGACGTGTGACATGGAGGTGTTGTATATGGACAGTTACAGACATGATGTGGAAGTAGGTATACCGACACACTGAGACACAACGTGGAAGTGATATATATAGGCAGTTACAGATATGACATACAGGTGATGCACACTGACCCATACACACATAACATGGAGGTGTTGTATATGGACATATACAGACATAGTGTAGAAGTGAGGTATACAGACACACAGAGACATAATGTGGAAGTGATATATACAGACAGTTACAGATATGACACACTAGGGGTGCATAGTGACCCATACACACATAACATACAAGGCAATGTACAGACTCCTACATACTGTAGGGGTGATGTATACAGACACAGAACAGCAGTGCTGTATATGCACGCGTACAGACATAACACAGAAGTGATACAGAGAAAGCAAAACCAGTGTCCAAGCTTAGCTTTTACACATGAATAGAAGTCACTTGGAGCTCTGGCTAAGCTTACCTGTTTTCGATCAGATATCATCTTCACCATTATTGTCCCAGTGGTTGTTTTGGGTGACTAGTAACATTGATAGTTATTCTGTGTGTATGTGTGTGGGCACACATGCAACATGTGCGTATGTACAGTGTGTACCATGTGACCTAACAGACCTGTTATTGTCTTGTCCTTAAGTTGTGGAGATGACACGGAGCTGAGGCTCTTCACAGGTCCCTAACCCTTTCACAGAGGTGTCAGCCGCAGTGGGGGTGCAGCTGCTCCGTCCACACACCTGCAGAGTGTGGTGCATAGTGGTCCTGCACTCGTGGGGTTTCTTTTTTTTTTTTTCCTACTGTTTATTCCGTTTCCTCTGCCGTAGCAGAGAGACAGACAGAAGGTCTTCCATCCTCTGGGTCACACCCTAAGTGCCCGCAACAGCCAGGGCTGGGCCAGGCTAATGCCACGAGCCATCCAGGTCTCCATGTGAGTGGCCGGGGCCCAGGCACTTCCAACAGTCGTCCGCTGCCTCGCGGGCACACTGGCAGGGAGCTGGAGCAGAGGGGAACCAGGCGCTGGCGTGCAGGTGTTCGGAGCAGGGGCTTACGGCGGCAGCGCAGTGCCCTCCCCTGCACCTGGGCTGTGATGGGCAGAGTGTCTGGCCGGCTGCCTGTGCCTGTGCGTGCTGTGTGCCCTGGAGAGGGGCCGGGGTCCCGCAGCGAGCTGCCTGTGCGTGCCATGTGCCCCGGAGAGGGGCCGGGGTCCCACAGCGAGGCCACGGAGCTGCTGACTGTGCACAGCTCCACAGTGTGTGACTGCAGCCCGCTGCGTGCTGAGGAAAGTCTGCTCACAGTCAGCTCCAGGGCGCTGACGGCCGAGCGGTTGTCCAGTGTCAGAGCCACAGAGGGCTTTGCAGTCTGCAGGCGTCCTCGCTTCCCCGTGCTGCGGGCAAGGCAGGCCCGGGAGGCCCCACGCGAGGCAGGGGTGTGCTCAGTGCCCTGAGTCAGTCAAGCCTGGCGGCCCCGTGGAACTGTGGTACTTCTGCCTGGCGCTGAGTAGCGTCCCGTTCCTGGTGCTTCGCTGGGCTCCGCAGGAACTCCAGAGTGCTGAGGAAGCCATAAAACCAGCTCGCTCGAGCTGAGTCGGCTCTTCAAACATCACATGTGTGCACACGGCTCTTCTTCAGACATCACGTCTGTGCACACGGCTCTTCAAACATCACGTCTGTGCCCACGGCCCTCCAGCAGAGTGCAGCAGGAAGGCCGTCCTGGAGCAGGTGGTAGATCCCACGAGAAGGCAGGAAATGGGGCCTCCCAGCCCTGGGCGTGAGGGCATCGCTGTGTCGCAGCGTGGAGAAAGCCGCGGCCCCTCAGCTGTGCCCTGCACAGCCACACGGGACCCCTGTGACTCTCGGGGAAGGGAGCCGGGGGCCTGGACGAGGGAGCCGCGATGTTTGCGGCCAGGATCA
This sequence comes from Sylvilagus bachmani, assembly GCA_015711505.1. NCBI lineage: Eukaryota > Metazoa > Chordata > Mammalia > Lagomorpha > Leporidae > Sylvilagus > Sylvilagus bachmani. The sequence goes on along the minus strand of CM027389.1, from coordinate 109,416,152 downwards.
AGTGCAGCGCTTGTAGGTGGATGAATCTTGGTTCCTACAGCGAAAGCTCAAGGCCGCACAGGACCACCTCGGGCAGGCACACGGGACCGCCTCAGGCAGGCACGCAGGACCCCCTCGGGCAGGCTCACGGGACCGCCTCAGGCAGGTACACAGGACCACCTCGGGCAGGTACACAGGACCCCCTCGGGCAGGCATGCAGGACCGCCTCGGGCAGGTACACAGGACCCCCTCGGGCAGGCACACGGGACCGCCTCGGGCAGGCACACAGGACCCCCTCGGGCAGGTACACGGGACCCCCTTGGGCAGGTACACGGGACTGCCTCGGGCAGGCAGGCTGGCTCCGTGCACCAGAGGCCAAGGCCGTCCGCCCCTTAGCAAGCAGACAGCTTCAGGGACTTTGTGGAGCCGGCCATGGGGAGCCCGGCGGAGCATCGTGTTACATGTCGGGCATGCCTGTTCCATAAGCTCGGGGCTGTCCGTGGGGAGGAGGACACCTGGGCCCGTGGGCCGGAGAGCTGCGTGCTGACCGAGCTTTGCAGAGCCAGCTGCTTTGTGGTGGAGCCGCTGCCGAGCGGCACTGCACACTGTCCTCGTCCCTGGATCCCAGGCAGGAGGGCAGGCAGCGACTGGTCTCAGCGCCCTGCTCCCTCCAGAGTTCTGGCCGTGGCTAGCACAGGGCAGGGAGTAGTCGGGTCCCTCTGCATCCCACTAACAAACGAGAGGAGCCACCAACAGAGGGCACCTCTGCCCTCTGGAAGGAGTGTGGCTCCTCCCGGGGACAGAGCTGGCTGGTGGAGCCCTCCTGGCCCACGGAGCTGTGTGAGAGCTGCTGCGGTCTGCCGTGTTACAGCCAGGAGGACGCCACCTTCCCGCGACTGCACGCTGACAGCTGTGTCCTGGGCATGTCGCACAGAGGGGGATCCTGTCAAAGTCCGTGAGGAGGACATGCGAGTTCCCCTCCCCGCTCAGACAAGGGAGACAGAACTCCCTGTGTTTAGCAGCTAGAGAGAGAAATAGTCATCCCAGAAATACCGCAGTGTGCGCATGTGTGCACATGTCCATGTGAGTTCTGCTCTATTTCATAAAGCTTGAGTCTCGGTACACCTAGGAAACGTTAAGCTGTAAATACGAGTGTGACATCTACGTCAAGTTTGCAGGACCTCAGACACAGCGCACATCCCTCGCGGCCATGGACCTGCAGGCTGCCTAAGTAGAATGCAGTTTCTCACTTCCCCGGAGGGGGCAGCAGGCCCTAATGGAGGTGTGTGGCTTGGGGCTGTTAACTCGTCTTTCAATATCTTGGCTTCCTTGGGGGTCAGCAGGGGTGGTAATGGAACCGTCTGTGAGTGACACAGGTGCCCAGGCAGAGCAGGCGTGTGCCGGCGGGCTGCAGGGACTGTGGCTGTTATAATCAGAGGGCTCAAAGCCTCATTTAGCAGTCGCCCAGGATGTTCTCCAGTTTAGACGTTTTCCACAGACAGCGAGTCCAACGGCAGCCAATGACCGCGAGGTGTTTTCACCACGATAATTTGTTACATACGGCTCCTCCTTACCACAAACCCTGGTACAAACGAATAGTACCACCTGACTTCCCAGCACTGAAAACCAACTTCCTGGGACCCCAGGCCCCCAGCCAGGGCTTTGATGGGCTGGGCTCGGCCCTGCGGAAGACCGGGAGGCCGGCCTCAGGTGCTGCTGGTCGCTGAGGCACAGGGGCCTGGCCAGTGGCTCTGGCAGCTGGTCCCAAGGGCCTCTGAGAGCTGTTACGGCAGAGGGAATACGTGACTCAGTGACTCAGTACACGAGCCCCTCCAGTGGGTTCCCTCACCTCCCAGGAGACGTGCCGCTCCCAGCAGCGCCAGCGGGCTCCTGGACTGTGGCCACACTTGGCCTGAAGCGGGCTGTGTTATGTCCACACAGTGGGGCATTTTTTTTTTCAGTTTTGATGAGGTTTCAGGACTGGAAGCATTCCCACGAGAGGTTTAAATTGCAGCATGGTGGACGCTCTCTGTATCTGATGTAGCTGCACTTGACTGCCGCTGAGGGCCGGGGTCCCGCAGCTGCCAGCCTGTCTGTGTGGCTTACTGCCCGGTCTGGAAACGCCACGGTGCCCTGAGGCTTTGGAGTTTGCAACTCGGCCTCTAACCGGTGCCAGCCTGAGAAGACGCTGGGGCCACTCCCGTGACTGGCTGCGCGTCAGCGTCGCCCACGCTTCCTCCTTCCTATGGTATCTCCTTTGTCCGTGAATCTGCTGTGTCGTGATGAGCCAGACCAGAACAGCTTGTGTGCTCCCCTGACCTTCATGTGGGCGGGGGCCCCGGATGACACGGCTGGAATCCCACGGAGGTCACCTCTGCCGGGATGGACAGGCGCTGTCGGGCCAGCAGATCGGCCCTGGCTCCCTGTGAACCCCTCGTCCCGCGTGGCCTCCTCGGCGTGTCTGACGTCAGCTTTAGTCTGTTGCTGACGGTTCTGCTGCCGCCGAGACCTTTTATTCAGACCCAGAGGAGCCACCAGGTCAGTGTTGTGGGCGTCCATCTCTGGGCAGGCACAGGCCCTAGAAACAAAGCCGTACGTTGAGACCCTGCAGGAACGTGAAGTCACGTGATCTCGTTCAGGACAGGTGGAACAGAGGCCAGTCTCGTACGCCGCAGGCCACAAAGGCGGAGGGGGGGGGGGGGAGGAAGCAGTGCTCCTGGGCCCACCGGAAGCAGCTTAGTCCCCAGGACACCTGGGAAAGGGACCGTCTCCTTTCTGCTTGGCAGATTCGTTACAGCAATCACTGTCCCCTTGTCACTTCCCGGTGCCTGTCAGTGAATTCACGTGAATGATACTTTGTGGCATCAAAAACTTCCCGACTGCTTGGCTGTGGTACCTGGGCAGCCCTCCAGGGGGCGTGCCTCCTCCCAGGCTCAGAGTGCTCATAGCCCAAGACCTCCCGCCTCTCAGAGGTCCAGCTCCGAAGGCTGTCACTGTGGGCATGGTCGGTGCGGGTGGAAGTCCAGTTCTGCTTGGCAGCCTCCATTCTGAGCTGATGGACAAGTGTCTGGGCCTCTAGGAATCACTGTACTTAGGCGAGGCCATACGGTGTAGTGGTCAGGGGATGGCTGCTGGGCCCCCAGGCCAGGTACTTGGGCTTTCTGCCCTTGGTTCCCCACGTTGCTGGGAGCAGAACAGGCTGAACCGGGTGCTTCCGCCAGGCCTGGCCTGAGTCCAGGAAGAAGCTGACGGCTCCAAGGTCCTGGATTCTGGCAGCAAGTTTTCCAAAGCAAACGCTCCAAGACCAGGAGGCCAGGGCTAGAGCCAGAAAGAGACCTGTCTACAGCTGACCAGGTGAGGCGACTGGGCCACAGGCTGCCTCGGCCTCCAGTTCAGAAGGGGGCTCTTCCCAGGGACCCGGGAGCCACGTGGGCCCAGGGCAGCTGAGTGGCTCCTCAGAGCTGTTGCAGGCCGTGGGCCCAGGCATCGCAGGGCACTGGTGACTGGAGAAGGAACGCCCTCGGCGTCTGCCGAGCCACTGCAGGACCCTCGCTGAGTGGCCCCCTGGGAGCCAGCCACGGGGATGAGGACGGTGGGGGGGAGCGGGCAGCAGTCGGCACCTGGAGCCGGGGCTGCCCACTGCCTGTTCTGCAGCCGCCTGCCGGCCAGCTTCTTCCAAGGCTCCCGTTGAGCAGGAAGTGGACAGTTCCCCTTCGTCTGAGCGTCAGCTAGAGCTGCACGTGGTGGGGAGCCCGCTTCCTGTGCACTTGCCTTCGTGAGGCCTGCTGAGAGCCACTCGGGGTCACCAGAGCCACCGTAGGACAGCCGAGGAGGCCCGGAACAAAGAGCAAGGACGACTCTTACAGTGGCACAAAGAGCAGATGTGATGGGCTGCAGCCAGGGCCGGGCGGTGCCCCGGCCGAGGTCCAGTGTGCCTCAGCCCGGTGGGCAGCAGGCCCGAGACCCAGGGACACGCGTGGACGTCTCTGCTGCCCCCCGTCGCACCACTGTGATGCTCTCAGACATCAGGCCTGTCGGCCCCGAATCTGTTTGCCGGCTCCGTTTGTCTCAAGCCAGAGTTACTCTCCGCTTCTGCCTCACTCCTGCCCGAGATGCCGTTTGTGCTGGGAGCGGTGCCGTTGTCCTTGCTACCCCCAACTTCTCAAGGATAGCAGTGGCTCTGGGGGACGCGGGGGGCCCTAAAGGTGAACGGAGCCAATCAGGTCTCGGCAGTCACCGCGCTTTCCGCCGGGAGCCAATCACGTTCAGCAGCTGCCACGCCCTCCCTCAGGAGCCAATCGCGTCTCGGCAGCTGCCACAACTCGGTCTAAGGACTGGTTCCTTCCCCACCTGACCCCAGTGAAGGAGGGATGTTCCAGTGTCGCCCAGGGGAGTCCCTGAGGGTCTGGGCCGCACGGCCGCCCACATTTTGGCGCCAACATTTTTTTGGGGGGAAGGAGGTGTTGTCAAGGGAAATAAAACACCTTCCCCCGCAGGTTCAGCAGCCCGGAGCCAGAGGCGCCCTCTCACTTCCTGCCCTCTCCCGCCCCGCCTCTCTGTAGCTTCCCTTGTTCAGTCCAGCTCAGTTCCTCCCTCGGAAGTGTCAACTGCAGCCTCGCAGGAGAGCTTGGTGATTATCTTCCTAACCCCCTCGCACACCTGAGACGGCCGGGTCCTGGCGGCTCTGTCCATCCACACACCCGCCCGTGGACGTCACAGCCACGGAGCGCTTGGTCTGGCCACTGGTCTGCCGGTGGATGCTGGCCATGGTTCCATCTGCCTCCTGTGGGTGGTGCTGCCCTGAGCCTTGGGTTCCGGGGCGTCAGCTGCTGGTGGCCGCCTTTGTCGCACGCACCTCCGCAGGACTGGGTTTTACGTCTCGTTTATTGCACACCTTCTTGCAGAGGTGGTTGTTGGTGGACTGGCAGTCCGTGCAGACGTGAGGCTGGCAGCAGGGACGGGTATTCTTGATGCTTGGTGACCTCAGAGGTCTCTTCGCCTGCCTGGCAGTGCCACAGTCCCTGCATTGTGCGTGGAGACGGCACGTCCACGCGCCCATCTTCCCATTAACTCCTCTGAGCCAGTATTTGCCTACGTGACAGCACCCCTCTCAGCTAGCCTCAGAGAAACGAGGGGAGGAGAAAGTTGTGGGGACAATAACGTGGGGTAGCGTGGGCCTTGGCAACCCCAGGGCACGGGGCCTGGCTGCTTCCTGAGGGTTCCCCCGTCCTGGCCCTGGCCCTGCCCTGCAGCTGCCCAGGCTGGAGGCCCTTGGGGTGTAGGGGGCAGGGTGCAGACCTGGGAGTGGGATGCATGGTGGAAGCGGTGGTGCGATGAGGTGACCTGCACACATTTCCATCCGGGGCCCGAGCAGCCAGGCCCAGAGTGTTGTGGTGTCCCGCCTCTCTGTGGGATGAATAAGCAGACCACTGACTTTCAGAGAGGGCTGTTTGTGATCAGAGAGCAGGGACTACAGATGGGGAGGTGGGCTGGGGTCTGACGCACGCTAATGAAGTTGGGCACCTTGCCTAATGCGGGAGTAAGCGTCCATCTCCAAGGATGTGCTGGACAAGGTGACCGCCTCCTGTAGCAGACGTGTCTGGTGCTCCCGGGACACAGCTCGCAGCATTACCAGTAGGCAGAAGTAACCCTCGGCAGACAGGAATGTGTCCTGCCTGGCAGTGGGCTCTGGTATCTGATAACCAGGTCATCATCCAGTTAGCAGCTTGTGCGGTGGAGCCCTCCCTCCTGGTGACCTCACACACAGAGGTCGAGTCCACCAGCAGAGGACGGACAGAGCCGGTGCAGGACGTCCCGTGTGCTCCGGAGAGAAGTCCCCCGGTTCTCAGACTGGTGCAGTGGTCATTCTCCTCTTCCTGGGCTGCCCTTCAGGGCTGAAGAGCTCAGTCCGCAGCAGCACCTTTTCAGTGGTGGAGGCGGTTCTGGCGCAGACAGTGGGAATAGCGGACCAGTGTGGGGACGTGTGACTGTTCTCTTCTTTCAGTATCCAGGTCCTCCTGACGGCTCCAGGGCTCTCACATTCTGCGGGGGTCCGTGGTGGCTGTGGGTGCGCCCAGGCAGGAGAGCTGTTGAGACCCATTTCCTGTGTGCTGCAGCACCGGCCAGCTGGTTCCCCATCCCTTTTGCCTGGGTGGGTGGTCTGTGACCAGGCAGTGTGGTCTGTGCACGGTTGTCAGTTCCTTACACCCGCACGAGGCCCCTTTTCTGATGGACTCTAATGCTGCTTGGGCTAAACAGTAACCCCGCAACCCAGCTGAGGCCTTGGGAAAACCAGCCTGGTTTCAGCGTGTCAGAATTGCACTCATCCATGATCAATATCTGGGTGTATTGTATCTCACCATGTGGGCGGTCCTCACACAGTCACACAGACAACCAGACAGCCCTCCTAGAAGTGTTACAACATGAAAAGACTTGTAAAGAGTGTTGTCTTCTCTTGCAAGTTAAGTTTAATCTGCACTGAAGCATGGCAGGGCTACGTGTTGAGTCAGAGAGAGGGCCATTCGGGCAGGTGGGAGGGGCACTGACTGGCGGGTGTGTGCAGACCACAGGTGCACCTGACGCTCAGGCCCAGTGGCGAGGGGAGGGGAGGCAGCACGAGAGTCAGCACACACACGCGGGACTCTGCAGCTCTGTCAGGAGCACCAGGAAGGTACAAGGGATGGGGCCCTGAGCTGAACTTGAGGACAGCAACTCACAGCTCCCGGCCCCAGCGGCCTGGTCAAGGAGGCAGGTGCAGGGACCAGTGGGGTGGAGACTGGGCGTCCCGGGCAGCTCTGAAACTTGGAGGGCCAGCTGAGAGGGTTTGCAGGCAGTCTCAGTAGTCTGACCGCTGGTACCTCGCACGGGCAAGCACGGGCATCCCTGGACACAGACCTCAGAGGACAGGCCTCGGTGAGCTCCACGAGGTGGCCACGCTCGGGGAGGGGCTGCAGTGCTTCAGGCAGAGATGATGGGGTGGGCAGGGGTGGGGCACAGTGGGGAGCAGTAGGGGCTGAGTCCAGGTGAGCGTGACCAAGCCCCAGTGCTCTGGCCCGGGCCTGGCCTGGCCAGCATGCAGATGGCATGGAAAGAGCAGCCCCCGGTGTGGGCCTCAAGTATGGCTGGAATGCGTTCACTGTGGGCACCTTCATCCGAAGAAGAACCCCACAGCCTCGAGGGAGGAGGCGAGAGCCCAGAATCCCGGATGCAAGCAGAGGCCTATGTAACGTGCGTGGAGGCAGCGAGGCTGGACTGGGCCAGGGTGGATAGGCGGCAGGGCCTGGGGGTGAGCAGGGTCCTTGATGACGCCTCTCCCTGCCCTGGACACCTGGTGCAGAGGCACCGCATAGAACCCAGTGCCTCATCAGCTCCTGGGCTCTGCTTCCCTCTCACGTGACTGCAGCTCCACTTGGGGAGTTTTGGGTAAACTAATCTCCACTTCCCCGCTGTGGGCAGTGCCACAGCCTGTTTCGTTGTGTGGAGCACTCACAGGGGCTGAGAGCTGTGTCCCAGGTAGACCAGATCCTGGAGAAGACGCACTGTCCACCGTATTTGGGTATTTGTAGAGATTCGTTTGCAGATTCCTGGCAGACCGCTCTAGCTGGCAATGAGAGGAACACTGGCCTTGGGTCCTCACAGCCTGAGCAGTGTGGGGCACTGGTTCGGTCTGGGCCCTGCTAAGAGCCTTCTGAGAGAATAGCTCTCTTCTCGACATCTTTCAGATACCCCAGTATCCAGGAAAAACCTATTGCACTTTGTGCCAGATACGAACAGGAGATGCTATCGGGTCAAGAAATTGTTTTACTTTGGTGTGGAGAATTGGTTCTGCATTTGTGCTCAGCATGTAGAAATGTTGACGATACTTCCCTCATGAGATTGTCAGTCCATTCGAGGTTCATGCAACAGAAGATAAAATGGATTATTAAAAGCACCCAGTGTTGAAGTTAGAATTTCAAAAGCAGGCTTTTAAAAGTCTCTGCCCCACTAGATGAAGAGAGGAAATATTTGCCACTTCTTCATTCTGATGCCCTGTAAAGTGTGAGTGGTGTGCGATTATTTGATTGTGATAAATCGGAAACACAAGGGCTTTTTTAAATCCTTAAATGACTTCATTACCAAAATAACACTTACCTAGAAGTAGCTACCAGTGGGTAAACTGAGACCGATTTTGTAATGATGCCTTAGATGTCTTCCCGCCTTGCCCCAGGTGAAACTGCCCCTCTGCCAATCTGGAAAGCCGTGTCTTCTTGCCCGAAGCCCGGGCATTTCTTGGTTTGCCGAGCTCTGAGCTATTTTCACCCTGGAAGACAGCAGTAGCTAACACGAGCTGGTACCGGGCTGGCGGGCGGCGGCCCTTCCTCGAGGTCGCAGCACTGTTTCTGAAAAGCAGACATTGTGTGTGGGGCCCGTTGCCCTGTGGCCTGCAGGGACAGTAAGTGCTGCACACAGATCCCCGACTGTCCCCAAGAAAGCCCTAAAATAACTCATTCACCAGCAGCCTCTCCTGAATGTCGCTCATTTTTCCCATTGTGAGTCCATCCTGCAAAACAGGGCAGATGTGAAAGGTCGCAGTTTCCGATGAGGTTTTCCACAGCAACAAATGGTAGCGCATTCTCTGGACATTCACGAGGTAACGTGAGTATCTTTTAGCGGGGTGAGTTAAACTGTTACTGATGTCTTCGCTAAGACAAAGGGCGCCTGGCCAAGCGAGCCAGGAGGTGCACCCCTGCTCCCCTTCGTGCAGGTGCCAAAGCAGAGCGCCCGTGCCACACGGCAGAGCCCATGGTGGCCTGTAAGAGGACGAGGCGAGGACGCACCCCACTCTGCACACCGCCCTCCGCCTCCCGTCTGTAACTGGGAACGATTTCAGACACAGGTAGGAGAAGCCTGCACTCGGCAAGCAGAATCCTAGGACTGCGGAAAGCGACAGCCATTTCCCTTCCGTTACGAGCCAGTAACTTTCTCTGTCTCCATCCTGGAGGACCCCGTTTGAGTATTCCCTGTAACTATCAGAGACGCTGCCTCTGTTTCCCGGTTACAGATGGACACGGTGGGATCGGTTAGAGATGGGCATAGTAGGTCGGTTACAGATGGGCACGGTGGGTCAGTTACAGATGGACACGGTGGGGTCGGTTATAGATGGACACGGTGGGGTCGGTTACAGATGGGCACGGTGGGGTCGGTTATAGATGGACACGGTGGGGTCGGTTACAGATGGGCACGGTGGGGTCGGTTACAGATGGACATGGTGGGATCGGTTAGAGATGGACACGGTGGGGTCGGTTACAGATGGGCACGGTGGGGTCGGTTATAGATGGACACGGTGGTTCAGTTACAGATGGGCACGGTGGGGTCAGTTAGAGATGGACACAGTGGGATCTGTTAGAGATGGGCACAGTGGGGTCGGTTACAGATGGGCACGGTGGGGTCAGTTAGAGATGGACACGGTGGGATCTGTTAGAGATGGACATGGTGGGGTCAGTTACAGATGGGCACGGTGGGTCAGTTACAGATGGACATGGTGGGGTCGGTTACAGATGGGCACGGTGGGGTCAGTTACAGATGGGCACGGTGGGGTCAGTTAGAGATGGACACGGTGGGATCTGTTAGAGATGGACATGGTGGGGTCGGTTACACATGGGCACGGTGGGTCAGTTACAGATGGACACGGTGGGGTCTGTTGTGCGACTCTCCTTTGGTTTCCTGCAGGTCTTTTCTTGATCGTTCTTACCACTCGTATTTGATGATTTAGTAGATAAATTGTAGCGTTGAAAGGGAAGAAAACAGGAAGATAATCCGAGCAGATTCTAAATTGAGTTCTTGAAGAAGTACGGGACACCTGTGGGTTTGGGGCAGACGCACGCTCCCATCTGTCGCTGGGGTTCTGTGGTTCATAGATAGCACCAAGCCCTGGGCTGAGTACCGGCCACGGCGAGGGGGCGAGGCAGCCGCGGCTGGGGACCTGGCTGCCAACCTCTGTCTAATTCCAGGGGCCCGGACACCGAGGGGTAGGGAAACCCTGGAGGACAGGTTTGTGTTTCTGTCCCTGCGTGCTATTGAGACGCCCTGAGCAGGACCCCCATTATGTGCGGGTGCTCTTGGTGCGTCAGGGAGCAGACTGGGGGCAGTCAGGACGCTCGCGGAAGATGAGACATCCCAGCAAAGCCGGCCCGGCCAGGGCGGCCTCCTGGGCTTCTGAGTTGTTTGGGGCCTCCCCTGGGTTCTGGTATTGGTGCCGAGGTTCTCGGTGCCTGCGAGCTTCGACCCCTATCAGACTCCTCTCATTTCTGTGCCTGGCACATGCCCACTTGATTCGCCCTTCAGTGTCTTGACCCCTTGCACGATCCACGGAGAAGTCTTCCGACTGAACAGTAACTTGTTAGCCACCTGCAGACCCTGGTACAGGCCAAGGCCGTCAACCACGAGAACTGGTGTTAACGTTGAGTCTACAGGCTGTCTCTTGGCCTTTACTCCCTGCTGTGATAATCCACAAATGCAGCAAGTGAATTATTCAAAATCACATGAGACTGTTTGACAGGCTGCAGAACGTGGGGTGCTGTCCAAGGCCCGTCACTGCCTGTCTGTGCGTCTGGCCCCGCCCCGCCTACCTGTTGCACGTGCTCTCCTGCATGGCAGCATCTGCTCAGAGAGGATTCTCACCGCGGACACCGGGGGTGGGAGAGACAAGACATCCCTCCTCCTAGCCCGGACAGCGAGGCTGGGTCGCCGGCTCATAGTCGCAAAACTGGGGCTGCCCTCTTGGTCCTGTCTGTCCCCTGGACTGCGACCCTGCCAGAATCCACGCCCAGGTCCTGCTCGGTGACTGTCACTTTGTGGGAGGGGGCGGGGGATGTCAGCGCTGCGAGAATGCAGGAAAAACAGCCCCCATCTCAGCGCCACCCGCCCCCCAAGCCCGTCTCTGTCCTGGAACCTGGACCCTCTCTCGCATCTCCAGGGGTGGGGCCTGCACTTGGGTGCTCAGCCCTCCACAGTGTGACCACCCCAGAAGCAGTGCCTCCTCCTCCCTGTGCATCTGCTCTGTTTGACCTGAGACTGCTGTCCCATTGACTCTGGGAGACACAGGCTCCCACAGGTAGGACTGTCCTGTCCTGGCATGTCCCACAGTCAGCAGAACAGGTTTAGTTTAGGGTGGCTTTTCTTTTTACAGGTTTATTTATTTCTTGACTTGGCAGGCAGCATGACACAGAGAAGAGAAAGGGAGAGGGCCAGAGAGAGATTTTCTACCTGTTGTTTCACTTTCCAGATGGCCACAACAGCACATCTGAGCAAAACCCAAGCCAGGAACCAGGCATCCGTAGTAGGTAGTAGGTTAAGCCGCCGCCTGCAACGCTGGCATCCCATATGAACATCGGTTCGAGTCCCAGGTGCTCCACTTCCAATCCAGCTCCCTGCTAATGGATCTGAGAAAGCAATAAAAGATGGCCCAAATGCTTGGGCCCCTGCACCTGTGTGGGAGACCCAGAAGAAGCTCCTGGCTCCTGGCTTTGGCCTAGCCCAGCCCCGGCCATTACAGCCATTTGGGGAGTGAACCAGCAAGTGGAATACCTCTCTCTCTGTCTCCCCCTCTCTGTCTGTAACTCTGCCTCTCAAATAAATAAATAAATCTTTACCACAAACAGATGAAAAAGGACTCAACCCAGCACACCAGTATGGGATGCCTGTGTCGCAAGCAGTGGCTTAAGGCATTGCTCCACTGTGCTGGCCCTAGGGTGAGTTTCCCTCACATGAAAACATCAGACAGAGTTCATTGCATTTTGAAAGCAACTTAGGAGCGTGCTTACAGTAGCGCTAGCGTTGCAACTTGTTTTCTTCTAGAACATTCTCGGTGCGATGACTGCGTCCTGTGAAGCGTTTGCTCTCCAGAATTGGCTCTACCCTCAGCTTCAGTTTCACTTACATCAAAACGAGGGGGAGTTTCACAGAGTTGGACACGGAGCCTAGTTTTTTGCATCGGAACTTTATTTTGGGGTGTAATATCCAGGTTCAGCCACCGTCAGCGTCGTTCCTGGACGGCTGATGCTCCCCCAAGTGTGTCTCTTGCAGGCTGGTGTGAGCCCAGGTGTCACCGTGCAGACCTAGCGAGCGCCCTGCTTCCTGCCCTCGCCCTGCCGCGTGACGAGCGCTCAGCCTGGTGAGCACACGGCCCTTCGTGCGCATCCCCACCCTGGCGGCAACGGAACACTTGCCTTGGCAACACTGGTTTTCTTAAGTGTGTGTGTGTGTGTGTGTGTGTGCACGCGCGCACCTGAGAGAGAGAGGCACAGAGATGCCTACAGCAGCTGGGGCTGGGGAGGGGCTGGAGCCAGGAGCCAGGAACAAGGGCCAGGTCTCCCCCTGGGTGGCAGCACCCAGTGACTGGAGCCTGTGACTGGAGCCTCGGTGCTGCCTCCTAGGGCCCACAGTACAGGAAGCCGAGGCCAGGGGCTGGCGCCGGGCATCGCGCCCAGCACCTCATCGTGAGGACGCGGGCGCCTCTGCTGCCCGGCCTGACACCTGTTCCCAGATGGAGCTTATGTCACTGACCGAAAAACAGGTTTTGAACTGAGAAACAAGGAAATGGTGTTTGATGCAACTTTGTCTTATTTATTTGGAAATATTTGTTGAGTACATGGTGTGTCCATGACGTTCCAGTAACGAGACCCAAAACTGATTCTGAGGCTTTCAGTGGTGACGTGCGGGAAGAAGAGGCTTGGGTGCAGGGCTGAGCTCCGGGGGCTGGTGCTGCCAGGCCTCAGGGGTGCCCACGGGTTCAGACGCGAAGCCACAGCGGATCCCGGCACACCGCCAGGGAATCGCCACCTGTCCAGAATCACAGCAGACTCGGGGCTGGAGAGCCGTGAAGCAGGCCGGTGTCGCGGGCAGGAGCGGAGGGTGCCGGCGGGCAGCGTGTGTGATGTTCACTCCACGACTGCGTTCAGAAGTTGACGTGTTAAAATCCTGCCAGGAATCTGAAGCCGGTGCCCGGGCCCGGGACGCTGAGGTCCACGTCACTTGGGCTGGAGCTGGGTCTTGAGCCCCCTGGTGCTTCTGCATCCCCCGGTTTCAGGGACATTCGCTCACTCAGGAAAGGCGGTTCATCGGGGTTGACCGAGACGTGCAGGCCTCAGGAGGAGGGGAGGCGCCCTGCGGCCCTGGCTCCTTCCGCCTTGCCCCAGAGCCCTGGCGGGACTTCCTGCCGGGCCCTCGCACTGGCGAGATGCTACCTGGGCCTCGTTACAGGGCTGTTGGAGTCATTTCTGCTCCTGCTGTCGGCAGAGTGAGACCGGGTGGTGTCTGGGCTGCTCCGTGTTGTCACTCCAGCTACGGCGCCCACAGGAGGCGGAGGCCCGCTTTCTGCCTGGCACAACGTTTCGTGACGTAAACACAAGCACTTGTCAAAGCAGCACTGTGAGGGATGCCAGCCGTGCGCTGGGCCAAGCCTGAGAGATGCAGGCCGAGCTCCCACGGGAGGCGGTGGAGCCGGGGGCTGCCGTCAGCTGTGTCCCGGCCTCGGAGTCCGGAGTCCTGTAGCTCAGCCAGCTGCCCCCGGGAGACTGGCCACAGCCTCTGCCGTATTCCCACCCACAGCAGTCAGAACCGAGTCCCTGGGAGAATCACCAGAGGCCACGCGTGGAACAGGACCTCCGTGGACCTGGAGTCGGCTGGCTAGTCCCCTAGTTCTACACAGCTGTGCTGGGGGCCGCCTCCCTGCTGTGGGAGGGAGGGGCTCAGCCCCGCGAGGTGCAGAGTCCTGGGGTCTCCAGGGCAGCGCCCACCCTTGCTTCCCTGCCTCCCTGTGACCCTTACCCTCTGTGGGAGGGCCCGGAGGGAGCTATTTAGAGCAAGAAAAAACTGTTCTGGGCACACAAAGCAGACGTTTGTGTGAGAGGGGTGGGTTGCTGAGATCCGTTGGTGGACATGTTTTAAAGAAGTCTCTGCGGGAGCCACATGCCTCTCATAGATGCAGAATTTCTGCCGCAGCAAATCCCCAGGCCACAACCATGGGTCTTTTTGTCTCGCCTGCCCTCCCTGGTGACCCCGAGCACAGCGCACCCCACAGACAAGGAGGGCCCTCTTCAGCCCTGGCCTACACTTCCAAATTCCACAGCTCCCCAGCAGGGCGCTGCTGCCCTGAGGCCAGGCCCCCGCCCTCGGCACCCCCCGCGTAACTGGCTGTAGCTCCAGGTTGCCGACCGAGGGGTCAGCGTCCCCATGGGCTCTTCCACTGGGCAGCGTTCGGAACCTGGCTGACAGCGAAGTCACCTGGAGGCTGTGGCCAGTGAACGCCCTGCTGTGAAAATGCCAAGTCACAACCAAGTAGTTCAGGACCCGCTCCACTTCCTAGACTGCCCCACACGAGTGCCTCTGATCTGCGCCATGCTGGGGCTTCAGAGCAGGCGATAGGATGCCTCTGGATAATTCCAGAAAGTAGCGTGTGTTGGCTTGTTTAGATGCAGTGTATTTGGGACGCTGCTTCCTACATGGGTGGAGGTTGGAACACCAGCTTGCTGATCGCTTGTAGAGAAATCGTTGGGAAAACTAGCAGGACAGGTTCACCCGGCACCTCTGAACCCTGGCCTCGGACATGGAAGGTGAGAGCGCTGTGCCCCGGGGGCGCCCGCCCGCCCGCCCTAGGGCGGCACCTGTGTTCTCAGGTGTCGTCCAGGGACTTCTAGCTCAAGTACGGCGTAGCGTCATAGCAGGGTGGCCAAGGGAGGGGAAGGAAGGCCCAGACAGCCAGTCGGCCCCAGCCACTCCTGGATTCCACCTGAGCCCCGGGGCCCTGCTGAGACACAGGACTGCAGAGCCTGGCCGCCAGGCCCCAAGAAGTGCATTTAGGGTGGGGTTTCCATCA
>CM027389.1:109365812-109401219 GCA_015711505.1 Sylvilagus bachmani | reverse complement strand
TGTGCTACTGAGTGTGTGTGACTGTGTGTACAATTGTGATTGCACGTATGTGGCTGTGTGCGTGTGTGACATGTGCTACTGAGTGTGTGTGACTGTGTGTACAATTGTGATTGCACATATGTGGCTGCGTGCATGTGTGGTGTGTGCTACTGAGTGTGTGACTGTGTGTATGATTGCGATTGCACGTATGTGGCTGGGTGTTGAGTATGTGTGTGTGACTGTGTGTGTGTGTTTGTGGTGATTTTATGGGAATGTAAAACACCCAGAACTAACAAAGACCTCGCTCTGGCTCGCGTGCCTATCAGTTCTCTCTAAAACCAGGGCACAAATGTGGGGTCGGTTGCCACTTGGGATCCTCAAAGTGAGTAAACCGGTTTTACTCTGTCAAAATATCTTTGTCTTGGAGGAGAAACACACATGAAAAGTTGTTACCGAGGGCCTCTGGGGAAGTTTCCGGAGGCTGTGGGCAAGCAAGAGCTGGGAGCAGAGCCCAGGGCCACGTGAGGGTTGTAACCAGAGCCACGTGAGGGCCATGAGCAGGGACCAGGGCCACGTGAGGGCCATGAGCAAGGACCAGGGCCATGTGAGGGCCATGAGCAGAGCCCAGGCCATGTGAGGACCATGAGCAGAGCCCAGGCCACATGAGGGTTCTGAGCAGAGCCCAGGCCACGTGAGGGCCATGCGCAGGGACCAGGGCCATGTGAGGACCATGAGCAGAGCCCAGGGCCATGCAAGGGCTGGGAACAGAGCCCAGGGCCACATGAGGGCCATGAGCAGAGACCAGGGCACGTGAGGGCCATGAGCAGGGACCAGGGCCACATGAGGGCTGGGAACAGAAACCAGGGCACGTGAGGGCCATGCGCAGGGACCAGGGCCACATGAGGGCTGGGAACAGAGACCAGGGCACGTGAGGGCCATGCGCAGGGACCAGGACCACATGAGGGCCGTGAGCAGGGACCAGGGCCATGTGAGGACCATGATCAGAGCCCAGGGCCATGTGAGGACCATGAGCAGAGCCCAGGGCCACGTGAAGGCTGGGAGCAGAGCCCAGGGCCACATGAGGGCCATGAGCAGAGACCAGGGCACGTGAGGGCCATGCTCAGGGACCAGGGCCACATGAGGGCCGTGAGCAGACAGCTGTGCCATGGGGCTGTTGGGTGGGAATTTTCACAGGGGCCAGGAGTGAGATCGGAAAGCTCTTAGGGAGACCCTGGTGTGGGGACACCTGGGGCTTCTTAGACTGCCCCACCATGGCCTGCCTGGAGGCCACTGGCTGGCTGGACAGGGCGCCTCCAGTCTACCCAGGCCCAGGGAGGAGTGTCCCACGGGGACCCGCATGTGCCTTCTGTGACCCACCGTGGTCCGCAGGCCTTCATCCCACATGGTCCCTTCCTGTCCTTTGGCGCCAGTGCTCACTTCCTCCCCGCCTCCTTCCCTGAAGCTGCTTGACCCACGGGGCGACAGTGCTGGCCCCACGAGGGACACTCACCTGTCATCTCAGCTGTGCCAGAGGCCGCCTCGTGGGAATGAGCTGTCATTTTCTGGGGGCAGCAGGCCGCCGGATCGGGGCAGTTTCTAAACCAGTCCAGAGATGCTGCCCGGTGAGCCACAGGGCTCCAGGGTAGCCTTGGGTGACTCCAGGATCTCAGGTGTGTGTGTGTGTGTGTGTGTGTGTGTGTGTGTGTAAGTGTAACAGTCACTAAAAGATTCTGCCAAGGACAGGGACCTGAGACACTGCAGCCGCAGCCCTGTCACCACGGACCCCTCTGTGTTCTCTTTGGGTTCACTCCAAACTGACCACAGAGCGCCCAGCACCGCTCAACAATCTGTTTCCAACACAGGCAGCAAGTCCAAGCTCTAAACACATTTGCATTTGCGGTTTGAGAAAGAGCTGGAGATCTAAAGCCTGTCTGCTGCTACTTTGTGGGGTTTTCTGTTTGTTTTTAAGACGTATTTATTTGAAAGTCAGAGTTAAAGAGGAAGAGAGAGAGAGGGAGGGAGGGAGAGATTCCATCCACTGGGTCACTCCCTAAGAGGCCTCCATGGCCAGGACTGGGCCAGGCTGAATCCAGGAGTTTCATCCAGGTCTCCCAGGTAGGTGCAGGGCCCCAGGCACTTGGGCCGTCTTCCACTGCTTTCCCAGGCCACAGCAGGGAGCTGGATGGGGAGTGGAGCAGCCATAGGGGATGCCGGCTTCACAGGCAGCGGCTTCACCCGCTGCACCGCAGTGCCAGTCCCATGTCTTCTGCTGCGTCTGAGCCATGTGCAGTGGTTTTATCTGGAATATTACAAAACCATCGTATGCCCAGGGAGAACTCTGAATTCTACAACTCAGATTACTGCGTACACCAGGGCTCTTTGACAAGTGGGTGTGGAGTCTTGCAAGATTTAAGAGAAATTCTAGTTGAAAACCAGTATGTAAAGCAGCTACCAGCTACCGTGCCAATACCTAGATTCTCCTAAGAAAACAAGGAAAACTTGGTTCCTTTTGAAGCATGTTCTAGGGCACTGGCTGGGTGAGGCAGGGATTAAGCGGGGCGTGGCCCCACCAGGGGAGGGACGCAGAAGCAGACGGGATCACTCGCAGGACAGAGGGGCAGCCACTCTGCAGTGCCCACCCCAAGGACAAGGCCTGCTCACCGAGGGTGCCCAGGCGGCCCGGTGCTGTGGGGGTGAGGATGGGATGGGGCAGCCGCAGGGGCTTGGGCAGGACACAGAGACCCAGGAACACAGGAGGGAGGCAGGGTGCACCCTGGTGTACACGGTGTGGACCGTGCGCTCTGAACCCAAGGGCAGGCAGGAGGCGCTTGTCCACACATCTGCAGAGGGGCTGTGGGAAGGGGGCCTTGTGTTGCACGCTGTTGTGGGCTGCACCAGCCCGTGTGTCTGCAGGGGAACCGGCTACAGAGAGCCTGGGTGTGGGGGTTCACAGTGGAGGAAGCAAATCCCCCCAGAGAAGCCGAAGTGAGAGCAGGTGGGGGAGCATGGCCACCTACGAAATGTGCTGAAGGAGAAGCAACAGGCCGGGCGCCCTGTGCACTGCTCGAGACTTGGCGGAGAGCAGCTGGCCTGTCTGGTGTGGGGCCCAGGCCGCTGTGCGCTTTGGCTGGAACCGGCCTGTCACGGGGGAGCCTTCAGCTGGTCGGGACATCAACGTGCCACCACCTCCCCGTGTCACAGACTCACCCTGCTGGGCATTGCCTCACTTTAGGACCCATGATCCATGCAAATGTCAGAGGGGCCCCAGGGGCCCACGGGGAGGGTAACGCCCCCTCCCAAGGGCTGGTGCACTCTCTCACCTCCATCCTGGGTCACTTAGGCAGCAGGGGAGGGCTGTGTGTGTGTGTGTGTGTGTGTGTAAGAAGTTTTCCTGCACCGTGGAACTTGAGCACTAGTACAGAAGTGTGAATTCTGGTAAAATCAGACCTGCAGGTTTGGTTCAATGTGGAATCGATACTGTAAGCATAATCTGAATAAAAACCCTGCACTGACTTCCTTTGAAGACAGCGCTAGTTGGTGCATTTAAGCTGCTTGTCCCACCCACAAGCCCTGCAGGCTCACGGCCCTTGTTGCTGGGGAAGCTACTCTGGGGCACAGATGCCTCCTCTGCTGCATTGGCGGACACAAAGCCCGATTGTTGCAGAAGTATTAGTATGCAGATGCTCTGGTGTTGTGTTAGTGCATCTCATTCGTACAGTAGGCTGTTGTCTTCCTTTCACATTTGCATTGACCTGTATTAGCCACAGAATAGAAAGCACAGCTACAAGATCAGAATCTAGCTTTTCTGTTGCTCTTGCAACCTAGAAACAAGCATGCATCCCTGCAGATCTACAGCTCTATACTGGCCACTGATCGTGGCTTTAAACTGACCACAGCTCTGTCGACCACAGCTCCGCGTGGACCACGACTCCGTATTGACCAGGCTTTATATGGACCATGGTGCATACTGATCAGAGTATCCTTCATGTTGCTTTCCCAGATACCTCAGTGCAGTCATGAATTCAACAGATGTTACAAATGCCAGTGTTCGCGTATGGCTGAGTGTAACCAGCGCTCCCAAACAATGGTGCCACCACCTACTCCTGCCCCGTTTTGTCCGTCTTGTCCATGTGCCCTTTCCTAGACAGGGTGGCCTGTTTCTGAGGCGTACAGCTTGGCCAGTGTAGACACTCTTGGTGTATGGCATGACCAGTGTAGACTCCTGGGTGAGTGTTGCGTATGTACACACCTGCAGCCATACATCAAACAAACCAAGAGGATCCCCCCTCACCCCTCCTGTGTGGCTCGCCCCAGAATGAGTGTCCGACCTGCCCCCAGCCCCCAAACCCAACCTCATACACAGGGGGCACGTGACAAACTCAGAGCAAGGCAGAGCACGTCAGTCAGTCAATCAGCAGGTGTGGGAAATACTCTGAGAAGGACACGGAGCCTGAGTCCCCGGGTGGCTGAGCTAGAAAGTGTTCTTCCGCGTGGACTCGCTCCCCGAGGCTTGCGGTCTGGGCTGCTGCCAGGCTGTCCTCTGTGTGAGTCAGTAGCTCTCATAACACAAGTGGCTACTGCGTTTTATTAGTGTTTGTACAGGGTTGCTAATTAGGAAGGCATAGACCCGGGCTCCCGCAGTTCCAGTAGCACACTGCTGGGGTGTGTGTGTGTGCGCGCGCGCGTGTGTGCGTGTGTGTGTGTGTGTGCATGTATGTGTGCATGCACGTGTGTGTGCGTGTGTGTGTGTGTGTGTGTGTGCGCACATGCACACGTGCCCAGAGACGGTCTCATGACCTTGCCAAGTCTAAACTTGGGTAAAAGATGTGCCTGATCTGCTGGCTGCAAAGAGCTGGTGCCAGAGCCGGTGGAGGGACCCCGCTGGTGCCAGAGCCGGTGGAGGGACCCCGCCAGGAGGCCTCGCCTGCGCTGGCCATGCAGCCTGCGTGAGTGTTGGCGAGTGCTTTCCCAGGAGGTGAAATTCTTCCAGACTGTCTTCAACCCAAGTGAAGAAACACCCCCAGAGTGTTTCTGAGTGTGAAGCCGACCCCGTGGGAATCCCAGTCCTCACGGTGTTCAGGGCGTCCCAGCTCTGGGAGTTGTTCAGGAAGGAGTCTGCTGCGGGCCGGGGCCTGACCCTGCCCGGAACATCTGGCTGCAAGGCTGGCCCGGCCCGTGGCCTGGAGCTGGACCTCGGTGTGTCACCCGCCACCCCACACCTGACGGGGTGGTCACGGGGCCTGGGGACTGGTGTCACGGCCCGTGCTGGGCACAGGAGCTCGGGGCTAGTCCCGAGTCTCCGAGAGCGTCCCTGTTGGACCGCAGTTCCTTCTCGCTGGGACAGTCGGGGTGTCCCTGGTGACAGAGGAGAGGCTCCCGGACTCGTCACGGGCACCTTGTTCTTGTCCTGGTGCTGCAGTGGGTCTGGCTGTGGGTGGGATGCCGTGTGGCACCCTGTGGGCGGCCCCAGGCCAGGCATGGTGGAGGGCACCCCAGCAGTCACTGAAGGGCGCCCTTTGGGGAAAGAAGCCCCGCCCACATCCCTGGATCTGGCTTTAGTAGGTGTTTCTCCCGTTTATCCTCTCTCCCTTCCCCCTAATGGGAACTTGGAGGGGCCTGGGCACTGGGTGCTCGCAGCGGCTGCTCCCGGGCGCGCGCCCTCCGTGCCCTCCCGTCTCCAGGCCTGGCTTTCTTCCCTCCATTTTGGAGTCAGTCTCCCACGTCATCCTGTCTTCTAGCAGCTGTGTGCATCACTGCTTTCCAAGCCTGCTCCTGGCCCTGGCCGGCCTCCAGCCTCCCAGGGCCACCTCACCTTCCTCTCTCAACTCAGCTTGCTCCTGCCCGGGCCTCCGAGGGGGGCCTCCTGTCTGCCAGCCGCACCCCGAGTCTTTACCCGGCCCAGACACCACCAAGTGAGGCGCCTTCCTGACAGCCTCGGCCAGCTCGGCCTTGACGTTGGACCTGCTGAGAGACCACACACCGGGGCCTAGAGTGACAGGAGCTCCTGGCCGCACTCGCAGGGACAGACTCCTCAGACAAGGCGTCTGCAGGGCGAGGAGGAGCACCCCTCTGTGCCTGCAGCCGTCCCCGGGGTCCCGTGCATGTGGAGGTCACCCCAGGCTCTTCTTCCCTCCTCCCATTTCTTCCCTGTGCACCTGTTTCTCTGTGTCTGAATTCTGTCTTTTTTTTGACAGAGTGGACAATGAGAGAGAGAGAGAGACAGAGAGAAAGGTCTTCCTTTGCCGTTGGTTCACCTTCCAATGGCCACCACAGCCAGCGGGCTGCGGCCGGCGCATCGCGCTGATCTGAAGCGAGGAGCCAGGTCTTCTGGTCTCTCATGCGGGTGCAGGGCCCAAGCACTTGGGCCATCCTCCACTGCACTCCCGGGCCATAGCAGAGAGCTGGCCTGGAAGAGGGGCAACCGGGACAGAATCTGGCGTCCCGACTGGTACTAGAACCTGGTGTGCCAGTGCCACAGGCAGAGATTAGCCTGTTGAGCTGCAGTGCTGGTCCGAATTATGTCTCCTTACAAGGACACCAGCCACTTGACCAGGGCCCTCCGTACGACAGCAAAGACCCCATTTCCCAATAAGGCCACAGTCACAGGTATGAGGAATAGCATGTGGACGCAACACTTTGGACCATAACGTACATTTTCATATTATTCCCCCTACTAGAATGTAAGCAACATGAGGAGATGGGGACAATATCTTAATTGCTGTAACGCAGACATCTAGAAAAATGCATTCCAGATGCTCAATAAATGAAGGATGGATGGATGGATGGATGGACACACAAATGGACAGATGGGTGGATGGACGGATGGATGGGTGGATGGATGGATGGACACGGATGGATGAATGGATCTTGTACCTACAGATGCGTGGATAGATGGATGGATGAGTAGGCAGTATACAGATGAGTATACACGTGGATGGTGGATGGTGGATGACTGGGTGGGTAGACAGAGGCTATATCACGGATGCATATAGATGGGTGGATGGATGGATGTCTGAGTGAACAGGGATATATATGTATAGATATATATAGAGGTATATATATGTACATGGATGTATACATATACGTATGGATGGATGAACAGAGGAGTGTATATATACGTATGGATGGATGAACAGAGGAGTGTATATATATATATGGATGGATGAACAGAGGAGTGTATATATATATACATATGGATGAACAGAGGAGTGTATATATATATATGGATGGATGAACAGAGGAGTATATATATACATATGGATGGATGAACAGAGGAGTGTATATATACGTATGGATGGATGAACAGAGGAGTGTATATATACATATGGATGAACAGAGGAGTGTATATATACGTATGGATGGATGAACAGTGGAGTATATATACGTATGGATGGATGAACAGAGGAGTGTATATATATATGGATGGATGGATGGGTAGACAGATGTTTATATGGATGAGTGGATAGATAGATGGGTAGACAGATGTTTATGTACGTGGATGGATGCATGGGTAGATGTGTATGTGGGTGGATGGGGGTGGGCGTGTGATGGCTGGGAGGGTAGACACATGGAAATATATGTGGGTTAATGGACACATGAAAGCTGTAGGGTAATGTCACTGGATGAATGAGTGGATGGATGGATTGTACTGCAAGAATCTGTTTTCTCTTAGTAATGGGATTTGGAGAAGAACCTAAGTGATGTTGACTCCCTCACTGTGATCTGAGAACAGAATGGATGTGTCGCTGCTCGTGAGAGCAGCGCTGTGAACTGGAGGCTCGGAGGCTCGCAACATGAAACGTCTTGTGCACTGCAAGCCTTGGGTTTGTTGCTACTTTACGGAGAAAAAGCCAGAGGAAAATGTCCTGAGTAAGCGATTCTCTAGTGCAAGAGGCCTCTTGTGGAATCTGGGAGTGAAAGAATTCTAAATGTCCCACTTCTTTAAGGCGTGAACTACAAAAAGATGTGGGAAGTTCCAAGTTTGCCAAGAACAGTCACAACACCTTTTGTCAAACGGGTGCTGGCCACCATGGAGCTCCTGCGGCAGGCCTGGGGGGCGCTGTCCCCCGGGCGTGGCTGCTCTCCCACAGGCAGTCCCCTGAGCTCCCTCTGGAAGCCCCCCTGTGCCCACCCCGGGGCCTCCTGCCAAGCAAGGCTGCACCACGGGGCCCCGTGCAGGTTGGTCTCTGCCTGCAGTGCCCGCAGGCTGCCTGGAGGCTGTGTGGGCCCCGCACTTGTTCTGTGGATTTTATAGGAGACAGCCAGTCCAAGACCCCTGGAAGAAAGCGGCTTTGTCTGGGCCTACCCGGCACAGGCCCGTATTCACATCTCATTGTTGTTGCAGGAGAGGCAGATGCGGGCCGGAACAATGGGGCCTCGTCCAGGGACACGGCGGTGACAGACCCCAAGCGCACAGCGGACCCGAACAATGCCTGGCAGGGCGCCCGCCCAGCTGACCCCGGGAGCCGCCCCCACTTGATCCGCCTCTTTTCCCGAGATGCCCCGGGCAGGGAGGACAACACCTTCAAAGACAGGCCCTCGGAGTCCGACGAGCTACAGACCATCCAAGAAGACAGCGCAGCAGCTCCACAGGACCTCGACGTCATGGCGTCCCAGAAGAGGCCCTCCCAGAGGCACGGCTCCAAGTACCTGGCCACAGCAAGTACCATGGACCATGCCAGGCATGGCTTCCTGCCCAGGCACAGAGACACGGGCATCCTCGACTCCATCGGGCGCTTCTTTGGCAGTGACAGGGGCGCGCCCAAGCGGGGCTCCGGCAAGGTGAGCTCCGAGTAGAGGAGCGTTAGTGTCGGTGGGACGAGGACAGGCGGGGGTCCACGGGGAGCTCGGCCAGCGGCCGGTGGACTGGCCGTAGCCCCTCCGTGGCTCCAGGGGCGTGGGCCGGGGTTGCTGCTTAGGCTGCTTTGGCACGGTGCCTCCTCCTCCTCCTGACCAGGCGTGGTGAGCAGCGTGTGGCCCAGGAGCACAAGGCCGTCTGACTTGTGGGTCTCCGGGGTGCCTGTGCCGTGGGCACTACCTTCTCGCTTCCTTGTGCCATGCACGTGGGGGACTTGCTGCTGGCCGGCCTCGGCAGCCCCTCTGGGCTCCCCCTGAGCTGTGCTCTCGGTCTGCGACAGTGATCCGATTGAGCCAGCCCCTGAGTGTGAATCCGCTGGAGCGCGCGTTCTCTCTGGTCCGGGCCGGTTCCTGGGGGTGGGGTGGGGGATGGGTGCGTGTGAGTCCGGCCAGGCTGTTTGGTGATGCCATTCTTTTGAGTCATCGCGGAAGCTTCGTTCTTTGAAAGCGAGTATTCTGTGGGTACAAAGCAGGCTGCAGTGGGGTCGGGTCTCCTCGCTCCCCGCGATGGCTGTGCACGCAGGAGGTGGCCACGGCTGATGCTCCACTAAAGGGCAGACCCCAGTGGCATTTGGGCTACAAATGAGAACTTCCCCAGTGCTGGGCGCCGTTGCGTCGTGGTGGCGAGAGGGGGGCTTTGGGAAGCCCCTGGTTTACTGGACGTCCCCACAAAATCCGTGGCCCACTTGGCTCTGCTTCTGTCCTCTGCTGTTGTGTGAAGGCTTTGGGAATCCAAGTGGCTTTGGACTAAAGTGTCAGATGCCAGCACCCCACGCACACCCCGAGGGCGTCTGCGGGGTCCCAGCGTTTGCCTCTGTCGCTGACCACAGTCGTTGGAATGGCTGGCGATCAGGAATCACAAGATGAACCCCATGCCGGGGTCTCCTTGGCTTTGGCTGGAAGCACACTGGCTGCCGCCAGATGCGCCAAGCCCAGGTTTCGTGTGACACTGTCGGGCCCTGACAGCACTTGGCGTGGCTCAGGTGTTACAGAAGGTCCGTCCTGTCGGCTCGTGCGGGGCCTGTGCCTTCGGACGCTTCGTTTGCCTGGGCGTCTGGCGCCCCTGACCTGTCCCAGAGGCCCGTTTCCCTGGAAGTGGTCCCCGGTGCAGCCACACCAGGTGCCGGCAGAATCTGGTTTCTGAGTCTGGCTCTTAGGCTCAGCGCTTTGGGAGACTTCCGCTAGTGGCCTTGATTCGAGGAGAGGCGAGTGTGTTCAGGGTGGATGCGTTCCAAAGCGACTCCATGTCAGCAGTGATGGTTCACACTGACATAAAATTGCGAAAGCGTGTATATCAGTCATTGTGACTTCCTTGCAAAGCAGTCACACGTGTGTGTACATGGGCACTCACACATACATGTGTGTACATGGGCATACTTGCACATACATATGTGTACTTGGGTATACTCGCGCATACATGTGTGTACATGGGTACTCGCGCATACATGTGTGTACATGGGTACTCGCGCATACATGTGTGTACATGGGTATACTCACACATACATGTGTGTACATGTATGCTCACACATAAACGTCTTCACTTTAGGTAGGATTACAACTTTATTGTCTTAAATCTCATAATCTTCAGTATTTTCCAGGAAAGGATTAAGGTTCACAAATAGTGAACCTTGTTGCAAGTAGAGTTGCTAGTTTACCAAGGATCAAAAAAAATTTTTTTCACAGTATTGTTAGAAATTGAAAGTTTTTTAAATAACTTTTTAAAAATTTTTGAAGTATCAGTTCATTCTTCCAATGAGTACTGGCTACAGATTTGAAGTGGACAGACTTTCCCTCTGATGCCAAAAGTTCAGCTGGAGTTTGCATCACGCGGCACACAGCAACTGCCCCCAGGCACAGCCAGAGGAGCGCCCCGGGGAGCAGCCTCACTGGCGTATGCACAGCGTCCACCATGTGAGTGGCGTGGGTCGTTGGCTCTGAAACATGGGAGAGGCGAGCTCTGTGCACCGGGCGCCCAGCTCCAGCCCCACGGTCGTGCTATTCTGAGGCCCTTTACAGAGGTTGATGTGCTTGGGGGAAAGAGAGCGGCAGCCCTGATGACCGCCTCGCAGCAGAGGGGCCTTGTACCCTCTCTAGGCACACGGGGGCGCCACCTGGCACAGCCCTGGAGACCTCAGCCACTCTGCCCAACCCGCCTGGCTGGTGCTGGTCTGCCGTCCCCACTCCTGTCCCCTCTGCCCTCGGCCCCAGGCACCTGCTGCCCAGCGCTGGAGTGCTGGGGGAGGCACATTCCCGTGTGGGCCGCAGGGGAGGAGGCAGCACGCTGGCCTTTCTTGAGAGAGGAGACTGGTCCCTGCTGCCCACCAGGAGCAGGCCTTCCGGGCCAGGCTCTGGGGAGAGACGGAGCTGCAGCTGGCATCACCGTCCCCTCCCCGCTCAGTCACGCCCGGCCTGGGAGGCTGTGCCTCTCTGGTCCGTGGCCAGAAGCGAGGATTCACGAGGCGGCCTCATCTCCCCCCAGCCCTGCCTTCCCCACCTCTGCCTTTACTTCGCATTAAAGCATTCATTCGGCTGGACTAACGTGACACCGCCCCTCCCTTGGGGTAGGGCGAGAGCCTTCGCCGCCACACCCATCCATGCTGTGGCTTCCGATCAGTTGGCCTTGGAGCCAGGCGCGGGTTCCCTGTGTGTTTCTCATCTCACATGCAGTTCAGCGCCTCGGTAATCCGCGCTCCGTTGTTACCCTGCTGTGCCCTGTGGAGGCCGGCACACGCTGGTGGCTCGCACAGGCAGGGCCATGGGGTTTGGCCAAGCCGGCCAGAGCCGCCCAGCGGAGTGTGGCTCGCCGAGGGCACCTGCCGAGGGGCTCTGCCACTGGGGCCTCAGCTGCTCAGAGCTCCTGCGGGACAAAGCCAGCCCTGGGGGGCTGCTGAGCGCAGTGGTGGGCTCGGGCTGCGGCCGCGCGGGCAGTGATTCGGCTGCAGCCGCTGTCCGAGTGCTACGCGGGACGTTCTGTCTGCATTTAACGATGATTCCCTTCTGGTGATTGTACCACTACTTGATTTTGTTATAAACCTTGGCTGACTGTGTATCCCTGCCTCTTTTGCATTCATTAAACAATACAATGGACCAAGAGCGGTGTGCTAATTGCGCATGACTGTTTTACTTTGTCTTTCTGGGGGCCCCTCCCCTGGCTAATTCAGCACCTCATGTCCTGCTGCCCTCGTGGCCCTGGGACGCCCTGGCAGGTACGTGTGGACCCCACACCCCGCCCCTCATGGCCCTGGGACGGCCAGGCAGGTGAGTGTGGGCCCTTTACCCTCGTGGCCCTGGGACACCGAGGCAGGTGCATGTGGGTCCTGCACTCTGCCCCCTCGTGG
This sequence comes from Sylvilagus bachmani, assembly GCA_015711505.1. Lineage (NCBI taxonomy): Eukaryota > Metazoa > Chordata > Mammalia > Lagomorpha > Leporidae > Sylvilagus > Sylvilagus bachmani. The sequence goes on along the minus strand of CM027389.1, from coordinate 109,389,046 downwards.
CCCTGGGACGCCCAGGCAGGTGTGTGTGGCCCTAGGACAGCAAGGCAGGTGAGTGTGGGCCCCCACACCCTGCCCCTTGTGGCCCTGGGACGCCCAGGCAGGTGAGTGTGAGCCCCGTGCCCCGCGTCCCCGCCCCTCCTCCATAGGCACAGGTTTCTTTTCTCCCATGTCCATCCGGGGTCCTCGCCCCTCTTTCATGGCTGCTCCTACCCTGCTTGGCAGTTTCAGCGTTTCCCCCAGACACTGTCCTGTGCGTGCTGCCGCATCTGTGCAGCCCAGGGCACAGCACGCTGCACCTGCTCCTGGCGAGCGCCCCCAGTGGCCGGTGGGGACGGTGCACACGGGCGGGCCAGCAGGAGACACAGGGCACGCAGGGCTGGGACCAGGTTCTTGGTGTGGACTCGCCCTTGTGGCCACGGCCAGGTCTTACCAAGGTCACCGCCCCTACGGGCCGCCCATGGAGACGCGGCTAACGTGGGTGCTCCACGCGCTGAAGTTACCAGTGGCTGTTGGAAATAGCCCCTTGAGCAAGCGGGGAGTCGCTCGTGAGGGGGGCGACTAAGCTCGCCCCCACCTCAGATTTGCTCCCGGGAACCTGGGGCCGCTTCCGGCACTGCTAGAAACCTCTACCGTTCTGTGTCACGGGCGTGCCGGCTGCTCACTGCCCGAGAGGCGTCTCCTGCCCACTCTGAGCGGCCCTCCCGCTCTCCCTGCCTCCACTCTGCGGGGTCAGCAGCCCTGTAATGCCCGCCCCCTCGGAGGCAGTTAAAGTGGCAGGCGCTCTGTTAGAAGGGGCACCGGGGGCACACACGGGACGGGAGCAGGCTCCGTCTGGGACTCAGAGCGGCCAGGCCACGGGAGGTTCTCGTGTACACTGAGCCCTGGGCTTCACCAGGCACGGGGAGGAGCCCTGCCGCCGGCCTGGCTGCCCAGGGAGGGCGGGAACGGCCCCGCTGGGCACACTGGACGCTGCCCGTGCTGGCAGTGCCGACGCCCACACGCTTGCTAGGGAAGACGCTGAAGAAGTAACATCAGCAAAATGGAAAGTGCTCTCCATCGGGGGCTCCACCCTGCGAAGTCCCCTTCGCCGTCTGTCAGAGACGTCTTGCGTGTGGCACCTGCTACGGCACTAAGAGCGTGCGGTCACAGTCCTGCACAGGGCCCAGGACACGCCAGAGAACCCACGCTGTCCCGAGATCGTCCCTCTTGTACCTTCCTCCTGGGCGTGTGGCTGCCCCAGCTTCTCCAAGGGCCCAGGCCGGCCTCTCCTCCCCTCTGTCCACGTCATCACACTGCCCACTCCTCGCTGCCTGGGGGCCACACCACAGACTCTGGGGCACCCAGTGGTGCCCACGCCAGACTCACCGCACGCTCTGTGTCCCCAGCAGGTTCCGTGGTCCAAGCAGAGCAGGAGCCCTCTGCCCTGTAGCACCCACAGCCGCCCTGGGCTGTGCAACTTGTACAAGGTAAGGCCAGGGCCGGACCTCCGTGTCCTCCAGGGTCCTCCCGGGAGCACAGCCTCCTGGTAGCATTTGTGAGCCACTGCAGAGCAAGAGAGGCAGGTTCCGGGCCGGGGGTGCGGGGGATGGGAACTCAGCAAGAGGGAGACGGAGAAGAGCCCCCAGCAACCTGTCTGGGACCCAGGGGCTGGCTGGGACACGGCGTGGCTGTCAGGCCAGCACCGTGAACAGCCCGGGGCAAGTGCAGGCACAGGATCAGTGACCCCTGACCCGCACAGCCACGTCCACCGGGCCTCTGCTTGGGCTCCAGTGCCTCACAGGTATTTAGCACTTAGTAACTGTTCGTGGGACCCTTGGGTGGTCTGGTCCTTGAGTCTCTGTCCGCAGCAGCTCAGGTGAGCGTTGCACAGGATGAAGTCTGCCGAGAGCTGTAGGTAGGTGGGCTGACCGGGGGGGGGGGGTGGGGGGGTGGGGAAGGAGGACGGCCCACAGCTCGAGCCTCAGCCAGCCAGTGGGACTGGTGCTCACGGTCGCTGCACACTCAGGTCTGCCTCACACGCTGCAGACGAAAGTCGTCTGGGGAGTGACAAGGGTGAACAGGCGCACAGACCCTACGTCGCAGGGGCCTACGCTGACCTGCCTGGGGAGTGACAAGGGTGAACAGGCACACAGACCCTACGTCGCAGGGGCCTACGCTGACCTGCCTGTGGCTGGGGGGGGGAGGGGACGCGCGCTGTGGACTGCTCCCCTTAGCCGGTCCAGGTGGTGCAGGCGGGGGACTGGGGCCGCAGCCGCTGCCCGTGCTGTGGAGCCCTGGAAGGGAAGCTGGGGTTACGGCCCAGGGCCCACAGGAGAGGCGCTGCACCGCTGGGCATGGAACAGGTGACCCCCCCCCCGGGCGGGGCTGTCCCTTGAGTGGAGGAGGGGCCTGTGAGGCTCAGAGCGCAGCGTGGGGCAGCCCGGCCTTGGTGGCACGCTGGCTTCGGTGGGGCCGAGGGACGTGGGCAGCAGCTTGGGGGCTGCGGGAAAGGCCCTCAGTTCCTGGGATTTCTCCATAGGGCCTCGGCACGCGGGGACCCCAACCCCGGGGGACTCGGCGGCTTGGGCGGGCAGACACTGTCCCCCGTGCTGTGACCGAGCGTGCAGGGACGCCTTCATAACCCAGCACCAGGGAGACGGGGGTTCTGGGCTTCTGATTACGGGAAGATGCCTTTGGCAGATTGCTGAATTTTTCTTAAAAAAAAAAAAAAATTAGCAGAGGAAAACCACCTTACTCCAGATGGACATCTGTGCCTGCGTTAAAGACCGGCCAGCACGAGGCACCACCCCGCCCCCACGCTGGACACCTGGCCACGTGCATTGATCACCGGTGGTTCTTCTGTGGGAGGCGTGTGTGTGCCTGTGCATGGGTGTGCGTGCGTGTTGGCATGCAGACGTCTGAACTGAAGGGTAAACAGTTAAGCCAAAGGCCCCAGCGCGTGGGACGGTGATGCGAGTGGGCTCTCAGCAGCTTCCTGACGGCCAGAGGCTTCTTCAAGGCCACAGGTGCCCAGGGGAGGGCAGGGGACACGAGGCGCAGGTGGGCTGCTCGGAGAACTGGTTCCCTCTCGCAGGCAGTGGAGGCCGCGCTGTCTTCACGGTGAGCAGAGCGCGCCAAGCCCCCTCTCCTCCAAGAAAGAGAGGGCTGGTGCCCACGCCGAGCGCCTTCCTCAGCTTGCTGGGTGCACTCTCGTTTCCAGAAGTGGATTTGAGTGTTAGTGGGTTTTTTTAAGCTTTATTGTATTTCTTTGAAAGAGTTACAGAGAGGGACAGACACTGAGAGAGGGATCTTCCATCTGCTGGTTCACTCCCCAAATGGCTACAGCAGCCAGGACTGGACCAGGCCAAAGCCAGGAGCCCCACGTGGGTGGGAGGGGCCCAAGGACTTGGCCCATCGTCCACTGCTTTTCCCAGGCCATTGGCAGGGAGCTGGATCAGAAGTGGAGCAGCCGGGACACAAACCAGTGCCCATGTGGGATGTTGGCATCACAGGAGGTTGGATTAACCCGCTGAGCCACAGCGCCAGCCTTTGGCCCCTGGGGAGTGGGTTTAACAGCATCCGTCCTGGGGAAAGGACAGGGGCCAGGCCACCCCAGATGGTGGTCAAAACCCACTGGCCGTCCTGGACTGGAGGACAGAGGATGCCTGACCTGGGCTCGTGGAGGAGGTGGGAGCCACTGGGTGGACGCCCCAGGCTGCAGAACCCAGGACTACAGCAAGCGGGGTCAGAACCAAAACCTTGCTGTGTGGCGCAGGAACTCAGCGGGTCTTGATGTGGATGCTGAAGCCCCAGCTCCGGCCCTGATCTGCCCAGCGCACCGCCGCCTCAGAGCTCCTCCCTGCCCCTTCCTTCCCGTCCCTCCCTCCTCCCGCTCTGTCTCCCCACTGCCTGCCTCCCCACCCCCAGCCTCTCAGAACACCAGTAAGGGTGAGAAAGCTCTGCCCACCCCCACAGCAGAGGACAAGTCCGCTGGAGAACCAGACTCCAGAATTCCTCGCCCCCAGGGCACTCGGCGTTTCTCAGGACAAACAGGGCTCATTTCCTTGGGGACTGGGCGGTGGACAGAGGGGGGTATAAGGAGACAAGCGAACAGCTTTGAGGAACCCAAAAGCAAGCTGAGAAGCGGAGAATGCAAACCGCCCAACGAGGAGAGAGCTGCACGGACGTGGCTTCCTAGGGTCCCTGTGCGCTCTGTGCGCCACCTCGCCCTTCTGCCTGCCCCGGCATTGCTGGGGCCCGGGGCATGGCACAGACAGCACCAGCGAGAGCGGACGGTGCTGCGCAGGGCTCCTCACTCCAGCTGCGGGGACCCTGGAGATACCCCGGGGGCGGACGGCCCTGCCGCCGGCTCCCACCAAGCGGTCACCTCCGAGGACATTGTCCTTCCCGGCCATCGAGAGCGTCCCAGAGTTCTGCTGGAAGCCCCTCCTGCCTGGGAGGCACCGACCGCGAACACAGGACAGACTTGGGAGCAAGAACCCGGGATGCACTCTGGGGTCTGATTGTGCCGCTCGCCTCCACGGAACTTCCTTTCCTCATCCACGAAACAGAGCTGCCCACGACACAAGGGCTGTGCGCCCTCGACAGCGGGAAAGGGAACGCAGAGCCTTGGCCTGGCCCTGGTCCTGGGCCCCGGGCAGTGCCATAACCGAGAAGCACGGCGACCCCGCGGGGCCTCAGCTGCGGAATCAGTGGCGGGTGCAGTGTCCAGTGCTGTAAATACGTCTCCGAAGGCCGCGGTCCCCGGGGAGATGGTAGTGAGAAGGCACACAGCTTTTGCCACCCCCCCATCAGGAGGTGACTTGCTGGGTGCTGGGCTTGTGACATCTCGTTCTGCTCTGGGACAAAGGACGTCTCTGGCCATCCAGGTGCCACTTGCCTATCCACAGGCCCTCAGACCCCTCCAAGTCTGGTGACTCTTAGCATCTCCCAGAAAGGTGCCTCTGACCGGATCGCAGTGACTCTAACAGCACACGTGCCGAGAGGCCCTCGGGTATCCAGGCTACACCTGGCTCCTTGCAGACAGCACAGACAGGAGCCATTGACTGCCCCCTGGGCCCTGCGTGGCCAGCCCAGACAAGCTGCCCCTGTACCTGGCCACGGCCGTCCCAGCCCCGCCCAGGAGACTCCTGCCACCTGCTGTGCCACGAAGGCCAGGAAGAGGCGCACGGGCGGTCACTGTGTGCCTCGTGCTTCTATGGAGAGACAAGGCAGAGGGATATTTTTGCTAGAAAGCGTTTGCGATGCACTTCAGACACATGGAAGTAGCTGCTTGCAAGCAAAGGGGGAATCAGCCGGCGACGTCCGGCACCAGTACCTGCGTCCAGCCGTGCTGAGCCTGGCAGTGGCTTCCCGGAGGAGCTGCCGAGGGCACCAGGTCCACCATCAGTGCCCAGGTGCCCCAGGCCACGAGCCTCTCCTGGGGAGACGCCCCCCGGGCTCCCCTGCCACGAGCGCTCAGTGGGTTTCCTGAGGAGCGGAGACGCCGCTTTACCCACCCTGTGATCGGGGCGCTGCCCCCGGCACAAGGTCCTCATGGCATCCGCCTGACCGGAACCTCCACCGGGGAGATGCTCCATGGAGCGAGTTGCCGACAGGACGCCAGCCGAGCTGGAGAGGAGGCAGCCGGGCTGCGGGGTGGGGAGTTCACAGCCAGGCTGTGACGTCCTCCGCAGCTCCCGGCAGCCTGCTGCCCCGTGGGGCCACCTGTCCTCCCGTGGTCGCTCCTGCCCGTGGGGCCACCTGTCCTCCCGTGGTCGCTCCTGCCACAGCCCAGCCACCCCCAACCTCAGCTCAGACACTGTCAGTCATGGACAAAGCTGCACTGCCCCCAGGCCAGGGCACCAGAGAAGGGACCAGGCACTCAGCGGCCACCTCCACATCTGCCAGCCCCCGGGCGGGAAGGCGTCGCCAGAACAGTCGCCAGGAAACCCGAGGCTGCCACGGAAGTGAAGGGGTCGTCCGTGGATTTCCGGGACGCCGTTCGCCTGTCTGCAGACAAGGGATGGCCACGGATCCCTCAGGTTTGGGGACTGAGCACCCTCACTCTCCACAGGGGAGACCGGGGCCGTCTTCCACACAGGAAGGGTCCTCTCCAGATGGCCAGGTTCCAAATGGCCCAACCGACTGGGCCAGGAGGGAGCCCAGGACGTGTGCACACATCGGCTGTGAGAGGAGCCACGCCCGTGTGGCCGTCGGTTGTGGCGGGTAGGGAGAGGACAAGGGCATCGTGCAAGCCACACCTGCCACATGGCCTCCCCTCCTGTCCTGCAGGCTCCGGTGCCCGGGTGCCGCTCCACGGAGCCCACAGTGCTGCCACGGTGTGAGCCGCAGGCCGGGCCGGGGCTGCAGCCTCCACGCCGGGCGCCCTGCCGGGCCGCCTGGCCGGTTCCTCAGCCCCCGGTCTGAGAAGCCCCCGCAGCCCCTGTGCGGGAGCCATTTGGCAGACGGCGGGGGGGGGGGGGGGGATGATCGGGCAGCTGCTCCTGGAGGAGGAGGCACAGGTCAGGGTACAGGAGTGAGGGTGGGGGGTCCAGCAGTCACAAATGCCCAGTGCCCCGCCCCCGCCGTGAACTCTGGGGCACTGTGGCAGGATTCTCCCCTCCACCGCGGTGACAGCCAACAGGTGGCGGCAGTGGAGGGGTGGGGACTGTGCCGAGGGGCACAGGTGGCGGCAGTGGAGGGGTGGGGATTGTGCCGAGGGGCACAGGTGGCGGCAGTGGAGGGGTGATGCAGACACAGGGCAGGCGGACAGGTCCGGAGCTGGGACTCACCGTGCCATGCATGGCCGTCGTGGCAGCTGGCTCCGGAGAGTTCAGAGTCCTGCGGAACACAGAGCAGAGCCACACGGCTTCTGATCTGTAACCACAGCATCCCAAGCACCAGTGAGCTCTGAGACAGGAGGGCGCCATCTGTTTGTCCCCTTTAAGGCAAAGCCAAGTGCAGGGGACGCTGCCCACCGGAGCCCTGCCTGTGCCCATCAGGCCCCGCCCACGGCGCCGGGGGAGCCCATCCAGTTACTGCCTGCAGGCCTGAGAGCCCTCCTCTGTCTCTGAGCCTAGAGATCGGGACCGGGTAGAGACCTGGTTCTCAAGCGAGCGGGGGCGCGGCTAGATGCGTGTGCGCGGAGAGGAGTTAGTGCCGGTTCGGGGAAACTGCTTCATCTTTCACCAAGCAGTGCCGTGAACCGGCCAATGGCAAAGGCAATGGATTTAAAGACAAACGCGACGGTTGCCTTCCCGCGGCGTCTCAAATGGTGCTTTACTTCCCGTCCAGGGTCCTTGTTTCGCTGCTGTTTTATTACTCGTGATGTAGACTGGACTGACAGGGAGGAGGCCCGAGCGCTGTGGGGTAAGAGGTGAACAGCGCGCGGCCGCGGCCGCTTGGGTGGCACTCGCTGTGTGTGCATAAAGCCAGGCTAGAGACGTGCGCGTCACAGTGTAGGCCGCGGCTCCCCTGAGGCCGTCTCTCTCGCCACCGCGTCTGCCATCTTACTGGGTTACTCTGTTTGGCAGTGCCTTCCTAAACGGAGTGGACTTGTCAGAGTAGAAATCGCACTATCTTCCCAACCTTCCCTTCTCCCAGACTCGCAGCTCCTAGTAGCCAGGCCTCGCCCCACCTACAGGACCCCGGGCCAGGGCGGGATCCCCCCTCTGGTTTCTGACTCCTCCCCGCCTGGGCTGGTGCTCTCTCTGCCTGCAGCCCACTCCTGGCTTACGGAGCCGCTGACCTGACTTGTTATGTGTCGCCCTGCGGCCTGAGCCACGGATCTCTGCAGGCAGCCGGGAAATGGAACCGTGCAGGCTCAGAGCTAGTGAGCGCCATGATGAAGCCCTTCATCCCAGCGTCTCAAACGCACGTCCCAAAGCAAGCAAGCAAGAGGCTCTTTTCTCTACGTTCAGCTGGCCACCTCCCGGGTGACCGACCCCTCCCGGGGCCCCACCTGTCACAGTGACCGACCCCTCCCGGGGGGCCTCACCTGTCACAGTGACCGACCTCTCCCGGGGCCCCACCTGTCATAGTGACTGACCCCTCCTGGGGGCCCCACCTGTCACAGTGACCGACCCCTCGCAGGGGCCCCACCTGTCACAGTGACCGACCTCTCCCGGGGGCCTCACCTGTCACAGTGACCAACCCCTCCCAGGGGGCCCCACCTGTCACAGTGACCGACCTCTCCCGGGGGCCTCACCTGTCACAGTGACTGACCTCTCCCGGGGGCCCCACCTGTCATAGTGACTGACCCCTCCCGGGGGCCCCACCTGTCACAGTGACCGACCCCTCCCAGGGGTCCCACCTATCACAGGTGACCCAGGCAGAGGCTCAGGTTCCAGACGGGACGGAGGGGAGGAAGCAAGGCCAATGGCTGGCCCACGCTCATGTTCTTAGCAAGGACGGCTGCTGCAGTCCCCCCACAAGCAACCGTGCAGTGGCCTGGAGCTCACCCTGGCCGTGAGAGGCCCCCTCAACCCCCCTTCCTCCCCCCAGTTTCTCTCCCTGAGTGGGAAATGACAAACCTTGTTTCTAGGTTTGAGCATATTAACACCCATTTCCCATAAACTAAACACAGGCCTTTCAAATGAGCTGCCATCTCCCACTGATGCACCTGCTGTGTCTCCTGGGCACATCCCCCAGACTGGACTGAGCGGCCCTTGCGCTGCACAGTGAGTAGGGTGAGGTGAGGCCTGGCCAGCAGGAGGCGCTGGGGACCAACAGGGAAGGTGCAAAGGTTGGGACCCAGCAGACACGAGGCTTCTCCGGCCCAGTGCTTCTGCCTGAACCGGGCGCGCAGGAGGAGGGCCAGAGAGGGAGCCCTGCCCTGGGCTGCCTCCAAGGCGGCGGGATTGGGCCGCTGCTGTGTGCTGGTGCTCGTTTGTGGAGTGAAGGGACTCGCCACAGCCTCCCCGCAGGCGTGAGGGACAGAGTCGGCAGCTGGGCGTCCCGAGGACATGGGAGCATCACAGCCAGGTCAGATCAGCGTCACCCGGAGGCGGCTGGGTCCCTCAAACGGGCACGACCTGCACACCTGGCGACAGGTGCACAGATAACAAAGTAGGGCACACGTGGGAAGTGTGCTAGTACTGAACCTCAGACAGGAGGGAGATCCGACACACGCCACAGCGTGGATGAGCCAGGAGGTCCAGCCCAGACGGCACACGCTGAGTCCCTTGCGGGAGTTTCCTTGAGCTGTCAATCTCAGCAACGGCGAGAACAGCAGCTAGGGGGTTAGTCAAGTCAGGATGCCCGCGTCCCACCTGGACAGACCAGACTTCCTCTGCGGATTCCAGTCGGAAGAGTCACGCAGATAGGAGGCGCCCAGCACTCCGGGTCTGCCCACGCAGTCACAGGCCGTGTTACCCGGCCGCTCCATCCGATAAACTAACCTGTGGTACGGGCCTGCTTTAGGCGTACGGCTCCGTGGGTTTTCACACAGGAGCAGGTTTGTGTAGCTACCACCCTGAGGACGCATCACCCCCAACGCCTGCCTCCCGTTCCCCTAAGGGCACCCCCGCCCCACCTGGGCTCCATCACTGTGGTCCATCGTCCAAAGGATGCCACGTACGGGTCAGCTGCAGGCCCCTGGTACTTGAGTGTTACCAAAACCCTGAGTATGGGTTTCAAAACATCCTGCCCCAGAATAAACATCCTTTACTTCCATGTTTCAGAGCCTTCCTGACGTACCTGCAGATAAGTGGGGTCACGCGGTGTGATGTTTGGGGCAGCTTCTCACCCCACGGGACGTCTGAGGCCTTCCTGTTCCTGTCGGGGAGCAGCGTCCAGCGTATCCATGTTTCCCGTTTATTGATCAGGCTCAGGGTCAGAGCTCAGGCCATGAAGATTTTTTCCTGTGTTTTCTCCCTTAAATTTCACATTTTACTTTGTTGATAGAGACTGAGGATCGATGGTGAGTTAACTTCTTAAAGGAGGTATCAATTTGGGTTGAGGTTTATATTTTTTGTAAATGGACATCCAACGGTCCCAACGTCATCTTTTAAACACGATCCCTTTTCCACTGAATGTCTGTGCACCTGCACCCCAATCCGCTGCTCTGTCTGTGGGCGCATCTCTGGGCTCTGTTCTCCCCAGCACCACGGCTACACAGCAAATCCTCTTCCTTCTTCCTCACAGTTGTTCGGCTATTCTGGTTCCTTTGCGTTTCCGGATCGTTTTAGGATCCCTTTAACCTTAAACAAAATCCTGATGGCAATGACACTGAACCTGGGGTCAGCTGACCTGGCCGCGTCCGACCTCCCAGTCCACGCGCCCAGGCTCTGTCTCCATCTTCGTCTTCCTGATTCCTCTTCTAATTTTTGGCGTAAATATGTTCTATGTGTTTGGTTTGATTTATAGCTAACATTTTGGGTTTTTAATGCCATTACGTAGACTTTTTCATTTTGGGAATACATAATTGTTCATTGCTACAACATAGAAATCTAATTGTCTAAATGTCCTTTTAGCAAAAGGTCGCTACAACTGTAATGAGTAGCCACAGGGCTACCTCCAGTTGTCTGTGCCACTGACATTTTATAGCCAAAGAACCCGAGGCAGAGCCCAGGTTCAGCAGGTCATCGGTGTCCCGCAGCAAAATCTCTGTTATTCCAGTCTAACTGTTCCATGTAGTTACAGCTATTGTTGTTTTTGTTTGTTTGTTTGTTTAAGATTTACTTGTTTATTTGGAAGGCAGAGTTACAGAGAGGCAGATGCAGAGAGAGAGAGAGAGAGAGAGAGAGAGAGTGTCTTCCATCCACTGGTTCACTCCCCAAATAACAGCAATGGCTGGAGCTGGTCTGACCTGAAGCCAGGAGCCAGGCGCTTCCTCCAGGTCTCCCACGCGGGTACAAGGGCCCAAGGACTTGGACCATCCTCTGCTGCTTTCCCAGGCCATAGCAGAGAGTTGGATCGGAAGGGGAGCAGCCAGGACTCGAACTGGTGCCTATATGGGATGCTGGCGCCGCAGGCCAGGCCTTTACGCCGCTGCACCACAGTGCACAGTGCACCAGCCCCCTAGTTACAACCTATTCTAACTGGTCCTTTATTGAAAATCTAAGCTGTCTACGTGTTGGCTCAGCAAGCCATTGATGCTTACTGCATACGCAGGTTTGTGTGGAGGGCAATTCTGACCCCTGACCTTACAGCTCTGAGAGCTACAGTGCAAGCTACCACTTCATGTGTGCTTTAAATAATTCAAGGTCTGGTGAGCGATATACTCGCTATAAAAGTGACTGACAGAATCTGTAACTTTCCTCGTTCCCTTCAAAGCAGGGGTGCACAATTCACACATGAAACATTGAGTCTCTTACAGCGGAAGTAGCTTGAACAAGAGGCCGTGAGCTGTAACTGGGCACTCATTTCTTTACAAACCTCTGTATTAAGCTTAGGAGGGCAGGGCAGGAATGCAGAGGCACTGGTGGGGCCGGGTGCACAGGGCCTCCAGGTCGGGGTGGGGGCATTTCTGCTAGGTCCTCCGTCCTGGGGTGGGGTCCCCCCGCGCCTGCCCAGGGGTGGCCAGGATGTGGGGGGCACAACGGGGAACCGGTCTCCGCCTGCAGAACGCTGTGGTCCCACTGGGAACAGCGCAGCCGTCCACACGGGAAAGCCGCGCTGAGCGCTGACACGTGAGGTCCCAGTTATTGAGAGACCCAGGAAGGAAGACCAGTGCTTCCGGCGGCGGCGCGCTGAGGACACGGCGGCGCTGAGGACGGGGCGGCAGTGTGCCTGCCACTTCTGCCTCATTCACGGAAGGTGGCCCCTTGGTCCCAGCGTGCGTCAGCTGTGGCTGAGGCTGGTGCGAGCCATCGCAGGGCACCAGGCGGCCAGTGCTCCCGAGGGCCCACAGCGCAGGACAGACAGCGGAGGCCACGAGGAGTGTCCCAGGTGCCGACAGCCCTGTGCAGGGCTTCGAGCAGAGGCTGGGTGGGGGAAGGCACTGCCGATGTGTGGGGGACCCCCGGTGGCTAAACTCCAGGTGGACCCATGGGCCTGAGCTAACGTGGCACGTGGCACAGCTGGCAGTGGAAGCCACGGGGAAACGTTTCCAGTGCACTCAGGTGGCGGGTCCCACGGTCCCAGGACTCTAAGGGGCCGGAAACTCAACCACGCCTGCAGCCCGGAGTGGCTGGGAGGCCCCGGGGGACGCCTGGGCTGCGCTGGTCTCCAGGCCGAGGCCGCAGCCATTCTAGGAAGCCGGCAGCTTGCAGTCTGTCAGCAGCTGCTGGGGAGGGGGTGGAGGGGGCCTTGTGCCCCTCGTGCAGGCGTAAGTGGAGGAGTCAGGTGGCATCGGGTCTGTCTGATGCGTGGAGCCGCCCCCGCGCTGTCGCTGAATGCTGAGTGTACTGGCGCGCAAATGCATGTGGGAGACGCCGGGCCCCCGCAGCCCCTGTAGCATCCACACGGTCCGCACCGCGGACTTGGCCTGGGCTTCGCGCAGCTCTCCACGCTGCCTGGAAGGCCGGATTCATCCTGTCTCCTGCTTCCCTGATGACTTGTGCTTCGAAGGCCCTGCACGTGGGCACCCTTCTCCATGGAAACACAGCTGGAGGGGCCTGTCCTCCGATGCATGGCAGTGGGGGCAGCTGCGGGGAGAGCCTGCCGCTGCCCTGGCTCCCCCGGGGCTGGCAGCGCTCTGCTCTGCTCCCTGGCCCTCCCCCCTGGTATCCGGTGCCCTGGAAAGTTCTGCTGATGGTCGCGCTCAGGGCCGTGCCCCCCCCCCCGGGCTTACTCTGGATGCGGCCATGATGACCCCGCCTGTGGCTGACCCAGGGCCACAAGGCAGATGCTCACGTGGAGAGAGCAGTGCCACTCGGGATATGCAGCCGCCTGTCACGGTTGATTTGTGTGTGACTCCTGCGTGTTTTCCTTTGGGAAATAATATTCTTTTCCCAATGCTGGGCTTAACCTACCCCGCTCTTGGCTGGAATCGCCATTATACAACCTTTAAGTCCCCTCTGCTAGTCTGTGGCTCCAGGAGAACCACACTGTGAACCCGCAGTGACCAAAGCCTACTGCCAAGCCCACCCCACACACAGCCTCCACTGTGCCTTACCACGTGTCAGCAGCAGCCTGGTGTGAACCCTGGCTCGACAGACAAAGCCACAGCCCAGATCCGCAAGAGAGCTGCCTTCAGGACGGCACGCGGGCCCAGGGACTTGTCCTGAGGTCGTGCGTCTCTGTCTTTCAGGACCATGCGGCCAGAACTGCCCACTATGGCTCCCTGCCCCAGAAGTCGCACGGCCGGCCACAAGACGAAAACCCTGTCGTCCACTTCTTCAAGAACATTGTAAGTGGCGGCGTGTGGGGGACAGTGGCCGCTGAGCGGGGCGGCAGGTGGACGCTCGCCCCACGGGGGAGAGTGGACGCTGAGCGGGGTGGAGTGAACGCTGAGCAGGGCAGTGGGTGGACACTTACCCCACGGGGGAGAGTGGACCTGAGCGGGGCGGGGGGGGGGTGAATGCTCGCCCCACAGGGGAGAGTGGATGCTGAGCGGGGTGGAGGGCGGATGCTCACCCCACGGGGGAGAGTGGATGCTGAGCAGGGTGGAGGGCAGACACTCGCCCCACGGGGGAGAGTGGACACTGAGTGGGGACGCTGAGCAGGGTGGAGTGGATGCTGAGCAGGGTGGAGGGGGGATGCTCGCCCCCAGGGGAGAGTGGATGCTGAGCAGGGCGGGGGGCGGATGCTTGCCCCATGGGGTGTGAGTCCATCCGAGAAGACCCCATGGCCATCCTCAGGGCTGCTGGCCAGGGAAACACACCCCATTGCCTGACCGCAGGTCCCAGTCCTGTACTTCCGAAATGCACCTGTCACTTATAGCACTGTGTGTTCTATCAGGAGCAGACTGCCGTGCTGTGCTGGTTTAAGATCATGGGGACAGTGAGAAGAGTGCTGGTCCCCAGGGTCAGGGGACAGAGGGTGGACTGGGGAGCACAGAGGGTTCAGGGGGCAGTGAAACTACTGGCTATGACCCTACAGTGGTGGATATGGGCCAAATAGTCGTCTATACCCATAGCCCACACAACACAGAGCCCAAGTGTGAACTCTGGATTTTAGTTAATGATCATCATGTGGAATGAACATCTGTCATCAGCCTTCGTAAGTGAGAAGATGAGTAAGAGTCACTAACTCTAGGGGAGCTGGACAGGCTTTATGGGAGCCCCCTCATTTCTGCGGTTTTCCCTACAAGTCTACACGGCTGCGCAAAATCAGGTCTGTTACAAAGCTGCAGGCTCCCAACTCCGAGGTCTTGGTGCAGCAGGTGACACTGTGTTAGTGAGTTGAGGCGCATTTCCTCTGAGGTTCTGGTGTCGGGGGCCACGGGAAGGGCTCACGGGAGCGTGGTGGGCCCAGGGGCTCCCTGCACGGTGCGCCGCCTCCCACACGTGTCTCCAGCACCGTGCGCTCGGCACCATCTGTGTCACCCTGAGATTTCAGCGTCTCAGCTCCCCAGGTTCTTGTTCCATGAGGACAGACTGGGAGCTGGGCAGAAGGTGGGGCGTCCTTTACCCTGTAGGTCTGAGCCACCCATGCAAACACGAGGTGCCGGGACCCTCCAGGAGGGGGCCGGGGCTGCTGGGAGGGAGTGAGAGCCTCCCACAGCCCACCTTTCCCTGTGTGTCTTCCAGGTGACGCCCCGCACACCCCCTCCGTCTCAAGGAAAGGTGAGTGTTTTGAGTCTGGATTCATCATCACCTATGGATAGACCTTCCCCAAATCCCAAAATGTACCAAAAAGGAGTTGGACTCAAGACAAGCTGAGTTCACCCACGCCACGCGGCTGGAACAGCCCGGCGCACACAGCATGACCCTTCCCACAGCCGTGCAGACAGTGTTAATCTATCCCAAAACGCTTTCCCCCGAACCCTGATCCACAGTCGTCACAGGAAGCTCTGGGCGGCCCCTGCCGGCTGCTGGGAAGGGGCCTGGTGGAACTAGCGGACTGTTCTTGTTTATGAAATAGCCTCCCTCACTGACCGCCCTGTCCCTGTCTCTCTTCCTCACACAGGGGAGAGGAACGGTCCTCAGCCGGTTTAGCTGGGTAGGTGACGCGCCCCCTTCGCAGCCCGCCCAGCCACCCGACTTACTTTCTGCTGTTTCAGCTGCTTAGCCGCCCCTCTCTCCTGTCCACACGGCTCACCCACCGCTGGCCACGGGCTGCTTTGTTAAACTCTCTTGCTCCAGGCGCTGGGACCCAGCACTGCCCGCCACTGCCTCCTCGCCCACCGTGTTCCTGGCAGATTCGGCCGGTCTCCCTCCCACGGGAGGAGCCACACTGTGTCTGAGAAACTGTCCAGATAGAAAAAGATAGATAGTCCCAGACAACGGAGGGTAGCCCTGGGGCGCCCCAATGCACTGGATGTTGAAGTTCTGTTGAAAATGAGGCTGCCCATGAAGGGAAGAGCTGCCAAGTCCAGTTACCCGATTTATAGCAACATCCATGATCCTAAGACATGCCAAGTCCAGTTACCCGGTTTACAGCAACATCCATGATCCTAAGACATGCCACGTCCAGCTGTTCTATTTTAACGGTGTCATTAATCCCAAGGGCCTTGGTTTTGTTTGCATTTAATAATAGCCAAAACTTTCTTGGAAATTTTAGGCTCTACAATATTGAGAACAGAGTTTCATGAGGATTTTCTTTCTTTCAAGATTTACGTATCTGAAGGGCAGAGCTGGGGTGGCGTGGAGAGAGAGACAGACAGAGACTTTCTGTTTTCTCATTTACTCTCCAAATGGTCAGAGTGGCCGGGGCTGGGCCAGGCCGAGCCAGGGGCCTAGAACTATCTGGGACTTGGACGACTTTCTGCTGCTTTCCCAGGTGCATTAGCAGGAAGCTGGATGGGAAGTGGAGCAGCTAGGATTTGAACCGGTGCTCCTATGGGATGCTGCTGTGGCTTAACCTGCTACACCACAGAGCCGGCCCCCAGCGAGGGTTTTAAATCTAATTTGTCCACTTCCAGATACTGGTGAATCTGATGCTTGTGCCAATGTAAAATGCCTACCCACATATCCTAACCAAGCTTCTTGGCTTAAGCCAGTCTTAGATATGGTCCTTGCTTTCTAAAAATCAGAATTTTCAGAATAAAATAGGGGAGTAAGCACCAATTCATGGGGTAAGGATCATGTCTCATTTGGGATTACAGAGACTGCCAGGGAATAGGCTTTGAATAAATCGATGGGGGGATTTTAAAAGAAAGATAGCGGAGAAAGAAGAACAGGGGAAATGAGAGGAGGGAGGGAGGGGGCTCGAGGGGCTGGCAGCGGAGGATCCAGAAAGCTCTGGGTGGCTCCAGCTCAACACTGGCTGACTCAGGAGGGAAGACACTTGCGGGCACCTCCTGCCTGAGTGTGTGTTGGGCCTGCTTCTTCTGAGTTACTGAATCTGCCACAGGAAGCCGCCCACGGACCAGCACTCACAGTCAATCCACTGCGTATTTTCTGTGGCCGCGGGAGGCACAGAGGACAGTGCAGAACTAAATGCACGCCTGAGCCAGGAGTGTGCTTCTAGCTCCCGCGGCACCTGCTGCTCCGGTCTAGGAACCCGCTTTGGGGCATTACGCAGTGACTGCAGATGGGCGAGGGGACCCTCCTCCCACTCAGAGGCCACTCCGACCCACTGGCCAACAAGGAAGATCTCTGACTCTCTGTGCCTCTCTCCATGCCGGGTCCTACCCCCATCTGTGCAGTTCTTTCTCCCAAAGCGCAACCCTCTGCACTGCGTTTGCTCGCTTGCCTGTTTTCTGCAGCTAGGACGGGCTCCTTGTTTGTCGTTTGAGTTCCCGCCTTCTTTTTCTAAATGCTTCCCGGTAAATTCTAGGTTAAGATAAAACTAACCAAGAACTTGGAAAGAGGAAAAGCCTATCCTTGAACTTAGTTTTTGGAAGTTCCTCCTGGGGCGGGGGGAACCGTGGAGCAAGACCCAGGGGCTCAGCATTCCTAAGGGGAAGTGTGGCTTTCTGCCGCCGAGTGGTCGTCTGTCTGGCGCAGCCCCCCTAGCCGTTACTCACCCCTCTGTGCAGCAACATGGACACAGAGCGGCCGTGAAGGCCTCTGGGATGCCGGGTGGCACTGGCTTTCCTCTAGCTTGTGGCGCTTAGCCAGTCTTGCTCACCATGGAATCCAGATGTTCACATGGACATCGCCACCTGGGTTCTACGTGGCCAACATCTGCTCCCCAGCACAGGTCGTATGAAGAGGAGATGACAGAGGAGGCTTCTGTGGGGGGAGGTCCCTGGACATAACCCTGCGTCCAGCCCTGGTCCTGCCCAATCCAGCAGGGCGGCCCTGAGGGGCCTGGACACTCCAGATTGCACCTGCACCACTGCCAAGAGGGCAGGGGACGATCTCAGGCCCTTCCTGTCTCCAGACTGTGCGATTAGACAGGCCAGGCTGACAGTCCACGGGCTTGGCCAGGATCCTCAGGAGAGAACACAGTGAGCGTCTCCAAAGCAGAAAGCGAGATCTGGGGTCGGTAGAAGTCCGTGAGCGAGCTGAGGTCCTTTCCCGAAACCCCGAGCCGTCTGCTTCACCTCAGCCCCTGGACGGCGAGCTCGCGGTGGGGGACCCGGCCCCAGTGCGCAGGCCGGGGAGTTTGTCCTGCGTTAGCGCAAGTTCCCATGGGAAAACAAAGTGCACGAGAGGACAGAACGGCCCTGCACGCAGACACTCTGGGATTTTAGTAACCGCTCATCACTGTAACCCCCACAAGGGGACTTTGGCCCCTGCCCGGAAGTGAGAGAAGGGCTGTGGGGCGGGGACCTTCCTGCCTGGAGGTCACCCCTGTGGTAACGGCCAGAGAGCAGGACCAGGGCCACAGGCTCTGGTCTGGGAGCAGCTCCTCCCCCATGCACCTGTCCCGACAGCCATTCTGTCCACGAGGAGACTGAATTCTGTTGTCGCCAGCACGCAGCTGCCCTGTGCACAGCTGTGGCCCTGCCTCCCTGTCCCCGGCAGCAACCCCGGACTCCTAGCAGGGCTCTTGGCCCAGGCCAGCTTGATCCTGGTCAGCTCTGGGAAGATTCCTCTAGCCTCAGCGTCTAGGCCCATACAGGGCCCCCGGAGCTGGGCAGAGGTGAGCAGAATCCCACGGGTCACCCAGAGCGGTGGGGCTTCCAGCACCCCGTGCACACACCAGACCCCTGGGACCCCTCCCCGGACAGGTGCAGGCAGGCGTGCACCGCCGTCTCGGGAGAAGCCCACGCCGGGGGCAGCGTGCACCTGCTCCACACGGTTCCGGTGGTTGCAGTGAGCACTCGGGCCGCGGCCCCCAAGAGCGGGGGCTAGCTGGCTGCCCACCCTGCAGAGTGGACCAAGGCTCCTGGGGCTGAAGCTCGGGTCTTGTCTTGCAGGGCGCCGAGGGCCAGAAGCCCGGGTTTGGCTATGGCAGAGCAGCTGACTACAAATCGGCCCACAAGGGCCTCAAGGGCGCAGACGCCCAGGGCACACTCTCCAGGCTCTTCAAGCTGGTAAGGACCCCGCGGGAGGAGGGCCGGCCAGGGCAGCCTTGGGGTTCCTGTGTGTGAAACGGGTGGCCGACCCAGCTGACAGGTTGTGGCGAACGTCCAGGCGGTGAGGCTGGGCCTCCCGGAGCCCAGCGGGCACAGCCTCAGTTCACCTGCGGGAGGCCATGTGCTCAGGGGCCCGACCCTTGTTCAGGGCAGAGCGGGAGTGGTTAGGCCCAGAGACTCGAGCTTGGGCACTTTCCAAATGGGCCTGGGAACAGCTCCCCCTTGGGAGTTCAGGGTAGGCCCATGCGCCTCGCAGGGTGGGCTACCCGGTGCAGTGGGCAAAGGTGGGCCGTGGGCTGGCTGTTCCTTTGCTTAGAACAGGATCAGCTATGGACACCTTCAGAGAAATGCTAAGAGGAGCCTTCTGGACAGAGAACAAGGGAGGGCCGCGTGGCCCAGCAGGCTGAGAGGCACAGACCCCGTATGCACAGTGCAAGTCGGGCTGGCGCGGGGGCAGGCGCAGACCCCGTGTGCACAGTGCAAGTCGGGCTGGCGCGGGGGCAGGTTCAGACCCCGTGTGCACAGTGCAAGTCGGGCTGGCGCGGGGGCAGGCGCAGACCCCGTGTGCCCACACAGCTCTGCCCAGCACCCCTCAGGCCTTGAGGTGTTTCTCTTGAATGCTTCACAGGCTTATTTTTGGGGGGGAGGGGGCAGTCCAGGTTTTCGTCCTGAGCCCAGTGTCCTGCTCTCTGGGAGGAAGCATGTGCCAGCAGGACCCTGCCTCCTGGGAGGCACCAAGGGCAGGTCCAAGACCCCTGCAGCTTTGAAAAGATGGGTCAGGACAGTGAGGTGTGGGGTCCACCCTGGGTCCACCGTGGAGCCAGGAGCACGCGTTGACAGCCAGACAGACTGTCCCACCTCTTTCAGGCCCTAACTCAGTTCTGGATGAACTTCCGGGATGGAGAAGGGCCCCTTTCATGGCTGTGCAGGTGCAGCAGCTCCTGGCTGGGCCGGCCCTGGCGCACAAGGAGGTCCCTGGAAGGCAGAGGCCTAAGCCGGGGAAGGGACAAGCGAAGGCAGTGGCCAGGCTGTTTGTTCTGGGCGAGGGCTGTGAGTCTCAGCCAGTCCTGCAGCCTTGCCCGAGTGCAGCTCATGCCACAGACAGACTCCCTAGGTGTAGACCACAGGCGGACTCCCTAGGTGTAGACCACAGGCAGAGACTCCCTAGGTGTAGACCACAGGCAGAGACTCCCTAGGTGTAGACCACAGGCAGAGACTCCCTAGGTGTATACCACAGGCAGAGACTCCCTAGGTGTAGACCACAGGCAGAGACTCCCTAGGTGTATACCACAGGCAGTTCTGGGTTCGGGGACCCTGAATGAATGACACAGACAGAAGTGCGCAACCTGGTTAAGGAGCTCTTGTCTGGGGTGGGATTGGGGACGGGAGTGAGGAGAGACGCTGTAGGAGACGGGCAGAGGAGCCCCCTGGTGGTGTGGGCAGAGCTGCCGGTAGCGCCCAGTGGGATGGCCAGGGAAAACTACACAGGGCAGAGATCTGAGTTCAGCAGCCAGGCGCGCAGTGGGGAACCCTGGTTCCGGTAGAAGGAACAGAATGGGACAGGGCCCGAGGATGTGTAGAACGAGGCAGCCAGGGAGAGGCCCAGGGGGGCACCTGGACCTGCAGAGATGGGTTAGCTGGAACAGCGCCCTCCCCCAGGCAGAACGCACAGCCCTGGGTCTGAATGGTAGGGGAGCAGCAGGTTCATCCTGACACCCAGCCAGGTGTGCAGCAGAGCCTGGACTTGGGATTCTCTGGGCTGGGAAAGAAGGACAAGGCCCTTGGCAGTTGGTAGCTGAGCCCAGGCTGCAGCACTGCATAGCGCCCCTGCCCCCAGTCGGTGGCCGCCTTTCCCGGACGCAGGCGGAGGCTCCCTGCGCGCACTCTTCATCCCGAGGCACAGGCAGGTCCCCTGGTCGCTGTCACGGAGTAAGCACTGTGCAGACTGATGACCCTTGCTTTCTGGCTGGAGTAACTCAGGCTCCGTGTCCACCTCCTCTCAGGGACACAACGTGCTCTGTGTCCTTGCGTGATGTGACAGCCACAGTGTCACCTTCTTTCCAACCCAAAGACGTGTGACATGGGAGAGAGGCCGACAAATCAAGAGAACGCATCCGTTACACAGGACATAATCCCCGCACGCCCCCAGCGCCCTGTAGACAGGGAAGCCAGTCACAGGGGTCTCACGTCTGTCTCCCGGGAGATGGTGGGCAGCCGGTGGAGGACGCTCCGTGGTTCAGGAGACGTGAGCGTGTCAGTCTGTGCCCCAGCATCCAGGCGCTGCGGCTTCCACGTCTGTATCCCTGGGCCAGCAGTGGCCACACTCGAGGACAAGGGTCAGCTGTCATGGACTTCACGTCTCAGGCGTTCTCACTGGCAAGGACAAGAGGAGCCTGGCCTTCACTGGGCCTGTTCTGGAAATAGCCTTTGGTCTTGCGGGAGGCCACTTGGTTCGGTGTGAGGGGGGCGTGGCTGTCACCCCCGATCTCTCAGTTCCCTACAGGCTCGTTTCCCCCACGGCTCTGAGTGCCAGGGGCTCCATCCTGGTAAAGCGTCAGGAGCAGACGCTCCCTGTTCAGATCACGGCTGATGGCAATGCCCAGCCTGCATCCAGACATCAAGGTTTGGCTCTGCGTGGTGACTAATGTCACTCTACTGCCATCCCTTCTCTGTCACGCTGCGGGAGATCAGGAGGGAAAGGCTCAGGTCTGGTGTCTGCTGTGGGGTCGGCACTGGGGGGAGCAGCTCTGAGCGGCTCCTCACTCTGGGAACCACACCACAACCGACGGGGCCTCCGGCTCCCATGCATCAGAATTCCCCTGGCTGCAGAGAAGTGAGGCGCCTCGGCTGGGGGTTCTCGGCCTCTCCTGTCCCAAGACAGAAGCTGACCCCCCCCCCTTGAGCTGGCACGCCCAGTGGTGTCACCACCTGGGCCCAGAGCTGACCAGATGCTTGGCTTCACCGGTCTGAAGTGGCCGAGAGCATGACCAGGGTGCGGTGCCAACCCTGGCACATCGGGGAGCTACCCTCCCCCCAGCCTTTGGCCGTGTGATTATAAAAGGAAGCTGAGAGGGCCGCCGGGTTGGCTGAGATGAAAGGTGGACGAGGTAAACAGGTTTTGCCCTGGGAGGGATTCAACAAGTAGCAGTGTCCCCCATTTCCACTTCAACAGGAGGCGTCGAGGCCACGACACGGCCGATTTCGAGAGCAGGTGGGGAACCTGCCCTGTGTACTACAGCAGCGGCCCGCAGCCTTCCAGGAACGGCTCCCAGCGAACGGGCCGGGCGTAGTCCCTGGGCACGCGGCCGGGTGGGGCTGGTGCCGACGCCCAGGCTCGCACAGGGTGGCGGGGCTCCCGGGAGGGGCGCGGGCAGGCCCTGCACCTGGCAGGCTGCTGGAGCTCTCCAGGTGGAGGAGGAAGCTGAACCCCTCACAGAGGCCTGGGTGCGCTCGCCTCTGGCTGTGCGACTGTGGCTCCTCGTGTTCTGGGCGTTTCTTTGATGGGTAACGGGAGGCTGTACTCAGACGAGGTCAGCAGCACAGGGGTGACTCTCTGGGGCCTCGGTTTGAAAGGAAATCGTCGAGATCCATTTTCAGCCGTAACTGGGAACCCGAGGAGGGGGCGAGCGTTTGGATAAACGTTTGAACGCAGCGAAAGCGCAGTCCTGCGCCTCCCTACTCCCCCGTCACGCCGCCGCCTCCGGCTCAGCTGTCGGCTCTTCCGTTCCTGGCCAGGTGTCCTCAGGCCCGTGTACCTCAGGCTGCAGGCAAGCCCTCTGCACGACCACTGCCGCCCTCGCTGGGGCAGAGGGGCGGCCGGGGCACGCACACACAGGACACAGGCAGGAAGATCTCTCCGGGTTCCCTCAGCTCCCCTGGAGTTTCTTTAAGATTTATTTGAAATTCACAGTTGAGAGAGAGAGCCGCTGCATCCACTGGGTCACTCCCAGATGGTCATAACGGCCAGAGCAGGGCTGACCGGAGGCCAGGAGCCAGGAGCTCTATCCGGGTCTCCCACGTGGGTGGAAGGGTGAGAGCGCTCGGGCCACCTTCCGCTGCTTTCCCAGGTCATCGACAGGGAGATGGACTGGAAGTGAGGCAGCCAGGACTCGAACCAGCGCCCACGTGGGGTGTCAGCACTGCCGGCCGTGGCTTTACCCGCTACGCCACTTCGCCGGCCCCCACCCCTCCCCATTTCTAGGAGGGAACAGCGCTGGCTCAAGGAAGGCGAACACAATGGCCAGGCTCTCACCCCAGACCCGCGGGGCTGCTGTGTCCGGCTCCTGCATCGTGGGCCTCGGGGACCCACCTCAGCCCTGAGGACCGAGGCTGTGCGAGAGGGGAGACCAGCTGGGGGGGCAGCCTGCCCAGCAGGGGTGCGACGGGTGGGAGGCTCACTCACGCCCTCTCGTCTGTTCCCAGGGAGGAAGAGACAGTCGCTCCGGATCGCCCATGGCCAGACGCTGAAGCCCCGCCCCGGCCACAGAACCCCGTCCTCGGCTTCCTAACCCAACGGCCTTAAAACTTTAACAGCGTCCGCACCCCCCCTACTCAGAGCAGACCTGTCCCCTAACCCGGCGAGCGGTGCACGCCTGGGGTCCTGCGGGGGCACCTGCTACCGGAGACGGAGACAGGACCTGGCTGCGCGGTGCCCGGGGCTCAAACACCGCCTTGCTCCGGCCGCAGGCCCGCGTGCACCCAGCCCAGCCCCAGACCCGCCCCCAGTCCCCGGCCCCAG
>CM027389.1:109348589-109365712 GCA_015711505.1 Sylvilagus bachmani | reverse complement strand
CCCAGCCCCCCCGACCCCAGCCCAGCTCCGCCCCCAGCCCCGCCCCGCCCCGCCCCGCCGAGCACTGCCCGCAGGCCCCGCTGTGCGACTGCAGCGGGCGCGTGGGGAGGGATGACTGTTGCGATCCGAGCTTCCTTTGGTTTCTTTCCCCGCTGACTTGGTTTCCCCTAACAGGATTGGCAGTCACAGAGTGGCTTACTGCGTGCGGGAGCGTTTGGCAAGTGGAAGCGGGCCGGGCAGCTGGGAGAGTCCACGGCGGCGGCTCGCGCGGCCCCGCCTGGCAGGATTCGTGCGTGGCGCAGGGAGAGGAGGAGGCGGGCGTGGGCCGGGCAGGCCGCGGCGGGGACCCCGCCCCGCGCCCGAGCCCACGGCTCCGGGGAGACGCGTTCTCTGGTGGCCGGGCGGCGTCGCCGGCCACCCAACCCTGGGCGTGACCAACTGGACGGACCACGGCAGTGCTACCGGCGACACTAACCCTCCCCGCGGCCCGAGAGCCGCCCCGGAAGGACAAGGAGCGCTTCCGGGTCGCGGCCCTCCCCCCGGAACCCGACCGGAAGTGGCCGCGCTAACGCCCCGCTAACCGCGACTAACGCTGCCCGGCCCGCGCGCGACGGGGTCGCAACCCCGAGGGGACGCGGGCGCGCGTCGGGCGCCGAGCCTGAGGCCCGGCCCGCGCGGCCGCCCGGTGTGGAATAAAGTAATCCGCGTTAATGCGCCCGCTGGGCCTCGTGTTGCGTCCGTGGTGTCGGCGCGGGAGGGCGCGGGCTCCCCGGGCTGCCCCGCCCGCCCGCTGAGCAGGTTGGGAACTCACGCGAGCAGTTGCGCTTATTTTTAATACGGTTTATTTACTGTGAGCGGGGAGAGGCGTCTTCACCCGCCGTTCACGGCCCGGGCTGGACCGGGAGCTTCTCCGCGGTCTCCCACGTGGGTGCAGGGCCCCCAGCACCGGGGCCGTCCTCCACTGGCTGGGAGAGGAGCCGCCGGGACTCGAACCGCCGGCGTGCGGGACGCTGGTGCCGCAGCCCATTGGCAGAGTGCGTTCCCGAGTGCGGGGCCTCGTCAGCGTCACACGCGCGGGAAGCCCCGGCTGTCTCCGCTTCCTGCGTCCCATACAGGAGCAGCGACCCCGGCGTGTCCAGGCGCTCCGACTCCCCTCCTGCCCTGCTCACTCGCCGCGCTGGCTGTGCCTCGGCCGAGGGGCGCCGAGCCGGGCATCCTGGAGCCACTGACGCTGCCCCGCGCCGCCCTGCCGGTCGCACTGGTCAGGGGCCTCTGGGGCCGAGGCCCTGGCGCACAGGGAGGGGCGGGTGCTGGCTCCCCCAGCGGGAGGAACCGGCCTCCTAGGCTGGCATGGCTGCAGGTGGGGCCGGGGAGGCACCGCAGACACGCGAGCTCTCCGCTAGCCCCTGGCTTTGGGGACCGCCCCCGCACAGCAGAGCCCCCAGGCAGAGCTGTGCGCCTCGCCCTCGCCCTCGGAGGTGGACCCCTGGCAGGCGCGCTGGTCCTGGCCAGGCGGCCGACTTGCTGCGTCCCCAGGAGGAGCCCAGCTCTGGGCGCAGTCAGGGCCTGCAGCCCCAGGGCGCAGCCCGAGCCCAGCGCGGTGCGAGCCTGCAGTCTCCCCTCTCCACCACCGGGGAGTGACGTGAGAGCCCCCGGCAAACGCCCGGAACTCGCTCACCCAAGACCCCAGAGCACCTGGCCGCCGTCCACCCTGTGAGGCAGCTGTCCGGCCCAGCCAGGCCTCGACCCTCCAAGCCCGGCTCCGGCTTCCGATCTGCATTACCGTGGAGACCGGAGGACAGGCAGAGGACGTGCGGCAGATCCCGTGGCAGCACCCACGGGGGCTCCTGGGCTCCCTTGAGCCCTCAGCAAGCCAGCATCAGACTCACGCAGGGCATCACACGGCGGTGTTGACAGGACTCTCGGTCCCTCCTGGGGGACTGCGCGGATGGCCAGGGCTCGTCCATCTGAAGGCCCCGGGCAGGAGGCTGAGACTGACAGGGGGACCGGCAAATTAGCAGACTGCAGAGGGCGGGCTCTGAGCGTCTCACTGCTGGGCCGGGAGGCAGCTGCCCACAGGTGGGGTGGGGCTGGGGAGGACCCCCCACTGGCATCAGTGGGATCCCGAGGCTCCATATGTAGGTGGAGACAGAGGTAGACGTGTGGGTGGGCACATGTGTGAGGCAGCACACACGTGTGCAATGCATGCGTGCAGGTTTCCCCAGCTCTGGCCCCTTGTTTTATTTATTTTTTTAAGAATTATTTATTTGAAAGGCAGAGAGAGAGAGTCTTCCACCTGCTGGTTCATTCCCCAATGGCTACAATGATGGGAGCTGGGGAGATCTGAAGCCAGGAGCCAGGAGCTTCTTCTGGGTCTCCCAAGTGGGTGCGGGGCCCCCGGAATAGAGCCGCTGGGACTCGAAACGGTGCCCATACGGGATGCCGGCACTGCAGGCGGCAGCTTTACCCGCCCGCCACGGCGCAGCCCCCTGCTGTGCTTTTCCAAACCCCACTCTCCACCAGAGGGAAGCGGGTCTCTGGACGAGGCATGACTGCCAGGAGGCACAAGGTGTTTCGGGGAGTAACGTGCCCCTCGCCAAAGGAGCGGGAGTCTGAGGGCACCACAGTAAAGCAGGGCCCTGCCGACTGCAGTCCGCTGAACACGCCAGGAATCCACGTGCCCAGCCCACGTTAGGCAGCAAGTGCAGAGGGACGTGGAGGCCCCGGTCCTGTGCAGGAATCGCGGCACACACACTGGAGTGGAGACGGGGAAGCCCAGCTGCAGGGCCTCAGGGGTCACAGACTGTCAGCGAGGGGGAAGGGGCCGCAGGGAGGAGGCCTGGCCGGCTGAGTCCCCTAACCCAGCGATCAACAGGGCTGGGGACAACGTGCTGCCGGCCGGACAGCGGCTCTCAGAATGTCAGGAGCAGGGCGGTGTGTGTGTGGGGGCGGTACTGTGTACCCCGCACGCCGGGGACACGTTGGTTTCAGGGCCCACCGTGGGGTCTGAACCCCCTCCCCTGGAATGACGGACGAGCACAGACCCCACACTTCCCCCGTGTGCTTCACGTCACCATGGACACTGACAACGCACCATGGGATGAAGAAGCCACGCGAACTGTCGCTACACCACTGCACCGCGTGTGCAGTACACACGCTGTTTTCCACCATTTGCCATCATGGCTCATCGCGTCCCCGGACGTGGGAGCGGAGGTCCCAAGGGCCAACCATGAGCCCGGTCTTCCTGGGGCCCAGAAACTTTTCTGTAAATTTGATGCTGCTTCAACAACGAAGGTGCCACAGAAAGGATACAAGGCGTTTTGGATTCCGCTTGCGAAACCCGGCTGGAGGGGCCCCGGGGTAGACGGCCAGACGGCCAGCTGCTGTCCACCCGTGGCCGCGTCACTAAGCCAGTGCTGGGAACGGTCGGAGCCGCCTTGCGTTCCCGGGAGCGTCTCTCCTGTAGAGCGTGGTTACTGAGGCAGCGGCGCTGAGCATCCATCCCATCCGCTCCTCGGCAGGGGCGTGTGAGGCTGTGCGTGTCCCTCTCCTTGCGGAGGTAGGAGGAGGTGACCGGGAAAGCCCCTGTGATCACAACGGCAGCATGGTGTGGCCGACGAGTTAGCCATCTGCCCAGTGAGCTGGGCCTGGGCCGGAGACAGGCCTGACGCCCACCCTAACAGGAGCCCCGAGTCAGCCCCATCCCAAGGGGGCGGTGGCGCCCCGCATCTGGTGTGCGACAGGGTGGGGACCAGCGTCCCTCTGCACTCCCAGCCCCTGGGGTGAGCTGGGAACAAGCAGTCTGCAGCCAGCGCAGGGCTCTGCTTCCCGGGAGGGAGCACGGGCGGGCGGTTCCCGCACACTCAGAGCGGTCCTATGGCAGGGAGGGAGCCCAGCCGGGACTGGCCCTGGGAGACAGCACCGGGCTGTGTCTGCGCCTTTATCACGCTCCCACGAGGCTCTGTATGGCATCACCACAGCCGGGCATCCCAAAAACCTCATGTGCAAGCTGGCGCCGTGGCTCAACAGGCTAATCCTCCGCCTTGCGGCGCCGGCACACAGGGTTCTAGTCCCGGTCGGGGCACCGGATTCTGTCCCGGTTGCCCCTCTTCCAGGCCAGCTCTCTGCTGTGGCCCGGGAGTGCAGTGGAGGATGGCCCAAGTGCTTGGGCCCTGCACCCCATGGGAGACCAGGAGAAGCACCTGGCTCCTGTCATCGGATCAGCGCGGTGCGCCGGCCGCAGCATGCCAGCCGCGGCAGCCATTGGAGGGTGAGCCAACGGCAAAAAGGAAGACCTTTCTCTCTGTCTCTCTCTCTCTCACTGTCCACTCTGCCTGTCAAAAAAAAAAAAAAAAAAAAAAAAACCTCATGTGCAGCTGAGACCACCCACTGCCCTGGGAACGAATTCTCTATGATCTCATAGTTTAAAAAAAAAAAATCCTGGGGCCGGTGTTGTGGCGTAGTGGGTAAAGCCGCCGCCTGTGACACCAGCATCCCATTATGGGCGCCAGTTCAAGACCCGGCTGCTCCACTTCTGGTCCAGCTTTCTGGCCCAGCCCCGGCTGTCGAAGCCACCTAGGAAGCGAACCAGCGGATGGAAGGTCTCCGTCTCTCCCTCTCTTAACTGACTTCCCAATAAATACATCGTAAAACAAATACTGTAGCCCCCTCCCCACGAAGACCTCAAACTCTGCACGCACGCGGCAGGCTTCCACGCGCGGGGCCGCGTCCAGCAGGACCATGTCCACTGTCTCAATCCTGTGTGGGGTCCCTGCTCTGCAGTTTGCCAAAGGGGACAATGGGTCTACAGACCGAGAACTTCTACCTGCGGGTGCGGCACAGAGCCACACGCACTCACGGCCGGTTAAAGCAGATGCTGCAAGCTGATGTCCCCAGGAAAGTCCCACACCCCCCACATCAGCAGCGAACGGATACGGTAGGATTGTTGTCAAGCCGCTCCTAAGAACCGTTCCAAGGTGAGAGAAAGCAGAGAGCCCTGGAGAGGGATCGCAGGACGGTCCTCACTGCCCACGACGGTCGGTTTGCAACCTGGTGGTGCGCGGGCCCGCGCCGAGCGTGCTACCTGGACACCAGCTACAGCTGACCCCAAGCCCAAATAAGTAAATATACAGGAGTTTTAAAATAATACAAAAACTATTTTTATTATTTTTAAAGCCAGCACAGTGGCTTTTGGCATAACTATCCATTTCTAATACAAAATTGGATTAAATAAATATCATCCAATGTATAAATAGACCATGAAACAATTCTCAAGATAAAAAGAGGACTCTTCTGTAAATAAAAAAAATTAACTTTAAAAACTTTCTTTAGTGGTGAATTAAGAACAGATCACTATGTCATTTTAGAATCTCAGATAGAATACAAATCTCGGTTTAATACAAAAGTGTTCATGCTGTGAAGTGTTACACATAAAAAAGATTAAATAGCAAAATCCTTTATGCTTAGCAGCTATTGCTCTGCCAGTTCTACTGATCTTTATTTTTTAGTGTCTTAGATATTTATTAGTCATTCTCACAAAAAAAACCACGAAGTCCTACCACCGCGCCTGAGGGCAGTGGACAGGGACACTGTGAGCGCGTCTGTCTGAGCATGTGTGCGTGTGCGCAGGGACACACAGGGATCACACGACGCCTGGTCCGGGACCCTGCCAAGGCCAAGACGAGGCCAGCAGGAGGCGGGAGCCGGGCTCCTGCGCGCGCACAACCCCGCCGCCTCGGGCGGCAGACCAGAGTGTGAGATTTCAATGGGTCAAGACACGAGGCCCAGGTGCAGATGGCCCATTGAGCTGGGTCCTGTGTGTTCCTTTGAAATTTTATGATAAAAAGAAACAAAAGCATCTACATTACCAGAGAACAGATTAACCGGCAAAGCTGGTGTTGTGACGTGGTGAAGCCGCCACCTGCGAGGCCAGCAGCCCGCGGCAGAGCGCTGGTTCGAGTCCTGGCTGCCCCACTGCGAATCCAGCTCCCGCTGATGCCTCTGGGCAGGCAGTGGAAGGTGGCTCAAACGGGGAACCTGTATGGAGCTCCGGCCCCCGGCTTCTGCCTGGCCCAGCTCTGCCTGTGGCCGCCCTCTGGGGAGTGAACCAGCAGATGGAAGACCTTTCTCTCTGTCTCTCCCTCTGTCTCCCCCTCTCTGTTGCTCTGCCTTTCAAATAAATAAATACACAACTCTTAAAATCAAAACAGGGTAACTCTAGTTGGGAAGGGTCAGTTGCGAAACCTCCCCCACCTCACTTGCTATGCGATAAGTTTTAGAAAAATAATAAATTAGCAATGATCAACACTTGATTAACTGTTGTGTGTGTGTGTGTGTGTATGTATGTGTGTGTGTGAGGGGAGGGCACAGTTTTGACTTTGAAATAACCTTTGGGGAAAAAAACTTCCGTAAGAAGCAGGCACGAGACATCCCTAAGGACGCGCCTAGCGCAGCACTTCTATGTAGCTGTGCAGTCAGTCCCTTACAGAATGCTGCTGACATGCAGGGCCTCTACGGGTCACGTGTCCGTCTCAATATGTTGCCAACATTCTCCCAGAGCGAGGGAAAGCCACAGGGCGGAAGCTCACTTCCACTTTCAAAGATCTCGCGCCTGCACTACACGTGTGTCCGACACATCAGGTTGGAGGGGTCACGGAACACGAGCTGGCAGCCTGAACCCCGACTTCCTGTCCCTAAGGACAGGAGAGGGGTAGGAAGCCAACACTGGCGGGGCAGAGGGACCCGTGGCTAGGAGGCACTCCCGCCTCAGGCAGCAAAGCGGAGCCTGGGGAGCGGGGGCGCCTGAGTGTTCGCGCTGGGAGGCCGCCCACGAGGAGCGCGCGGCTCCGGCCTCAGCGCGGCCCCAGCGCGGCCCCAGCTCCCAGGTGGCTGGAAGTTCAGTGTCTTTGGGACGGTGAGGGAACCATCTCAGCTCCTTTGGGGCTAACAATGACTTCACGAGCACACTGGGTTAGAGACAGCTAGGCCTGCTGGCCAGGGGGCCGGGCCCGGGCCCGGGGCCCCACTCTCCTGAGCCACACCCGCGCTGTGCAGACTTCACGGAGCGAGAGCCAAGCAGCACTGAGGCTCTTCTCTGTGAAAAACATCTGAACTTGGAGTTAGCCCACGTGGCGAGCTAGTCTCCCTTCAACAGTGCTCAAGGCAAAACATTCGTCACACTTCCTAACATCACTTTTAAATTCATGGCCATCCCAAGGCAGTAGGCTACGCAGAGATGCTCTAGAAACGCAATACTCTATGCAAAAGCCCGGTACCAGGAAGCGGGCTCTCTCAGAGGACTTTTTAATCAACCAGCAGAGTATAAAGAGCAACCTGTAAACCACAGACTCAGTGAAAGTACATTTTCCAAATCCTACATTTTCCAAGGAATGTTTGCAAAGCAGCAGCTTTTGTGGTTAGCAAGGAGATCAAACCAGTAAGTAGATGTCTCGTGTTTGCCTTGCGATCATTTGAGAGAAGACAGAAAGTGGGTTATGGATAGATTTCTTTTTCTTTAACCAAAATAAAAATAGGCTTTAGATTCATCTGTTAAGGCCTGACATCGGCATAATTAATCAACACAGTTCACTAAACTATGCTTTCTGTACAATTTGGAAAGTAAACCACCCTTTTCAAAGCGGTCCTGAGGTGACATTTAATGCTAAAAGCAAAATAAATAGCCCAGCAAGAACGAAAATTTAAAATTCCAATAATTTCAACTTTGGGGGGTATTTGTTCACCAAAATCAACTAACATTTCTAAAATATTTTAATACAAAATTGTGTATAAAAGAAAAAAGTGCATTAGAAGCTGAACCTTTGAAACTCCAGCACACTTGCAATTATTCTGAATCTACTGACAGTAGCCAGTTACACACACTGACTTTCAGGGAAACCTCGAGATTTATAATAAGTCCAGCATCACAAGAATAAGTCAAATAAGGCTTTCGTTTTCTTAAAAAAATATACAATACACAAAGCAGTTTGGAAAAAAAGTAATATTATTTAACAGTTTTCTGACTTAAATATCTTCACGTAACAAAAGTTTCCATCTCACCATCAATATCACGTATGTACATCCGCAGAGGTGAACAACAGCAAGATCGGAAGGTGCCTTCCAGACTAACAGTGACGCGTCTCCTTCCTAGGAATCGGCAACGAGCCCCTCTCGCACTGTACAAAGTCCATAGGATATTTATAATAAAACTACTCTCTTCTGAAACCAAGGAGGCAACGAGAGAAAATAAAGGCAATTATTTTTCAGGAAAATAAAATAAAACCCAGCTTTATATTACAATGGAAAAGATACCCCT
Organism: Sylvilagus bachmani; assembly: GCA_015711505.1. Lineage (NCBI taxonomy): Eukaryota > Metazoa > Chordata > Mammalia > Lagomorpha > Leporidae > Sylvilagus > Sylvilagus bachmani. The sequence continues at coordinate 109,357,401 of CM027389.1, read as the reverse complement.
CTGCGGGAGAAATGAACACAATACTGATCTGAAGTGCTGGGGGGCGCGGCGCCCGGCGCTATTTACAGAGCAGACAGCCCCGCCCCGCCGCAGCGCCCGCCTGCCGCCTGGCCGCGGCCGTCTACACCGCACAGGACACCACCTGGAGCCAGGGAGCTTTCCATCTGCGGTGGAACGCCGCGCGGACGATGCGCGCTCGGCCCCGGCACGGGTGGGTCCCGTGTGGGACGTGTTTGCTGTGGCACCATGGATGACACTGAGAATTCCCTGAAATAAAACACACACTCCTCAGGATGAAAGAGAAGGCCGCGGCGTGGAGGCCACGGGCCGGCGCTGCCCGTGCCCGGCACACGGCCCGCGCACCCCGGCTGCAGGGTGGCTTGTGTGGGCGCGGTCCTCACCCCACGCGCCTGGGCCAGCGCCTCTGGCCTCCCTGCTGTCGCCCACTGCACTGCTCTGCAGGACCCGAGCTCCGCGTGGGAGAGCGCTGGGCCAGCCAGCTCTCAAGGTGCTGGCTGCATCAACTACGGCAGACTACAGAGTCGATTTCTTCTAAAAGAGTGGCAAAAACGTCCCTGCGCGGTGGGGCACCTTCCTGCTCTAAGCTCCGCCTCGCCCAGCAGGAAGCGTGGCGGGCATCTCGCATGCTTCTCCATGCTGACCTCTGTCTTTGCTAATACGAAGAAATCCCACTAAACGACAGAAGACCGGCAGCTTCTGCCCTACCGACGCACTGGCCGTGGTGTGGAAGGTGCACCTGCCTCTCGCAGTACCTGAGTTCAGTGATCTGTAGACAACGGGCGACGCCACGTCTACATCTTGCCCAGCTTCCCTCCTGTCAGTCTCTGAAAGACAATGATTCTTAGGGAATTTCAGAGCTAAAAACCGACTGTGCAGCATTTCCAACACTTGAAGCGCCGTCCTGGCCCGTGGCCCGGGCCGCGTCCTCCGGCCGGCTTCAGAACACGTTGGTGAGCGCCTGCCACTCGCCCGCCGCCTCCTGGACCACCTCCTCCAAGTGCAGGGTCCTCAGCTCCTCCCCGTCCTGCTCCGGGTGCCCAGCGGCCTCCGGCAAGGTTCCTGCAGGCGGGCAGAGGAAGGACAGGCAGGGCCTCAGACAGGCAGCTCCTCGCTCGCCTCGCCCTGTGGGCTCGGGCGGCAGGCCCAGGCGAGGGGGGAGCACGCGATCTCGCCCCGCGGAGGGGATGCCCCGCTCACCCCCCCAGAGGCCCCGCTGCTCACAGACGCCTTTTCACACCCGTCAAACCGAGCCACCACGCCAGGCTTGGCGGCCTTCCCTACTTCTAACTCCTCCTCTGCGGGTTTGCTATACCCCTTCCTGACCTACAGCCTAGAGTCAACAAGAGGGAGCCCACGCGATCCCACAGCCGGGATCCCGACTCTGACAGCACCAGGCTGGCGGAGCGCAGCAGCCAGGTGTCCTCGGGGCCGACAGACGCCGACTGAGCTGCAGCGCACCTGCCGGCCGCTGCCCTGCAGCTCCACGCCCTGACAGCACACGGAGGCAGCGGCGGCGCCGACAGGGCCTGAGCGCTGCCCCAGCTCGGGCAGCTCTGTCCGCTGACCACTCAACGCACCCGCTCAAGGTCTGGGGGGCCGCCTTGCTCCCAGAAAGTTCTGTACCCTCTGCCGAAACAAATCAGAAATACATTCTGACCAGGTCCTGTGTTGGGGCGGGGCCGCTCCCAGCCAACTTCAGAGTCAGCAGACACTAAGGGGCGAGCTGACCAAAGCCCAGAGTCTGACCCGACGGCGCCCCTTCCTGACCTTGGCACTCGCTGGCCCCACGCCGGGCTTTCTTGGCCGTGCCCTGCGGGTGCCCACACACAACACGCAGTCCCCGCGGGCCCCCGGGAGAGCCCGTGCGCGGGGCCGCATGCTCAGGGCCTCTCACCAGTGCCGCTGTGCGCCCGCTTCACGTGCAGCTTCATGTTGCTCTTCTGCGTGAAGCCCATGGCGCAGTGCTCGCACCGGTAGGGCCGCTCCCCCGTGTGCTTCTTCATGTGCACCTGCAGCGCGCTCTTCTGGTTGAAGGCCTTCTCGCACAGCGTGCAGTGGAAGGGCCGCTCCCCTGCAGGACAAAGGCCACGGTCAGCATCTCTCAGACTGCTGCTGACAATGTGTGTGAGAGAAGCTGAACTCGGAAGAAAAGAGGCCACGGTAGGTTTGGCTGTGTTCTTTTTTTTTTTTTTTAATATGTTTATTTTATTTGAAAGGCAGTGGGACAGAGAGGAAGAGACAGAGAGACCCACCTACTGGGTCACTCCCCAGATGACAGCAACAGCTAGGGCTAAGCCAGGCTGAAGCCAGGAGCCTTGAACTCCATCCGGGTCTCCCACACGAGTGGCAGAGACCCACCTGCTTGGGCCATCATCCCTGCTTTCTGAAGCACGTTGGCAGGGAGCTGGATCAGAAGCCGGGTAGCGAGGACTCCGCCGGCACACTGAGCCCAGATGCCAGTGGTTTAAGCCTGCGCACCGTGTCACCAGCCCCGGGACACGGCGATGAGCCGCCTGTTGCCCATCCAAGAGTTTGGTGAAGCCGCTCGGTGCCAGGACAGCAGAACTCCCATCAGCACTACTCAGAGCCCCAGAAGCACCCGTGATAAAAAGCAGAGCATACATGGTTTAAATGAAGACAGTAAGGTCCGAGAATGCCAGTCCCACTCAACAGACCACGCATGTGTGGGGGAATTAGTTACACAAAGCAATTCAAAGATGGTGCGGAAAGGAAGTAAGGCGGTGGGCAAAATCCAAAGTTGTTTACCACTAGAACTAATTGGCTGCGCAACATCAGGGGAGGTAACAAGACTAGTAACAAGTGTATCGACACAAGGCTAGTCCTATAGAAATCCCCCCCGTAAGGTGACCGTTTAAGTGATTGGTTGGTCCTTAGTCCTGCCCCAATGACTCTGCAGTTTTGTGCTATAAAAGGTTCTGTTACACACGGAATAAACGAGTCCTTGCTAGACTTGGCTCCCCGCTGTGTCTGATTGTCTCCGGGATCGGGAGGCTGGGGAACGGGCGAGCGGCGCACTCACCTTTCCTCGGACCCAGTCCATCCTGTACGGGTGGACTCAGACCCTGCACACAGGCTTTTGTGAACGCTACTTAACTGCTCTCGCGTTAACAGGGAGACAAGAGCGAGAGGAAGGGGCGCCAGGCCCGACGTCTGGCCCCGCTACCCACCCCGCACTGCCCCAACGCCCCCTGCTTCCTCCCCTGCCATCCCGTGGAAGCTGTCTCGCGGGGTCCGGTACCAGGGGAAACTGCAGCCGGTCCCCTCCCAGTCCTCGCAGTCTTGCAAGTCGCAGCCAAGGCAGCATGACTGGCAACAATCCAGAACACGCTCGGCTTGTTCCCAGAGCTCTCGGGTTAGCTGGGCTGCACGAAGCGAGGCTGCAGCAGGAGACAAGTGCTGGGCCCTGAAGCCAGAACACCGTGTGCTGTCAACAGGCAGACCAAGACGCAGGGCACCAAGCACCCGCACACAAGAGACCCTCAGGAGGCCGGGCTCGGGTCATGAGTGCGCGCCCTGGCTGTCCATGCGCTTGCGGTCACACGCTGACATGCGTGCCCACACGGGAGGCCTGCGTAGCGTTCCTGGTCCTGGCCTCAGACTGCCCCAGCTCCCACCCGCACGGCACTTAAGGATGAACAAGTAGACGGAAGATCTCTCTGTCTCACTGCCTTTTGCATAAAATGAAAAAAGAAAATCTTTTAGGTTTAAAAAAGGGGGGGGGGTAAAGAGAACATCCTCATAAGCGACACAGTCAAGGTCAGGTCCATTAGCCACCTGTGGGCTGCACGGCGCACACGTGTGCACACGCACACACACACACGGCCCAACACCAGTGTTCACGATCCACCTAACTACAGAGAGCAGGACAGCAGATGCCGCCACCACAAAGAATAAAACAACTCAGAAACAAGTACAAATGCTATTTTTAAAAATCAGATAAAAACACTAAAATATTAAATGTTCCACAGTTGCATGAGCAGTGAGTATCTGAGAAACTGAAAGGGAAAAATCCACACGGCACCCAGGGGCGTGGGCAGGCATCTGGCACGGTAGCTACGTCGCTCCACTGCTCGAGGGGCTGGTCTGAGTCCCAGAAACTCCGCTTCTGACTCAGCGTCCTGCTGACGTGCACCGGGGAGGCCGTGGTGAGGGCTCCAGTACCTGGGTCTCTGCCACCCAAGTGCAAGACCCCGACTGCGTCCAGGTTCTGGTTTCAGCCTGGCCCAGTCGTGGCTGCTCAGGCATTTGAGGATTTAATCGGTGACTATAAGATGTTTTTGTATCTGACTCCCTGCCTTTCAAACAAAAATGAAAATAAACGAATTTTTTAAAATTAAAAAAAGAGGGGCTGGCATGGTGACATAGCAGGTAAAAGCCACTGCCTGCAGTGCTGGCATCCCATATAGGCCCCAATTCATGTCCGGGCTGCTCCCCTTCTGATCCAGCTCCCTGGGTGCATCTGGGAAAGCAGCGGAAGATGGCCCAAGTGCTGGGGCCCCTGCGCCCATGTGGGAGACCTGGAAGAAGCTCCTGGCTTCCGGTTTCAGACCAGCCCAGCTCTGGCCGCCGTGGCCATTTAGGAAATGAACTAGTGGATGGAAGATCTCTCTCTCTCTCTCTCTGTCTCTCTCTCTCTCTCTCTCTCTTTGTAACTCTGCCTTTCAAATAAATAAATCAATCTTTTTAAAAAAGAGAAAAAATAGATACCTGTTATTAAACCACTCATCCTGAGAGACGCTATGGAAAGATTTAACGAAGCACATAGACCAGGAGATTAAAGGAAGACAACAACCAGTGCAGCTCAGTGTAGACGGTGCGCCCATTCTCCACACTCCCAGACGGCACCTGCTGGCGTCCCAGCCTGCAGCTCCCCTGCACTCTCCATCACCTCTGCGCTCCCACGGTGCTCAGTGCCGAGCACCTACCTCCCCACCAACAGCAAACGGCACTCACCTGGAGCAAGCATGCAAATAACAGCAGCTCAGCATCGGACTCAAACCACACACACGGAGGCTCCAGGTCACTGATGGAGGCCACAGCCCAGGGAGGGAGGTGGTAGGGAACCCAAGGAGGGGGTGGCCATGTGGGCCCTGGGGCCCTGGTGGCCAGGGAGCAGCCCCCTGGGGAAGGGCGACATGTGCCAAGGCCAGAGGACGACTCAGAAAACAGCTCGGGGAGAAGGAAAGGCTACTGGCCCCGGGAGCACCGTGTCCAAAGCAGAGGCATGACGGGGCAGGCGAGTGGAGGACCCGGCACGGCTGTGCCAGGTGCTGTGATGGAGCCGTGGGTGACCGACCCTCTAGCCAAGCCGGGGTGTGTGTGTGTGTGTGTGTGTGTGTGAGGTGCTCCTTTTGGCCCAGGGTTTCAGTGTGGCCACTGTGTGGATGAAGGGCTGGGAGCAGGGAGGCGCCCTGGGGAGGCCGAGCCTTGTGGGTGCAGCAGGAGACCTGAGAGGCAGTGACGTGACGGAAGGAGGCAGAGACAGGAGGGCTCCAACAGCGTCACAGAGGACAGGGGCTGCAGGCCTGGGTGGGGTGGGTCCGTGTGCCTGTCCTAACAGGAGGGGCTTCCGTCCTAGGGTGGTGACACAAACAGCAGTGTTTCCGAGCTGAGAGTTAGTGAGGACGACACGGATCCCAACGAGGGGACTCGGCAGGTGTGGCCCTTGCACGTCCCCAGCCCGCGGTCTCCTTCCAACGGCAAACGCACGGCGACCCTGCGCCCTCACCTGTGTGGATGCGACTGTGCCGCTGCAGCTGGCTGGGCTTGGCAAACGCCTTTTCACAGGTGTCGCATTTAAACACTCTCGGCTTCTGGGAGCTCAGGGAAGGGCCCGCTTGGTGCGTCTGCATGTGTTCCTGGCACAGACAGCACAAAGCGACAAACTCACGTTAGGACGCTAACAGAGCCCAAGACCGCAGAGCACAAAGGGGAACCAAGCCCCACACAGAAGCACCAGTGGCAACCACGAGACCAGGCCACGTGACGCTGCGTTCCCCAGGACCAGAGCCTGTCACCCGGAGCAAGACGGAGACCCAGGCTCCAACCTGAGCTCTGCCACAAACGATGTGGCCTTGGCCACACCTGCTCCAGTGGGGCCACGCGCAGTCCTTCCACGGGCTGCAATGAGGACACCACAGCAGGCTGCAGATGCCGGGCAGCCAGTCCAGGGACAGCTCCACGTCAGGTCCTTCCGTCAGCGGTGGACACAGCCGGTGGCAGAGACGTCCTTCAAGGACACTCCAGAAAGTCTGCAGACCGCGGAGGCGCCTGCCTCACCACGGCCCCAGCCTTCTCTCTGGGGAGAAGTGGGTCATGGTCGGACACCCCAGGCTGCTCTGTCTCAGGGACCCTGCCACCCCATTCATTCGCCAGGGCTGGCTCCAGCCGCCTCCTTCTGAGACCTTGCCTCAGCTTCAGACAGGCCCTCCCTCCCTAAGACAGAGCGAGTGCGGTGTCCTGTCCACCTGGCCCTGTGAGCAGGCAGGGCTGCACTGGTCGTCTGCAGAGCAGGAGGCTGCTCCTTCGTGTTCTTTCCCGTCTGGAGTTCCCTGGATAGCTCGCTTGTGGCACCATCACTAGTGGATTTTCTCATGCTGCGCTCACACGGGACGCCCGAGGTGGCTCACTCTTTACCCTGATGCAGTAGGCGAATGTGGAGAAGGAGGAGACCACATTTGTAGCTCCTTCAGACTCTGGAGGGAGACTCCAGGCGGCATCTCCATGCCTGGGAAAGGAGGGGCAGCGGCTGGGAGCGGAATCCTCTGCCCCGACACTCAGGAGTGACAGGGCTGCGAGCTGCCAGGCTGCTCGGCGCTAGCAGATGACCTGGGTGTCTGTCTGCTCTCGCCAAGCCCTGCCCCAAGCTGGACCAGCACTGCTGGTCCCCAGGGAGAAAAGCCACACCGCCCTGATCTGTGAGGCCCTTGGAGGCCCCTGCTCACACACTTAGCCTTTCTGTCGGGGGCCCACGCCCCTCCCATCCTGCACCTTGCTAGAGAGTCCCACTCTCCCCCCCCCACTCTTCCCACTTGTGCTGGGAGGACAGCCTGCCGCCCCCACCCCCCTGTTCTCGGGGCCTCTGCTCTCGGCTCCACGGGCACGTGTAGGCAGCGTCTGAGCAGGTGGACACCAAGGATGTCCTCACATTGCCCAACATGACAAAGCCCACAGTGGCCAGCTCGGCCGACAGGCACTGCTCGTGCAGGGCTCCTCCTCCTGCTAGCCCCGCACTCGTCACCAAGAAGCGAGAGCACACCCCAGGCCCCTCCGCTCCTCCACTGCCCACACCAAGTCCAGCCCTCCCAGCGCGTGCCTTAGAGGACAGAGAGCTCGAGCAGACACATGCACTGCCCACGCACCCAGGGCCGCTGCCTTCTCGAAAACGTGGGGCGATCTCTCCCTGGGCTCCTGTCTGGGCCAGCGAGGCCGCGAGCAGCGGCGGGAGCCGCCCCGGCGAGGCTCACCTTGAGGTGTGTGGCGCGCTTGAAGGCCTTCCTGCAGACGAGGCAGCCGTGGACGCGCTCCTGGCCATGCACCTCCCTGCTGTGGTGTGTGAGCACGGCGGCCGACGAGAAGGCGCGGTCACACTCCAGGCACTGGCGCGCCCGGCCCTCCTTCTCAGGCTGGGTGCCCTGGGCCAGGGCGGCTGAGACGTCGGTCACCTGGAGGGGTCAGAACGTTGGTGACTTGCCTCTCTCAGCATCAGATGAGCATTCTGCACGGCAGCAGATGGCCAGGATCACAGCAGACGTGGACACGGTGGCCCACAGGGCGCACATTGCATCCTCTTGGTCACATCTAGCCAGGGACACCGGATGAGGGCTGACCAACGAGTGACAGCCAGAGCCAGACAGACCAGGTGCAGAGTCCAGCGCCAGCACTGCCATCCAGGCCACTGTGGGCTAGAGTGGACCCCCACATGCCTGTTCCCGCAGCTGAGAGCGCGTAGTGACATGGCCACCAGCCTGCCGGGAGGGGGCCCAAGTGAGCTCCTGCACACAGCGCGTGCCCCCTGAGCGCTGCCGAGCTTGGGCTGGGACAGGAATCCGCCACGAGCTCTGAGAAGGCCCTGAGGACCACTCCCACCAAGCCACACCACACGCCAACCAGCAGCAGCAGAAGGCGCCTCCCCCAACGTGGGCGCCACACTGACCGGGAGGGTTCAGCTCCTCCGCCCGGCTGCCACCGCTTCAGAAACCTGGTACTCAGCCTGTCGGCACACAACAGGGTTCAGCTGTGCCATGCACACTTGTGGGAGGATTAAGGCAACGACTACCAGAAAACTGACGGTGCTTTCTGACACTTTCATTATTCCTGATTTCTCAGCTAACTTTTCATGATCCTGGAATACACACTAGAGGAAAATATTTAATGGAACAAGATTTCCAAGGGTGCTCTGGCATTATTAGTCTGTGCTGGAATGAAGAATGGTGTGGGGGGAAGAAAGAATGAAACAGAAGAGACAATGTGAGTGTGCGACACACCCCAGACAGGTGCACACACATATGGGGGCATATGGGTGCACACACAAACAAAACGTGTTCAGGTCGTCACACACAAGGTACTCCCTGGGAACAAAGAGCATGAGGAAAACACTGCAGTGGTGCTGCGCCACGCCCGCACCTGCCTGAGACAGAGGCCACGCTGACCGTGTCCATCCGCAGGCACGGTCACCAGCACACCACCACACGAACCTCACCCTCGGCACGCAGGGATTCTACGTGAGGCCCAGCACACGAACCTCACCCTCGGCACGCAGGGATTCTAC
>CM027389.1:109327731-109348089 GCA_015711505.1 Sylvilagus bachmani | reverse complement strand
CTCGGCACGCAGGGATTCTACGTGAGGCCCACTTCACTCAAGGAAACACTAGCCGCGATGCTGCTTCTACACAGACACTTCCCAGCAACAGCGAGGCTCCTGGCCCCCGCTGGGACTGTGCCTCCAGTGACCACGCACACGTGAAAACGCACTGAGGTGCCAAACGGAGAGGGGCATCCGTTCCAGGTTTGCTGAGCTGAGCTGAGCCACGCAGCCTGCCAGCGGGCCCACACCAGTCTCTTGCATCAGCTTTCGGGAGTAAGCCTGAGGGGCAGGTCTGCCTGGGCAGGGGAGAGCGGACTAGGCCCTGCTCCCCTCGACCCGCGGCCACAGAGCCACTGAGCTCACCTCAGACGAGGCCAGCACGTAACCAGCCTCCCTCTAACAAGCTGGCTTCTTCCTGAAAACTTGTCTGGAGACCAGCAGACGGCGACTCACAGGAAGCCCAAGCGCGACCATGAAAGCCCGTTCCTCTGTTCAGACGCCCAGCCGGTTCAGCACCCGCGCTCTCTCTCACAAGCAACCCATCTTGAGATGTTTCACTTACCTTTGAGCCTCAGTTTCCCTGTGCACAAAAACAGGTACTGCCACAGGCATCTCACACCGAGTAACGCACATCGAGAGGTGCCCGGGGGCTGGGGGCTGGGGGGCCTCCTCTGGCTCAGTGGGTGACACCACTGCTTGGGGCACGTGCATCTCCTGTGGAGTGCCTGGGATCCAATCCGGTCACTGCTGTCGTGCACGCTGGAAGGCGGGATGGCTCGAGTGCTAAGGGTCCCTGCCACCCATGTGGGAGACCTGAATGGAGGAGTTCCTGGCTCCCGGTGTGCTCTGGCCCAGCCCTAGCCATTATGCGCATTTGGGAAGTGAATCTGCAATGGAGGATCCTTCTTCCTCTCTTTCTCCCTTTCTGGACCCTGCTTTTTAAAGAAATAAACTGCAGAAGTGTCTGGGGGGCTGCCACTGTGGCATGGTGGGTTAAGCCGCCATCTGCAGTGTCCACATCCCACATGGGCACCCCTTCAGATCCTGACTGCTCCACTTCTGATCCAGTTCCCTACTGAGGTCCCTCAGAGAGCAGTGGGAGACGGTCCAAGTCCTTGGGCCCCTGCACCCACATGGGAGACCCTGAGTAAGCTCCTGGCTCCTGGCTTCCCATCAGCCCAGCTCTGGCCATTGCAGCAGAGACTGGCTGTGGAGGCGGCTCTCGACAGCCCTTTCCCAACACATACACGTCTACACCGCAGTCTCACTCAGCACGGGTTTGTCTTCAGAACCTGGGATGGAAAGGCAAGGTGAGCGAGACGCCAGCATGACAGCGCTGAGCCAGGACCTGCACCCAGGGCCAGGAGCTTGCTGTGTCCTGTCTCTCTGACCTGTCCCTGGGGTGGCCAGCAGGAGACACCTCGTCTTACACATGGGACGGCACACGGCCGGAGGGCTGTCTACGGCCCCAGGCAGCGAGCACGGGAGTCAGGAGGCGCACAGCACCACGGGCCGGAGCCAGGGTGCGGCAGGGGCTGGAATGGGCTGAGCTGAGGCCACTCGGGCCCAGAAGCTGCAGTTGGCTCCAGCTGCCTTCCAGGAGCCCAGGAAGAGCGGGCAGCGAGCGAAAGCCGCTCGTTCTAGCACGCCAGAGCAACTCAGACGGCACCTCGCAGGGCTTCTCTGGCCGCTCAGACTGTGTGCTCTGTGGCATTGCTGGCCAGCACTCGATGGCTGTCAGGCGGAGGCTGTCCCCGGCCTGAGGACACTCAGGCTCCCTTGGGCACGGGATCCTCGACAAACAGGACGCCTCCAGCTGCAATAAGCTGATTGCTGAAATCGCAGCTCAGAACACAGCACGTCCGCTTGGGCTGCTGGTCGGTGCGCCCAGGCAGCAGGCACGGTGTGTGCCCGCACTGCGCCAGGAGCTCTCTCTGAACAGGGCTGGGCAGCCGCCCTGCTCAGGCATGGCCACAGCGACCACGAGGCACGGCTGCTTCCTCTGCCCTCAGGGTGCGCAGCCGGCTCGCAGGCCTGCGCGCTCCAAACCTGGTCTGCACTGGCCGGCCCCTGGGACACGAGCCACAGCCCTGTACTTCCTGCTGGGCAGCAGTGTCTTCTAACACAGGAACTCACTCCAGAGCGCCCGCGTGGACGGCAGGGATCCAGCTACTGAGTCATCACCTGCTGCTCCCGGTCTGCACTGGCAGGAAGCTGGGGTCCCTACAGCTGACCCTCCCAGGCATCCACGAAGATCCTAACAGCTAGGCCAAAGGCCTGCCCACTGGTTTAGTGGTAATACAACCTCGCCCCCCAAAATCATGGAACGAAACAATGAGATCCTGTATCTGTCACCACAGGATTCGGCGGTGGGACACGTCCCTAGAGGCTGGCCCCAGCTGCCCTGGCCAGCCTTGTCCACGACCCTGCACCACCACCCCTCCCAGACCCGTAGGTACATGAACAAAGGATATACCGCACCTGGTAGGCCACTTCCTCACAGGGGGCCGCTGCCGACTGCGGGGTGTGGCTCACTAGGATGACCTGTGGGGAGCCCGCGCCTCCTTGGCTGGCCAGGGAGGGGTCCGTGAGCAACGCTGGGAACTGCTGGCCCTGGAAGACAATTCCGGTTGTCACACACTGTACAACAGCCATGCAAGTAGTGATTTTTATGATGTTTTATGGAAAACAAGCTGGTAAAATCACCATCTAGCTCAGCCACCCCAGAGACGTGCCCACGGCCCACTGGGGAGCGGAGCACATGGCGTTGTCCACAGCAGCAACAAGTGGAAACCGCCTGAGGTCCAGCAGGTGCTGGAGCATCGCAAATGGGGCGCACACTGGACCGGGTGTCACAGTCTGGACAAGTGGTGAGGGGCGGGGACTACAGATGGGCGCACACTGGACCGGGTGTCACAGCCTGGACAAGTGGTGAGGGGCGGGGACTACAAATGGGCGCACACTGGACCGGGTGTCACAGCCTGGACAAGTGGTGAGGGGCGGGGACTACAGATGGGGCGCACACTGGACCGGGTGTCACGGTCTGGACAAGGAGAGAAGGGCGGGGACACGCTGCAGCACAGGGCAGCCTCGGGAACAGCAGGGACACAGAGACGGCCAGCCACACCACTCCACTCACATGCACACCCACGGAGCACACGAGTGGTTTAACACCAGTAACTTGCAGAGGATGGACGCTACGGCTCAAAAGAAAGCGAGCCCTGAACTCTGGAGTCTTCCCTGGGGCTTCCCGGGGGCAGCCCCCTCCTGTGAGCAAGGCCAGCTAGGCCCTGGGCCATAGCACACCCCACCCATGACGCTCAGTCGCTCACACTCCAGCAGCACGATCCGACACGCACACAGCACCGCTCAGTCACCGGGTTCCATGGCTCTCTGGACTCCCTGGGCAAACTGCAGCTTCGCCCCCAAAGGTTAATCAAAGGCACTTGATTTGACCCAAGTTCACATTTTTGGTTATTTTTACCTCTTGACGACTTTCCTGACTGCCAGTTAACAGTGCACGGTGGGGAATACAGAGGGGACCAAGAGCAGACTGCTGTGTGTGACCAGAGGCCCTGGCCCCCAGCTGTCCACAGCCCCCAGATCTGAACCAGAGACATCGCATGACCATGCCCACCTCTAGACAGAAAAACAGCAGCACGGCAGCCAAGGAAAACGGGGAGGAAGCACTGAGCTCTCAATCTGAGAGTGCAGGCGACCCGTGGGGAGTTCTATAGCATGGCCGCCCCGCCACGGGACAACTGAGCTCCTGCGCCCAGACACACCTGCGCCCTACACCTAAGACGACTGCTTCTGCTCCCCCACTTCCAAGTGGGATAATACACACAAGAAAACGCTGCTAGGCTACGTAAGCAGGCACCCCCTGGGCCAAACCTGGGCAGGAATTCTATTGCATAGAACACACCAGAACACACCAGACGTGGCTTCCTGGGGCCACACAGGCTTGTCCTGGGCTGGCCCAGCAGCTTCTCCGGAAGAAACGTGGCGGGTTGGGACAGGAAGAGAGGAGGCTGATCACCCAGACGTTACTGAGCCAGAGGGGCATGGGTCCCTGGCTGGCGGCCGGCCTGTCACGCCAGGACAGGGCTGTGCTGGGGACATCTTGGTGAGGGCCTGGGGAAGGCCTGCTTGCCTCGGGTGTGAGTGTCCTCCCAGCACCGTGTTCACGGCCAGCTGTCCTTCAGTCCTCCTCCTAACTGGCCGCACTTCATCATCATGGCTTTGCTGGCCAAACTCTGAGGAGGTGCGTGGCATCCGAGCTCAAGGCATCATGTCCGAATGTAGCTGCCTCGGATCCCACCAAACCCTAGGGTTGGGGTGAGAGCGCGGAGCCCCGGGGGCTGTCAGACAGAGGGGCCATGTTCACGACAGAACGGGAGAAGGCACGGCCCGTGCGGGGTGTACTCGCCTCCGAGGCGGGGAAGCTGGTGTCTGTATGCGAGGACAGAGGTCCCTGCGGCTCTGTGGAGGGACGGACAGTGGACGGCTGGTTGCTTCTGTTTAGCTCTATCTTCTACACTTTTCCATACTGTCTGAGCCCCTCTTCCCCCTTCAAACATGTTTTCTTAAGCCGGAAAAGAGAACACTTCCGTCACGGAAATCAGTGTTCAGGAGATACACTTAGCAGAGTAAATGCAGGCTGCGTGCAGGGGCCGCTCGGAGGGGGTCCGCGGCTGCCGTGTGCACGCTCCAGGGCACCCACCTGAGAGGTGATGTTGAGCGTCACGGTGTCCAGGCCTCCCGACAGCATGCCCTGAGTGTCCGCCAAGGTCAGCGTCACGCTGGCGTCTCCCCCCACGCCTGACGAAGACATGACCAGGTTCTGAGTCGAAATGGCTGACGGGGACATGGGTGTTGACGAAGGCAGGCTCCCGCTCGCAGGATTCAGCTCTACAAGAGAGGCCAGACAGCATGTCAGCGGGACAGCTGAGCGAGCCCGGCTGTGAGTGCTGGGAGGAGAGCGCCAGCTGCCCTCACCAAGCAGCGTCCCACAGCGCTGGCACTTGTGCCCGAGGCGTCAAGGGAACCACAGACCTCTCACTCCAATAACCTGACGAGGCTGCTCTTCCGAATGAGGACGCACAGAGAAAAGCCAGCGAAAGGAGCGCGCAGACGCGGCCCTGCAGTCCCGGCCCGGCTCCTGCGGCAGCGCCAGCACTCCGGAGCTCCGGCCGAACGAAGTAACCGAGTGAGCGCCGCGGGCAACGACGGGCGCAAGCTGAACGGCCAGATCCGGCCACCTCTGCTCACCGCCTCACTCCCTCCCCTGCGCCTCCACTTACTCGGAACACAGGCCACCGAAAGAAGCCGCACGCATCCTTAAACATCAACTTATCCTGCGTGACATCTTCATTTCCTCAGGAAATAGCAACAAACCTTTAGCCATTCCCCCACTGCAGCCAACGGTGAGGAAGGAAGAATGGGAAGGACGGGCCTTTCCCTCGGCTGGACAGACACCGCGCACCCTCCCGGGACACGGAGGAGCCGAGGCGGGCAAGGACGGGCCTTTCCCTCGGCTGGACAGACACCGCGCACCCTCCCGGGACATGGAGGAGCCGAGGCGGGCAAGGACGGGCCTTTTCCTCGGCTGGACAGACACCGCGCACCCTCCTGGGACACAGAGCAGCCAAGGACCCTCAGAGTTCTGGGCTGGCGGCGGCAGCAGCAGCTCTCCAGCTGTGGCTGGTAGCGCGAGCACGCACGTAGGGAGGCGCACCCCGCCACCCCGTCTATCGGCCCACTCGGCCACAAACAGGCACCAACCAGCCACTCACGGCAGCCCCTGGGCTAGGGGCTAAGGACACCAAGACAACCAATGAAAGATAAGCAGAAAGGCTGTTCCCTAAGCAGATTTCAAAACAAGACCAAGTCAACCGCTGAGCGCCACTGCGACCTGGGCACAGTGGCCGGGCGCCTCCCCTAGGAGCGGGCCAGCAGGGAACTAGTCACTTACTTGAACTGGAGCTCTCCAACTACAAGGCCTCCACAGATCCACACTCTTGGGGTCCCACACTGTGCTGCACAGACCTGGAACCTTCAAAAGCAGTGTAACCATTAGGAGGCTGGGGCTCCGCAGGAACCACGCCAGCTCCCTCCCGCCTGCCCGGCGCCCCGCACAGAGCAGAATCCTCAGGCACGCGGGGAGGAGGGGGAGTGTGGATGTGTGGAGGACACCTGCACGCCTGAGCACTCCAGTACCAGCAGAGCACCGCGAGGCACCCGCGCACCCGCCACGCCTCCTGGCTCCTGCAACCCGCACGCAACTGGACTGGACACGACAGGAAGAAGGGGCCTCGTGGCGCGGGTCTCCAGGAGGGCCCAACGCGGGAAGCACATTCCTGAGTCCTACCAGGGTCACACGGGAAGGAAAAAGGCAAGGCTGAGACCCCTCACGGCTGCTCAGCCAGCACGGAGGCCGGCCCTCACCCCCACCTCGGCCGTGGAAGGCCCAGCAGAGACACGCCTGCGACAGCTCAGCCGGCACGGAGGCCGGCCCTCACCCCCACCTCGGCCGTGGAAGGCCCAGCAGAGACGCGCCTGCGACGGCTCAGCCGGCACGGAGGCCGGCCCTCACCCCCACCTCGGCCATGGAAGGCCCAGCAGAGAAGCGCCTGCGACGGCTCAGCGTCTCCAAAGGCTGCAGGGCAGAGGGCCAGAAGCCTCTGTGTCCATCAGTCAATCCTGACGTCAACAGCAGGGAAGCTACACTGCACAGAGGGTCAAGTCCCAGGGCGAGAGTCTGTCCGGATACCGGAGCAAGGAGAAACCGCCTCGACTGGGCTGAAAGGAACACAGGACTGCAGTAGGAAGACACGGACATATTCTTGAGCATAAAATTAACTAATTTTACAAGTCACAAAAAGCTCCTAATTACATATTTCTTAAAAGCTCTAGAAGTCACAATACAAAAAAAACCTATTTATTTAAGGGGTAGAGAGTCAGGGAGAGAAACGAGAGGAGGCCGGGGTCCTCCGGGTGCTGGCTGGAATCCTGCTGCTCCACTTCTGTCCCAGGTCCCTGCTAACGGCCTGCAAAGAGCAGCAAGGGGGCCCCAGGCGCCTGGGCCCTTGCCACTCATGCAGGAGATCTGGAAGAAGCTCCTGGCTTTGGCCTGGTCCAGCCCTGGCCATCAGACATCTGGGGAATGAACCAGTGCGGGGAAGATTCTCTCTTTTCCTCTGTATCTGTAACTCTTTCAAAAACAAAAATAAATAAATAAATCTAAAAAAAAAAAAAAAGACACACAGAGAGAAATGTCCTCGGCCAACCTGAACACTAACATGGCCAGCAGCAGGCCGCTGGCCCAGCAGTGAAGGCACCCTCAGCCCTGTGCCGACCGTCGGGTGAGGCGGTGCTGAGCGTCGGGGTGAGGCTGACTCTCACCGTCTAACTGGCCACGTGACAGCACAAGAAGCATGCATTCTCATTCTATGTCACTTCTCAATCCCGTCATAACATCTACAATTGTGCATTAAGTAACCAGCTGTACCAACCCATGTCTGAGGTCACAGCACGCGGGCAGGAAGGCACATAATCCGAAGTGCAGAACTCAGCACGCCGCCCTGGAGATCGGCCACGGGCTCCCTGGCGGCCAAGACTGCGGCACTGACGGCCAGCTCTCGCCTCAGCCAAGTGGGCGCTGGCTTCCAAGGTGCAGCACACGGCCCGGCGCAGTGGCAGGAGAGGCAGGTCTGAACGGCAGGAGGGACTCAGCGCGGGAGAGGCGAGGAATCACAGCCGCTAAGGAACTCCAGAGGAGACAACCACGCCCCACAAGGCAGGCGACGACGCAGAAGACCGTGTCGAGAGCGTGTGTAACTCTAGCGGCACGGCAGACTGAGACGTCACACACGGCAGACAGAACCTGACGCCTGCGGCTCAAGCCGATTGCAGGCCAATCCAAGATTCCCTTTAGACGGAAACAGTAACACTCGCTTCCAATTAGAAAGTAAAGGGTCAGCTCCTGTGACACGGCTGTACACGTCCTCCAAATGAAACAAACTGAAAACGCAGGGCACAGGTCAGCTCACAGCGGGGTACGTGGGGGTCAGAGGTCAGCTCACAGGGGGGCACATGAGGGGCACAGCTCAGCTCACAGGGGAGTACATGGAGGTCACAGGTCAGCTCACAGTGGGGTACGTGGGGGTCAGAGGTCAGCTCACAGGGGGGCACATGAGGGGCACAGCTCAGCTCACAGGGGAGTACATGGAGGTCACAGGTCAGCTCACAGTGGGGTACGTGGGGGTCAGAGGTCAGCTTACAGAGGGGTACGTGGGGGTCAGAGGTCAGCTCACAGGGGAGCACATGGAGGTCACAGGTCAGCTCACAGGGAGGCACACAGAGGTCAGAGGTCAGCTTACAGGGGGGCACATGGAAGTCACAGGTCAGCTCACAGGGGGACACATGGGGGGCACAGCTCACAGGGGAGTATGTGGGGGTCAGAGGTCAGCTTACAGGGGGGCACATGGAGGTCAGAGGTCAGCTCACAGGGGGGCACGTGGGGGCACAGCTCAGCTCACAGGGGGGCACATGGAGGTCACAGGTCAGCTCACAGGGGGACACATGGAGGTCAGAGGTCAGCTCACAGGAGGGCACATGGAGGTCACAGGTCAGCTCACAGGGGGGCACATGGAGGTCACAGGTCAGCTCACAGGGGAGCACATGGAGGTCACAGGTCAGCTCACAGGGGGGCACATGGAGGTCAGAGGTCAGCTAACAGGGGGGCACATGGAGGTCAGAGGTCAGCTCACAGGGGGACACATGGAGGTCAGAGGTCAGCTCACAGGGGGGCATATGGAGGTCACAGGGGGGCATATGGAGGTCAGAGGTCAGCTCATGGGGGCACATGGCAGTCACAGCTCAGCTCACAGGGGAGCACACCGACGCCACCGCTGAGCTGACCAGGGGTAGTAATGGAGGCAATGTCCTGAAGAAAAGATCACTGGCTGGAAATCCAGATTTGGAGCCACTTCCATCTGCCCACCTGTGATCAGGCAAGGCTCTTCTTTGTTTTTAATATTTTTTTCATTTATTTGTTAATTTATTTAATTTTTTTAACATTTATTTGAAAGACAGAGTTACATAGAGAGGTAGAGCCAGAGAGATAAAGGTCTTCCATCTGCTGGTTCATTCCTCAAATCGTCTCAACAGCCAGAGCTGAGCTATGCCAAAGCCAGAAGCCAGTAACTTCTTCCGGCTCTCCCAGATGGGTGCAGGGGCCCAAGCACTTGGGCCATCTTCCACAGCTTTCCCAGGCCACAGCAGAGAGCTGGGTGGGAAGTGGAACAGCCAGGATCAAACTGGCATCCATATGGGATACCACTGCAGGCCAGGGCTTTAGCCCACTGTGCCCCAGCGCCAGCCCCCCGGCAAGGTTCTTCACTTACCCTTCACACATGAGAAGATGGACAGAGCTCAGGCCTCCTCCCTGCTTCCTCTCTAAGGGGTCTGCCTCACACAGGAGAAGCATCCAGAAGTCCCTGCACAGTCCCAGGGCTGTCCAGGGCTCCCTGAGAAGCCACCAACTGTGTCCCCACGTGACAACGTCATGCCTCCCCCTCCACGCCACGTGTATTTGTGGAGTCATCAGGAAACGTCCGCCCCCTGGTAGCCACAGTGACCCAGAACACTGTGACAGAGTCCCTGTGACTCCCAGCGTGGAGCAGACACACGGTGTCCACCACACAAACCAACAGCTAAATTAGGACGCACATCTGTGAAGCACACAAAACGTTTCCCCAAACAGATCCAAGGACAGCTCTGAAAAACAGGACACGCTCTCCTCGACACTCCGGTCACTTGTGAGACTGAGCTTTGACTCCGAGGTCACACTTCCCAGTGCGGCAAAGCTGCTTCCTTCACTCTCCTCTACGCTCCGCTGACGCCAGAAGATGCACCCTGCAGGGCAACAGCAAGCGGGCGGGAGAAACGTCCAGTGCGGGGCCAGGAAGGAACAGCTTTGCAGAGCCACAAGTGCTCACTGCATAAATACCAACTACCCCTACGTCGCATAGGCACAGCCAGGCACTGCGAGAGGTCACTCCAGACGTCTGCATTGACTGCCCGACACCCGCCCCGTAGAACGCGCCACCAGGGGTCAGGGGTCAGGGATGCAGGGTGGCTCCAGAGCACTGTCAGCTGTTGGGTGACCCCAGAGAGGATTCGGTACTCTGCATCTGTGCACACTGAGCCTGTGTGGAAACAGCTGGCTCGCTCTCCACGCTGAGGAACAGCTGAGTTCTCCCGGGTCACTCCTCTCGGCAAATCACGAGCTGTGGGCCCGAAAAGCTTCTTGAGCCACTGGACCTTGTTCAGGCGGCACCTGCCGACTGCTACTGTTTGTGGGTGTCCACAGCCTGATGCCCCACGAGTCCACCACTTCCACTGGGGCTGTGCTGTGCTAAGATCCTGACCTCGATGGGAATGTGGTGTCTGGAAATAATTTTCACTGTATGTTCCAGCGTGTGTCTACAAGCACACTACCATCCTCAAAGCTCTCACTTTCAGTAACATTTACAGAGAAGTAGGAACCAGGATGAACTACACTCCCCAAAGTTACAGACTGACACACACTCTACACGCTGCATTTTAAAATAGATCTGGAGAATTCTCATTTTTCTCCATATGTAAGCACTAAAATCATATTTAACTGCATAAAATAAAATATTTCTAAGTTTGGCGAAAACATGCAGAAATGGATCTAAGGGACATCATGAAAGGGACTAGAAGCCACTCCTCTGACCCCTACTCCTCGGGCTGTCGACAAGGCCCCTGCTTGTCCCCAGCACATGCACTCTGTGGCCATTAGCACGACAGGACATCCTGGGCCACCATGTGCTGTTGGTTCCACACCGGGTATGTGTGGGAACTGGAAATGAACATGAGAATAAAACGAACTACTGAACTTTTCCTGGAAAGTAAACTACATGCTTTGGAGAGAGTTCATCAAGACAGACGCTTTACAAATCCTGCTGGTAGGGACGGGTATCATGTACGACAGGTGAAGCCCCAGCTTGGACGGCCACACCCATAGTGCAGTGCTGCGACCAAGGCTCGCCTCCGCTCCTGATCTGTTTTTAACGCACTGGGAGGCAGTGGATGATGGCCTGAGCACTTGGAGTTCCTGACTTGTGGCTCTGGCTTAGCCCAGTCCTGGCTGTGACAAGCATTTGGGAAGTGAACCAGCAGAAGGGAAGTCTCTCTCCTGTCTCTTCCTTGCTGTGCCACTCAGCCTTTCAAAAAAAAAAAAAAATCCCACTTCCAAACCAGGTGTAAACAAGACAAAAAGATGCCGCACCGCCAAGTGCGTTATGAAGATCCTCACGCCGAGGCCACTGGGAGGAGCCAGAACAGCGAAGGCCAACGCACTGTGGGCACGAGCACAGACAAAGCAGAGGAAACGCTGTCCTCTGCAGGGAGGATGCGCGGCAGCTGCCCAGAGCAGGCAGGTGTCAACCGTTTCACCTCCTGCTCTACGATGTTCATTGATAACTGGCTACAAATACCAGTTAACTGTTACCGTTTGTGTGTAAGATTAATTTTGGGAGGGAAAAGACTGCCACTGCTTTCTACCCAGGGTTTAATTTTTTCTCTAAACTGGGACTCACAAGCTGCTGGACATTTGCAAAACTGAACTGAAGTGACAGCTCCACTCTCCGGTGTTCACAAGCATTTGTAACTCTGACTGTAGTGGGACAAAGACCACCCTGCCACGTGACGGGAAGCCTGCACGGGGCTTCTGGTGCTTTCCACAGTCACATGGCTTCCTGCAGCCTCTCCAGAGCACCGGGAGGAGGTGCTGACCAGGGGTCCCAGTGAGAAGCAGCCAACAAGGAACCGCCCGCGAAGTTCCCTGACGGAGGTGAAGTCCTGTACCTGGGTAAGCCTTCCCAGCCAGTCCTTCCTGGAAGCGGTCACACCCCTCTGCACTGCTCAGTGCTGGTGAGCAGGAAGGCGACAAGCGACCAGCACCGGGGGCACTCAGGAGAAGCGCAGCACTGCGCGCACACCAGGGCCGCGTGCGAAACGCACACTGCTTCTTTCCGAAGGCACGAAGCCTGCCGCACTGCGGGGACTCACAACTGAAAGTTAATCTGGTCAGCAAAGTAGCTTTCTTAAAAATTATTCCCTTATATTTCCAACACTGAAATCCACAGATCTACAATGGAAGGTGGAAGGTCACTGCATTATAGAAAATTCAAGGCTAACTTCTGCTGTCTAATCACGGCCTGTCATCCAAAAGCAACGCCCCACCTAAAACATGAACTCCTCAAATTTCTCACATACTAAAACGAGTAAAGACACTCCCTAAAATACAAGGTTTTTGATGTCTTCTAAATAAGTTTCCTTTCAGTTCCACTGCTAACCTTCACAGGCACTGCACTGAAGAACTAAGACCCTAGACAGACCCCCTGGGTGACGTGGCCGAGGATTCCGTCCCGCACGAAGAGAAACAGGGCTGCTGGGTTCCTACTGAGGCGGTTCTGATTTCCAGCAGACGGTTTTCTTATTTTTAACAATAATCTCATAGATGGTTATGAAGCTCACATGAATTACTATCCAACGTGTCAATATTTAACAATTGCTACAATAACACCAGGTACACAGGGAGGGCTGTAACCAAATTAAGCACTGGTGCTGGGCTAGGAAGAGCGCACGGCTACGGATGGCAAGGGGGAAGTGCACAGGAGACAGTCCAGCAACACCGAGCTGAGAGCCCACCAGCAGCTCTGGGGACCGCGGTCAAGAAGACACACACAACGGGAAAACAGAACTCAGAAGGCCGGAGTCCGGGACAGGCAGGGACGGCCTTGTGATCGAGGTTTGCAGTTGTCAATCACAAGTGAGCTCTGCTGCCAAACGGCGCGAGAAGCTGCCGCTGACCCTTCCCAGCGTTCTACCAGCTTTACATCTCCTGTGCCATCTGTGTGGCTGCGGCAGACACCAGCTGCAGCACTGCGGGGCCTCCCGTCCTCGCGCACACGCTGACGCCGCTAGGCGTTCTCCCAGCCGAACCAACGCCACACTCACGAACGCGCATCACCTCCTCGCTGCTAACCAAGACACTTCCACCAGAAGCAGCAAAACCCTAAGAATAAAACCACAAGAATTAAGTCACCCACTCTCCTCCAAATCTGACAGGACAAACCACCATTTCCACCTCCACCATTAGACCTGGACTGCATCCCATCACGTCCACGACACTGGATAGCCCACGCGAGTTACACAGCCTTACGGAGCACGATCTCCATTTCCTGCTGAGTGCTATGGGAAGAGTCCAAGTCAGACAGACGGAAGCTGCAGGTGAAGGGCCGTGCAGGACGGTGACTCACTAACCAGAGATCGTCAGCGTGATTTCCTGTGGAGACCCCGAGGAGGACGTGGTGGTGGGCCCAGCAGCCTGCGCCAGGACCTGGCTCAAACTCGAGTTGTTAATGGTCAGGGTGATCTCGTGCGGACCAGTGGAGGTGGACACCAGACCTTGGGAAGCCATCGCCTGAGTGAGGTCTTGAGTTCCTGGTCATGGTTACAAAGCAAAACAAAACCAAGCTTGAAAACACACATTTCCCCCTTCGATAGATCAAAATATTTTACTTCAGTCACTACTTCAAAAAGAGCAAGATTCAAAATGAAACAGCAGTCATCTCTTATTACTTCAGGTACAGACGAGTGCAAGGCCACCACACCGTCCTGATGCCACCCACGTGACTCGAAGCAAGAGAGAAGCAAACAGCTCGTACCACTGCTGCTGGCGGCCAGCACAGAGTCGTGCTCAGAGAGCGTGCCGAGGGTCAGGTTGGCGGACGTCACCGTGGGCTGCAGGGACAGGCCTGAGATGGGCTGGATGACAACGCTGGCGGGCACAGTGCTGTCCCCTGTCTGAACGGAGCTGTTGTGTGGGGCCACGCCGGGCTCCCCCGTGAGCTGCTGAGTCAGCACGCTGCCCTGCTGGAGCGTCTGCTGCAGAATACTCGGATCGATCTGTAAGGCAACACAGACGCTCGACGTGAAAACTCCGTGCTTTCCCGTGCTCCAGACAACACAAAAGCCCGGGGCTGGCGGCAGGTGCCGTACCTGCAGTGTGATGTTATTAATGCTGGCAGCATCGATCCCAGAAATCTGAACGTTTGGTCCCACCAAGTTAGCAGCCAACTGCAGCTGGATGCCTTCCAGGGCGGCCAAGCTCCCATCTGTCAAAGACACGGTCAGATCACCTCCCGCTGGGCAGAGAGAGAGAGAGGGAGCGCTGAGCATTACCGACATTCTCAACGCTGGAGTCGTCTCCACGTGGCAATTTTTATGTCTTTATGGTTTTCAAGTTTATTTACTAGAGAGTCAGAGAGACCAGAGGGGGAAACAGCGAGAAAGATGGACAGCAGAGACACAGTGAGCTTCCCGCCGTCGGTTCACTCCCCGATGCCCACCACAGCAGGGCTGGGCAGGCCAACGTCAGGAGCCACTACTCGATTCCAACCTTCCACACAGGTGGCAGGAACCCAGTCGCCTGAGCCTTCACTCTGTCTCCTAGTGTCTGAATTAGCAGGAAACTAAATCAGGAGCCGGAGCCAGGAGTGGAGCCCAGGTGCCCCATGTAGGATGCAGGCATCATACAGTGTCGTAACCTCTAGGCCAAGCACCTGCCGGACAGGAGGACTTTTAAATGAGTAAGTTTCATAATACTGCAATGTGACCTGATTAAGGACTAGTAACGCATGCTCCGTACTACACATACATGCGCACACACACGCGTGATCTGATTTAACCATCGCAGAGCAAACTCTGTAAAAGAGATGACAATATTGCTCATTTTAAACTGTCAGGGGCCGGTGCTGTGGCACGGCAGGTTAAGCATCTGCCTCAGGCGCCAGCAGCCCGTGTGGGTGCCAGCTGCGGTCCCGGCTGCTCCAGCTCTCTGCTCTGGCCTGGGAAGGCAGTACAAGACGGCCCAAGTGCTTGGGCCCCTGCTCCCATGTGGGAGACCAGGAAGAAGCTCCTGGCTCCTGGCTTCAGATTGGCCCAGCTTCAGGGGTTGCAGCCATTTGGGGAGCGAATCAGTGGATGGAAGATCTCTGTCTCTCCCCCTCAGTCTGTAACTATGCCTCTCAAGTAAATAAATAAATTTAAAAAAAGGTCAGAAAGTGGCTCAGAGAAACCCCACTGATGGGCACTATCCAGCATAGTCCCAGGAGACAGCACAAGTCCCAGAGGCAGAAGGCAAGGCCCCAGCGTGGCACCTGGTCACCACCGAGAGCTGCCATTGTCACAGGAAGGCTGGCACCTGGTCACCACCGAGAGCTGCCATTGTCACAGGAAGGCCGGCACCTGGTCACTACCAAGCTGCCATTGTCACAGGAAGGCCGGCACCTGGTCACTACCGAGAGCTGCCGTTGTCACAGGAAGGCCGGCACCTGGTCACCACCGAGAGCTGCCATTGTCACAGGAAGGCCGCCGTAAACCGAACAGGCCCTCGGTGACCCAGTGCTCACAGCAGCAGTCGGGAGCATATGTCAACCGCACATCTCACGACTAAATCCACGAGTGCCAGGTGAGAAACACAGGTGCAACGCACAGACACCACAGTGAAATAGGCCAGGGTGCTGGAGGCGGAATGGAGCGTGGGGGGCGAGGAGACAGGTGTCCTCTGCGGGCCGGGCGGGGGTCGCGGGCCCAGGGCTCACCTGACACGGAGGCGGGGAGAACGGCCTGGCCCACCAGCCCCTGCTGAAGCAGGCTCTGCTCGAGCTGCCCGGTGAGGACAGAGTTGTTCATGATAAACACGCTGGGATCGGAGGAAGCGGCGCTGAGCAGGCTGACGGGCTGCAGGCCCTCCGAGGAGCCTGGAGCCGCCGGCTTCCGGGCCTTCTTGGGGTCGGGCTTGTAGTGGAACTGCATGTGCGTCTTCCTCCGGCCGGACGTGCGGAAGCGCAGCTCGCAGTGCGGGCACTTGAAGGGCTTGGCTCCCGTGTGCAGGCGCATGTGCACTTTCAGACTCCCCTTCGTGGAGAACGCGTTGCTGCACACGTGACAGCTGAAGAGCTTCTGACCTGCGGACAGACAGCCGGTCAGCGGGGCCAGGACCACCGCCACCTTCAGACGCCCCGCCCAGCAGGCCGTGAGGCCGCCAAGGTGCTGAGCCCACGGACACGGGGTTGCAGGAGAAGCCCTCTCCCCCCGGGACGCTGTGCATTCCACAGCCCGCAGCCTGCAGGACACCGAGCCCTGACTGGCGGATGCCACTCCCCGGTACGGAAGCCACTAGGGCGCCACTCAGGGCACTCGGCGCCACTGCCACCTCTGCCTGGTTTCAGAGAGGGCACCCGAGCGTCGCGGCACCTCGTTTCCTCTTCCAGACAGTGTAGAGGGCCAGCGCTCACTGCGGGGTCCCAGGCCTGTGGCTCGCGTGTCTTCTGCCGACTGCCAGGTGTCAACAGCTCTGACGCCGCTCTGAAGAGCCCGGCTTGCTCGCCCCCGTACTGGTCCGGGACACAGAGCCAGGCCTTACTGCCAAGGGCTAGTGACGCTGTGCTCCCAGCCCTGTTCTGGGGCCTCGGAAATCCCACCCTCCTGCCACAGTGGAGCCGGGGTGGCGGGAGGCGTTTCCACAGAGACGTGCTCTCTGCTGCTCACTCCCCCCACAGCCCGCAGCGGGGGAAGCAGGTGCCAAGCGCCACTGGGAGTTGGGAATCGGTGCGCTGGCTGACAGCCCGAGCCCTCATGGCTAGCAGGCTCTCGGGTTGCACGAGGAGACAGGCTAAGGAAGCTAAGGCATCCGCACACAGGACAGCCAGATCACGTCAACTCACCACCCCACGAGGTGTAACCTCCACGTGCATCCACTTGTTCAGGCTGAGAATATAAACCACCGATCAGCGTAACCCTAAGACTCACAACACTCCTGGCCCGTGATGGTCACAGACAGCTCGCCAGACAGACTCTCCCTAGGGAGGTGGCACTTCATCTGAACGCCGCGGCAGGGAGGGGCAGCAGCCCCTTCTCCGGCAATCTGCCTCCCAGGCGGCGTCCCGTCGAGGACCGCGAGGGGCGCAGCCAGTGTGGGAGAGGTGGGGACCTGGCCTCGAGCCTCGAGACGCCCAGCCTCCTACGGGAGCCGTGCAACGACCTTTCAGCTCCTTAGACAGTAATTCTGTCCCATGTGGGGTTTTTCTCCCCATAAACACAACTGCAGCCCGAGAGCTGCCGTGGGATCTGCTGAGTCCGCAGGTTTGGTGAGACTCAGAGGAGACCCTGTTCACAGGAGAACTCAATGAAGCGCCGCTCAGCCAGACTGGCGATTGCATACGTCACTCCAGCCCCTGCTCCCTGTCACACCACTGCTCATTTCCAGAGAACCATGTGCAGCACACACAGAGAAACAAAGCCACACACACAGGATCTGCCAACAATGCAGGGGCTTGCTCCTCACCTGTGTGCGTCTTCACGTGGCAATCAAGGGTGGATTTGACAGTAAAACTCTTCCCACACTCATCACATTTATATGGCTTTTCTCCTGTGTGGATTCGAACATGCCTATCCAAAAGACATTTGCAAGTTAAGTGTTTTTCTTTTTAATTATATACACATCAAGACACAGCTTCACAGGGCTGGCACTGCGGCACAGCAGGTAAAGCAACCGCCTGCAATGCCAGCATCCCACATGGCTGCCAGTTCAAGTCCCAGCTGCTCCACTTCTGATCCAACTTTCTGTTAATGTGCCTGAGAAAGCAGAAGAAGATGGCCCAAGTGCCTGGGCCCCTGCCACCCACGTGGGAGACCTGGAAGAAGCTCCTGACTTTGCTTGGCCCAGTCCTGGTCATTGCAGCCGTCAGGAGAGGGAACCAAGAAATAGAAGATCTCTCTCTCTCTCTCTCTCTCTGTAAACTCTCTACCTTGCCAATAAATAAAAATAAACTTAAGAAAAAACTTAGTGATTTTAAATTTATAATCAACCACAAAAAATAAAATTATATTGCTGTCTGCTGCTTAAATTTGGCCAAATAAAATTCTGAGCTTCACTCTATTAAAAAAAAAACATAAACAACTGATCCAAATAATAAAGAACCAAAAATATTTGCAAGACAAAGGAAAACAGGGTCATTTTCATAAAACCAAAGAGCTCCTACAGATCAGCCAGGAGACAGCACCTACCAACACCGAAAACAAGGCCAGGGTGCAGGTCTGGGAGGACGGACAGCCAGAAGGCCGGTGCCAGGGGCTCCCAGGGACCGGAGGGCCTCACGGGGCACAGGAGGTACCTGTGAGCCCCGAGGTCGTCACCAGCAGTCTGGAGACGGATGGAGCACCATGTTCACAGGACACCCTGAGTGACACAGACGTCGATGCGAAGGACGCATGGATACGTAAAGATGGAAGGAGGAAAGGATTACCAGACGTCTGTAAACACTGGCTACTTGTACACGGGGCCGACACCTGTTTACCTCAGGTTCTGCTTGACCACGACACACAGTGAAGGGGCTGAAGCTGCCCTGGGTTAAAATGAGCAAGGGATAAGCAGCTACCCCGGCTGCCAGGCTCAGCCAGGCTTCCTGTCCCTTCCACCTTCCTCGTCCACCACAGGTGCTGCCTCAACGTTCCCAAACCGGCTCCTGGGCCCGGCAGAGCTCTCCTCTGTGACCCACCCCTAACCCACTGGTGAAGCCCACTCTCCCGGTCAGCTTGTTCCCCACTCCTCACTGATCCCTGGCCACAGGCAGCCGCAGGCCACGCTGGACTCCCACTTACACAACACCCAAACTCCTCTGTCACAAGGCCCCGGACCTCTCCTTCCTCTAACTTTCTGGTTGTACCCTGCAGCCTCAGAGCACACATCAGCTTCCACGATTCCTACTCAGGAACTGCACCACGGAGCCAACAGAGCGCAGTCCACAGACTCTCTAGGCCCCCACGACCCGGCTTCCTCTCTATGCTCTCACCCCCAGTGAGCCTCCGAATGGAACCATGGAGGCGCTGTCAGCTGAGACGCTCCCTAGACAGCCACGCTGTCCTGGGAGCTGCCGGGCCTCGCAGAGGGTGCCTGACGCAGTCCTCTGTAGCTGCCTGTTGTGCTAGCTACTGCCGCCTCCAATCTTGGTTCCTTTTATTAAATACTTTCATTCACTTGTTCTGACTCCTAGAGCAACACGAAGCATCCTTCTTCCGTCTGAGCAACTATTCTAACATTCAGGAGAGAAGCCGGACTTCGCTTTTTCTTTCCTCCAGTCCAAATGCACCAACAGCCCCTTCTGTCCTGGGCCCCTGCCGTCCTCCACCAGGCGCCTTGTTTTCCGGATTCCCCAGCACTGTGTGGACCCGGACTCATGTGCCGATCACTGCTGACTGGCCAGTGGCCTCCTGCCACCTCCTCCTGAGCCCTACTCACCGGGCCTGCCTCTGCGCTCCTGGCACAGACCGGGGTCTCGGGCAGGACGGTGTCGGCCACTCCTATGCACACCTATACGCCCAGCACCACATCTTCCTCGACAACCAACCTCATCCTAGGGTGGACGCTTGGGTGTAGTCACCTGTGATGCCCACATCCTACAGCCCCTAGAATAGAGTCCAACGCGGGAGGCAGCAGATGGCAGCTCAAATGCTGGGGTCTCTGACCCACAGAGGAGACCTGGCGTTCCTGGCACCTCGCTCTGGCCTGGTCCAGCCCCAGTCACTGCCAGCTGATGGGAGTTCCTGCTCTCTGTCCCTATCATCCTCTGTCAATTTACCTTTCAAATACATAAAAATAAATGAATTTTCTAAGTTCTCATTTTCTAGAACTTCCACAGCACAGCAAATAAGGACAGCACCCTCCAGACGCCAGTTTCCTGGTGAACACCCGGGGGAGCGCGCGTGGCAGCAGCCAGCCCTTGTCCCTGTGCCCGGGGGATCCGCCCAGGGTGTGTCTGCACCCCTCAGGGTGTGTCTGCGGCCACGCCCTGTCCCTGTGCCCAGGGGATCTGCCCAGGGTATGTCTGCACTCCTGGGGAGAGTCTGTGGCCACGCCCTGTCCCTGTGCCAGGGGGGACCCGCCCAGGTGTGCCTGCACTCCTGGGGTGTGTCTGCGGCCACGCCCTCGTCCCTGTGCCAGGAGGGATCCGCCCAGGTGTGCCTGCACTCCTGGGGAGTGTCTGCGGCCACGCCCTCGTCCCTGTGCCAGGAGGGACCCGCCCAGGTGTGCCTGCACTCCTGGGAGTGTCTGCGGCCACGCCCTCGTCCCTGTGCCAGGGGGGACCCGCCCAGGTGTGTCTGCACTCCTGGGGAGTGTCTGCGGCCGCGCCCTCGTCCCTGTGCCAGGAGGGACCCGCCCAGGTGTGTCTGCACTCCTGGGGAGTGTCTGCGGCCACGCCCTGTCCCTGTGCCAGG
>CM027389.1:109304773-109327231 GCA_015711505.1 Sylvilagus bachmani | reverse complement strand
CACTACACAGCCACATGGACCACACTAAGTCCTACCACTACACAGCCACATGGACCATGCTAAGTCCTACCACTACACAGCCACATGGACCATGCTAAGTCCTACCACTACACAGCCACATGGACCACGCTAAGTCCTACCACTACCCAGCAACATGGACCATGCTAAGTCCTACCACTACACAGCCACATGGACCACGCTAAGTCCTACCACTACCCAGCCACATGGACCATGCTAAGTCCTACCACTACACAGCCACATGGACCATGCTAAGTCATGCCGCTATCCAGCCACATGGACCACACTAAGTCTTTGCACTACCCAGCCACATGGACCACCCCAAGGCCACATCCTACACGGGGCCCCAGAGCAAAGAGCACAGGACCAGTCTCAAGAACACTGCCATCACCTTACCCAAGTCGGTTATGAGAATGGGCTCCTGCAAAGGAATGTCGGGGACAGGCACGTTCGTCCTGCCAACACGGGCCTTCGCAGGCTTGCGCTGGTGCCTCATCTTCCTTAGCTCCGTGTGTTTGAAGTGGGAAGCAATGTGGGTCTTCCTGTGGCCTGAGGTTCGGAACTTTTTGTCACAGTGAGGACAAGCAAAAGGCCTGACTCCTGAGAAAAATAAAAGCACGCTCTAGAATCAGTTCAAGGAACGGCACCTCAACAGAGAGCGCCAACAGGAAACATCCGCACTCCAACACTGCCGAACGCTCAGTTTGCTGTTCCGTGCCAGGAATCTCAAGGACTTCATCCATTACGTTGTTTTCCCTCATGTCTGTACAATGCATATTACAGATGTGAAGGCATGCAATAGAGAATTTTAAGTAAAAAGGAAACTGCAACACAGACATGGAGACAACTAGCAAGCGGTCCTGCAGAACTGCACAGCACGGAGGGAACCCCAGACCCCTACACCAACCCTCTCCCAGCTCTCTCAGGTGGCTGCTGGGATGCCACATGGCACCTGGTGGCCTACAAGCCAGCGCCAAGTGGTTGCTACTGGCTCTAAGCAGTGATGAGAATGACACTGGGGACCGGCCCTCACTGTCCCCCACCACTGCATCCCCCCTTGTCTGAGGGAGTCACCTTCTCGTATAATATTATAGGTAAATGCCAATACAGATCCCGACAACAACTGAGTAATGCCAGCTTTTTCAAATACTCATCCCAGGGCCAGCCCAGCCAGGGCACGCTGAAGGAGCACATGGAGATGCTGCTCGCAAATATGGGCTTCCATGGGAGTGATAAAAATGCCACAAAACCGTTCAGCGGTGTGGGCTGCACAACTAACTGTGAATCGTGTTCTTTCAAGGAGAGAATTTACGATGTGTGAATTAGATCTCAGTGATGCTGTTCCTTAAGGAAACGTGGAGCCCACACAGCATCCGTGCCGATGAGAGGCGGCGCTCTCGGCTCCCTTCCCGCTGAAGGCCTCTGCGAATGGGCCCTGGCCCCCAGGAGCCAAGCCTCCCCCCCTGCCGGCTCAAGACCACGGGTCCTAGAGGGTCTCCTTAGAAAACTCACCCAGTCTAAGGCTACTCTCCATCCGGCTCCCAGGAGGGGCCTCTTCACCCTGCAGTCCTATATGCATCTGTAAGCGCCACCCGCCAAGCCCTCTCCGCCCTTGCCCCAGGGGAGCGGCCACCCCGCCAAGGCCCAGCGGCGCACCTGTGTGCAGGCGGGTGTGCACCTTGAGGCTGCCCGAGGTGGAGAAGCTCTTCATGCAGTGCTGGCACTTGAAGGCCTTGATGCCCGTGTGCGTCTTGATGTGCGCCGTCAGCGTGCTCTTCACCGCGAAGGCCCGGAAGCACTGCGGGCACTTGAAGGGCTTCTCGTGCGTGTGGATGCGGATGTGGCGCACCAGGTCGCTGGGCTTCCGGAACTCCTTGGTGCAGTAGGGACACACGTGCCACCGCACCCCGTTCTCCTCTCGGATGGAGCCTGCAGCGAGGGGACGGAAGTCAGCACAGCCGGGCCCAGAGGGGCAGCATGGCAGCAGGCAGGCGCGGCACCCGCCGCAGAGCCACGGCCAGCAGTCACTGAGGACTACGGCTTGTCCCGGCACAAGACCCCGGGAGTCCACGCGGACGCAATCCCCAGCCCACAGGGAACAAGGGTGACGGGGACAGGCGACGGGACTCCACCAGGAGCCAGCAGGACAGATGGGCTCTCGCTCGGGAGCAGGAGGGATGCCAGCACCAACACCCGGCTCACTCAGAGAACACGAGAAGGGAGGAAGGTAGAGCAGGAATTCTCCGAGCCTCTCTGATTCACAAGATGATAGTACAAATGCAAGTCATGACGCAGCAGTAAGGCCTTCATCCATGAAACGGAATTTGCAATGAAGACCAAGAAACAGGACATACGATATTGCAGAATTCCAGATCAGATGTAAGTTTTATCTTTTACAACTCAAAATACTATTCAACTCTGAATAAAATTTAAAACTATTTCCAACTGAAGAACCATCTCAATAAAGTTCCTGAAAATGTACTAAGTAAAATGATCTCTGAAATATTAAAATATTAAAAAAGTCAGGAGGCTCGCTTTTGCCTTTTTAACTCTGATTCGCTTTATTCACCCAAAGAAATGGAAACATACACACATTTCAGATGAAGAACCCACATAAAATCAAAATGGTCGAAAGTCAAACAAGCATGTTACAAGAACAGCTGGCAAAACACCATCACCTTCGGGGTATCACAGCCAACAAAAACTAAGATTAGTCGAGGGGCTGGCGCTGTGCAGAGTGGGCGAGGCGTCCACCAGTGGCACAAGCACCTCCTATGGGCACCGGTTCAAGTCTCCGTTGCTCCACTTTTGATCCAGGCCCCTGCTAATGCACCTGGGAAAGCAGCAGAAGACGGCCCAAGTGCTTGGGCCCCTGCACCCACATGGGAGTCCCAGAAAAAGCTCCTGGCTTCGGATTGGCCCAGTTCCAGCTATCGGTGGCCATCTGGGGAGTGAACCAGTGGATGGAAAACCTTTCCCTCTGTCTCTTCCTCTCTAACTCTACCTCTCACATGAATAAATAAATAATTTTTAAAAAAAAGAACTAGTCTAAAGGAAAAATACAGGTTTTCTTTACACGAAAGGCTCTCACTCCACGCCTTACTGTAAGAAAATGCGGATTAAAAGGACACTAGGATGCCATTTGCTAACCCATGAGCTTAGCTGAGCGCAGCCTGTGGCGAGGCTGGGCGTGGGCCGTGACTCCACTCTGCTGCCAGCACTCAGAGGACGGACAAGACTGCCTGCCTCCACTTCCAGGCACTTACTGACACAGCGCCTGAGCGAGGCCGTGCACCAGACCAGCGCACAGCTTCCTGGTACTGATGACGGCACCATGGTGATGCAAGAAGACTGCCTTGATTTCAGGAAACGCAAGCTCACGGGTGTAGAGTTATTTAGGGTATAAAATTCAGGAGAAAAAATAAGAAAACAGAGAGAGTGAGCTGGACAGCACGGACGCTAGGCGTATGGCGTTCTTTGTTGTGTTTCTGAAACATTTCTGTTAAGACTGAAATTATCTCAAAATTATAACCTTATGACCGTCTTATATAATGTGCCCTTCAAAGCTTCCAACACTTCCGGAGAAGTACCCCGCAGGTACATGGACACGAGCTGATGACACACCCACTGCAGCAAACGTCTGCAGATAACTGAAATATCCCTGTACTTCCGCAACAGCGGATGAAACGAATCGCGATGTGTTCACTGAACAGAATGCTACTCAAGCACCCTGAAAAATCAGGTAGTAGGTAGAGAAAGACAACCTGAAAAATAACATCCAGTAGGTGACCTACCCTGCCCAGGTGTGGTAAAAGGCTGCCTTGGGAGGGATGGAGGACAGGGCAGCAGGGGCCCTGCCCTCCTCCTGCACGGGCGAGGCCGCAGGCGTGAGGCTCCCCGGGAAACAGCCAGTGCTCAGAAACAGCAGGTATTCTCTGGGGGCAGCCGCAGGCTGATGGGTCCCGCAGGGAGGGCGGGAGCGGCCACCATGCTGATGTGTCCCACAGAGAGGGTGGGGGAGGGGGCAGCCGCCAGGCCAATGGGTCCCGGGGGGTGGGGGGACAGCTGCCAGGCCAATGGGTCCCGCAGGGAGGGCGGGGGGCAGCCGCCAGGCCAACGGGTCCCGCAGGGAAGGCGGGGGGCAGCCACCAGGTCGATGGGTCCCGCAGGGAGGGCGGGGGGCAGCTGCCAGGCCGATGGGTCCTGCAGGGAGGGCAGGAGCGGCCACCATGCTGATGTGTCTCATAGGGAGGGTGGGGGGCATCCGCCAGGCCGATGGGTCCTGCAGGGAGTTGCAGGCTCAAGCACTTCGGATGCCTCAGCTCTGTGGGCAGCACCTGACTGCCGCGGAGGCCCTCACTGGAGGCAGGGTTCCCAAACAAAGAGGAGCCAAACCAGGCCCGAGAGCAAGTTCAATCTCAAGTCCCACCTGCGGTTCCTTGCCAGGGTCAGACGAAATGATTCTGCAGGCCTGAAGCGGCCCGCAGGCTGGACATTGCCCGCCCCTGGTTTCCAGCAACAACAAAGAAAATAAGAAAGAAGAGTAAGTCGTCCAGAGGATGCGCAAGGCCTGCCCGCAGTACGGCAGGGAAAGGCGTTCGCAGGCGCGAGACACCGTGCCCCCAGGCATCCACTTGCTCACACAGGCAGTGCCCACGCACAGCAGCACAGATGCACACACGCAGCCCAGGCCGAGAGCCTAGAGTGACACCAGGAAGAAAACCAAGCTCCCGGTGCACGCGACTGCGGGGGACAAGGCGCTAGACAACTACTACCCACGTGATCAGCACAGAAAACCCAGACGCCAGCCTCGTAACACATCACACTCCACAATAAAGGCCAGGGAAACGGACAAATTGAATGCGAACGGCTGATTTTTGAATTTCTTACACCAGATACCAGGCGCCTGGATTATACAGTCTGGTCAATTTACCTTCACTAAACGTGAGTGGCTGAATTCATCTACTCATCAAATACATCGCAGAGGGAGGGAGCACTCAGCTGCAGAAGAGACTTGAAGCAAATTTAACAGCCAAGAATTAACATCCAGAAAGCACAAGGCTCCAACAACTCAGTCGGAAAGACAGCCCAGAACGCCAGCAACTGCCTCTGCGTCCCTGCCGAAACTCCAGCAGGCGGGCAGGCGCACACTGTCGTCCCCACCCGCACAGCTCAGACACATCCTCACGGAAGGCCTGCCTGCATAAAATATCAGTGATAACTAATTTAATACAAAACGTTTGGGGACTTTCTTAGTGTTTGTTTATTTTCACCTATTTGAAAGTCAGAGCAAGATCAACAGCGAGAGCAAGAGAGACAGAGAGACGGGGCCGGAGCAAAGCCAGGAGCCCAGAACTCCATCTAGGCCTTTGAGGTGGGTGCAGGGAGCCACACACTGGAGCCAGCACCTGCTGCCTCCCAGGGTGCAGCAGCTAGAAGCTAGCTCAGCACCCCAACGGGCACGCAGACACGGGATGCGTGCACCCAACCCCTGCTCGCCCCAGCATCAGACACCCACAACCCACAAGACACAGAGCTAATCAGAGTGCGGCAATGGCTTCTCTTCCTCCTTTCTCACCCTCCTGAGCCTGGAAGTCCCAGGGGCTACGCCGTGTAGACCCCAGCACCCTACTTTGCACGCAGGGAACGGAGAGCCGGGCCACACCACCACACTCCAGGGAAGAGCGCCCCCGGCCGTGCAGTGGAAAAGCTCCTGCTGCCCACGTGCCAGGAAGAAGTCTCCTGAGAGCAGTGTGCCGGGAAGACAGGGAAGACCCGGTAAACGCCGGCTCCACAGGATGCACTGTGGGCTCACACGAGAATAGGCAGCAACTGAGACGCCCGAGACCCACAGAGGCCGGGTGCTGGGGGTGGGGGCGGAGCGCAGGGCAGGCAGCACTAGGGTGGCCCGGGCCAGCGGGGAGAACGGAGGCAGAGCAGCACAGGGCTGTCCAAGAAACGCGGGGATGTGAGAAACAGCAGGAATCCAGCTCCACCCCAGTGGCCAAACAGAGGAGGAAGACTGTGATGAGGGCGGGGCAGGCGCCCAGGCTCAGAGAGGAGAGGTGAGGCTCCCGCGGGAGCCGTCACGTGCAACACGCAGGTGCAAAGGAGGCGGAAGGCAGGGTGAGTGCACCAGGCACCGGGGCGGGAACTGAAGGCAGCAGAGATCTCAGAACACTCAGAGCGCTCCGCACTCCGGCCTGGGACGCAGCGGGAGACGAGCCGCCGAAAGAAGGCAACCAGGGGGCAGGCTGGATTCAAGACACATCACAGCTGCCACGCTGCCACGCTAAATACCACTCCAGGGCAGCCCGAGCCAGACTTGCAGCGACCGGACCCCCATCGGCGCCTTCCAGGACACCCAAAGCTGGCACCCGGAACAATTACCGGGTAAAAATGGTGATTTCTTCTTCATAATTTTTTTTTCTTTTTTATCCAGCTTCTCTGGGCTTTCCTGTTCTTTCTCTTGCTCTGCACCTGGGGCGTCCGTTGGCTCGGTGGACACGTTGGAAACATCTGGGCTCTGAGTCTGTGTGGCTGAGGCCTTGGTGTGGCTGGCGTCGCTGGGATGTGCTGCAACTGGAATTGAAGACAGCCCACTGTTTTCTAAGGCTTGCTGAGACAGAACAGAACTAAAAGGTTAGAAGATGCAATGGCCCAGGTCTGCCTGCCAAAGTCAATCACAAGACGTCACAAAGCTTCCCCCACCACATCTCACTCCACTCCAAAACTAAAAGCCTGCAATTCCAAGTCCTCGCGTGTCAGCCAGGCTGCCAGGCTGGGCCAGAAGCATCCCTTCGGGATCTGACAGCCCCCCAACCCAGACAGGAAGCTTAAGCTTTCATTCATCTACACTAAGGGGAAGCGAAGTTGATCAGTTTCTCTGCTACGTCTGACCTGGGATCCTGCGGGCAGCCTAGGGTCATGGGGTGTACCTTGGAGACACCCAGACTGCACAGCCCTGGCCCGCTGGTCACCAGGAAGGTGCAGGGGTCTGGTTCACACAAACAGCAGAGAGTGGGGGGGGGAGGGCACCCGTGTCTGGAAGTGAAGAGGCTCAGCGGCCACTCCGGGCGGGGGTCGGACAGAGAGGTGAGCTCCGGGCCCACCGCTCCTCCCCAGCCCTGGGCCTGCCCTGTTCTGGGGACGCCCATGCCCGCCGGGCAGCAGCTCAGCTGAGCCCCTCGCCGCCTCCACCCGCAGGGGCCGACCCCAGAGAAGCTTGGAGAAGCCTGCTCTCGGCTTCCTTTAACTTAGATTAAGAGCATGGAGAAGTCCACACTGCCCATAATCCGCTGGACACGCTCCTTTGGTTCTACGCTTTCTATTCAGACAGCTCTCAGTGAGGACACCCTCTCTCTGGGTCCCCGGCAGCGAGCCCTGCCCGACGGGCCCCGGGCTTCACCTGGAGGATGTCCTGGTTGAGGCCCACGGCGATACTTAGTTGCTGCCCTGGCTGCGGGGACTGGTTGGACTCCACGGGCCCCGGCTCTGAGAGCTCCAGAAGCTGCTGGATGACGTCGGTCACCGCCTGGGAGTTCTGCTGACTCGCCGTGGACACGACCTGGGCCTCCGCCGGCTGCAGTGGTATAGTCTGGAAGAGCGTGGCCTGAAACACAGCAACGTGGCCGTCAGAAACACGGTCCCCCGTAGGACGGCCACTGGCAGATGCCTCCCGGCACGAGCCCTCCACCAGCCTCACGGGACCCAGAGCAGCTTCCCAGCAGGTGCCCAGGCCCCTGCGGTGCCCCTAGGGGCGTGGGGGAGGCTTGGCACCCAGCCGAGCCCCAGGGCACGGCAGGACCCTGTGCTCCCCTTAGAAGGCCCCTCCGTCTGGGGGTCTCAGTGAGCGCCTTCCCACATGTGTCCATGAGGGGGCGCTGCGTGTCCTTCACAGCCACCCAGCACAGGCAGACACAGCTGCAGGAGCCCGTAGCTCTGGCCAGTTTCTCTCTTAATACAAGGGCCCGCGTGACTCTCCCTGTTATGTTGTTAAATACACTTTGTATGTTGCACTGAACTACATCAATGAATAAATATACAATTCTGCTCTTTGATTAAAAATAGAAAAGAAAAACTGGCCATGTTCTAAAGAATCTTAAAACCTCGCTATCCTAAACTTCAATTTTAAACGCCAGCTTTGCCGGTTATCCTGGGACGCACAATACTGGCTATTAACAGAACAGCCTTGGTGAGCTGTGCCATTCTACAGGCCTGAAGCGCGCAGAGCCGACGACCAAGTCCAGGGGGTCATTAACACACAGGCCTGCATCTTCTGCTGGCCCATTAACAGAGGGAAGGAACTTAAAAAGTATAAAGCCACAAAATCTAAAATATGGAACCGCTGAGGTCAAAAAAATTCAACAAACTCCTGGAAAACAGGGACACTCGAGAAATAAACTCCGTAATGCTACAGCCGGGAACACGCGAGGAGGGGCCGGGGTTCCTGCAGAAACCCAGGCAACGGAAAGACAGTGGAGCTGGGCCCTGGGCGCTGCATCCACAGGCCGCACAACCCCCGGCCAGCCCTCGGGAGACCACGGGCTGCAGCTGAACACGGTCCCACGCACTTCCCACCTGGAACACACGAACCACAGCAAAGTGTGGTGTCAGCAACGGGGGAACCGAGGGACGGGGGACACGGGGATTCTCTGTAACCTCTGCTCAAATTTCCTATGAACCTCAAACTACTCTACCAAAACTTTCTTAATAAAAGAAAAAACAGCAGAAAAACTACTTAGTCCCCAAATCGAAGCCCCTTGTCCTCTGCAGGACAGGTGCAGGAAAGGCTTAGCTCTGCACAGCCTGCCCGGGGAGGACCAGGGCGCCTCGGCCGAACACGGCCACCCTGGGTACCGCCCCAAGCCCCCACGGTGGGAGCCGGTTGCCTGGCACTGGCACTGAGGGAGCCCTGCCCCGGGGGAAGTGGGCACGGGCTGGCCGCTGCACCTCCCAGCACGCGGGAGACAGGGAGGGGAGACGACCCCTATAACTAGCCCCCAGAGGAAAGTGCCTCAACCTCAGCAAATGTCCTGAGGCTGCAGCGACCAGGTCACAAGCAGAGGCTCAGAAATCAGAAATCTGATTACAAACAGACGAATGAATACGAGGAAATTAAAAGTGCAGTCACCACAGGAAGCAGAGGACGTCTCCAAAGTGGAGGTGGGACAAACAGGAGCGTGCAGAACCAGCAGTGGGGCAGCACACGGACGCTGGGTGGCAGCGGGAGGACGCGCACCTGCCCTGGCCATGCCACAAACAGCCCCGGGAGGGCAGCGGGCGGTGGGCAGAAGGTGAAGGCGGCGGGCGGCCAGGCCTCCACCCCTGCCCTGCTATTTCCGTTTTGTACTGAGAACATGAACTTTAAAATAATCTGAATTATTACTTCAGGTTATTCAACAATGCATCTACATTTTAACTTGCATATTGCCAGCGGAAACCATGAAAACTCTTAATATTTGGTTAATTTACACACTGAATTTTTACATAAAGAATACTCAATTCAAAACACAATTCAAGATTTTACTATTAGACCTTACTCTCCAGTTTTGCAACATTCTCCCTGATCAGGAAGAGACCAAGGACCTGGAGCGAGCTGCAAAGACAGGAGGCAAGAGAGAGCAGTGAAAGGACTGGTGACAGCGAGCCGGCCCGGCTGGGGCCCATGTGCCAGACACTGGAAGTGAGCCCAGTGCAGGAAAGGGTGCTGCCGGCGCCCACGTGCCATGCCGGCAGGAGCAGATGTGGATTTCACACGAGCGGCAAGTGCCTGCCCCGGGCTCATGGAGCACTGCTGAGCCGCTACCGTCGGGTGCCACACTCTAGCCGCATCTGGGGCTCACCCAAGGATTTCCAAGATCTCTGTGTTTAACGGCAACGCCTCTTAAGGTGCCACAGGCCACGTTTAGGTTTTGCCTCTTCCGATCAACTGAGAGGGTAGCACTGAAGTAACAGGCTGAGCCTAACACAAAAGGACAGAAGCATGCATGTGTGCTGCGTGGAGGGGTAACGTCTGTGTGTGTGTGCACTGCATGCATAGGTAACATCTCTGTGTGTCTGTGTGTGTGCTGTGTGTAGGGGTAATGTCTGTACATGTATGTATGTCTACTTGGAAGCATGCAATTTTTAAATGTATGTACTGGAAAAGAGAATTTATTTTCGCAAAAGGGCTAGTAAGAAATCATCACTGTCACACTAGAAAAGGAGAAATGTCACCTATACAAGGTAATTAAATTATAATGGAAAGATAACGCAGTTAATCATCAGCGACACTGACTGTACAAATGACAACACACGTCTCATTCTGAACAGTCACTGACAGTCCATCAGTCGGGACATCTAGAAACACGGCCACCTTATGTCCACATGGCACCTTCTGGGTTTTACATGGTCCACTGGCAGAGGCCCCGGGCAAGCAGCGGCCTCCCGCCAGCAGCCCCTAGACGCACCGTTAGGACGTGGGCAGTCTCTGCGGGGCGCGCGGTGCTCTGCGGCCCGCCCATGTGCATCTTGCTCATGTGGGTGTTTAGGCTGCCCAGGCTCTTGAACACACAGCTGCACTCTGTACAGTTGTAGGTGGGCCCGTTCTTGACCTGAGGAAAGACACAAGGAAGCAGAGCCTTTTAACAACCGTTAGACAAGCAGACTTCAACGCCATCCCCAGCGTCCCCTCCAGAGCGACAGGAGCAGTGTACCCTTCTATGGCATCTAACGTCAACAACCCGACTCTGCTCGAACTGCCGGTGCCAGACCGCTGAAGCGGACATCTTTCCTGTGAATTACAAGCGATTCAAGAGTGCAGAAACATCTTTCAATTACTCAGGCAGTTTAATGCAAACAGCACGGCTGCCATGTCTGAGACGGTCCCCTTGGTTATGTGGCTTCACCAACACTCAGTAGCGCAGGCAGCACGGTCAGACGGCAGCCTGGCCGTGAGCGAGCTCGGGAGCCACGGCTGACACGGCCGGAGGGACGGGCACAGCAAGTGTGGGCTGTCATCACCAGTGCTTACATGCCACATAACCGTGACCTCGAAGCCGGAAACAGACTCCAGAGGGCAGTGAGACAACCGAGAACACCTGTGAACACACAGCACGCCAGATGCGCTCTCAGGACCACTCGGCCCAGCACGGTCACCCCTGTGACGAGGGAGGCTCCATCAGTCCACCATTCCACACCTGGCATCTCATTAGGAGGCCAGCTCGACGCGCGGGACACCCACAGGAGAGGGCACTAGCCACAGGCCAGGCCAGAGGCCCTTTCTGGAACAGTCCACCCCGGACAGGTCCCACAGTCACTCAGCAGCCCTGGGGAGCACCTCGGGCTGCTCTGGGGTTTGTTGAGGGACTGTTGTGTCACTCACACACACACACACACACACACGCACACACACGGTCTGTCTGTCTCTCTCTCCCCCATGAGCAGCCACCTGCACTCAGAGGCAACTCCCCACTTCACATGATCAGTCTCACTACTGTTCACACACCCTTGGAAGGGTTCTTTTCCTTTGTGTTTACTTACTTGAGAGCTAGACCAAGACAAGCAGCAGAGAGACAGAGCTCCTGTCTGCTGCTTCATGCCCCCACATGCCTGCCACGGCCAGAGCTGGGCCAGGGTGGGAGCTGCGAGCCGGGAGCTCAACCCAGGTCTCCCCATGAGGGCAGGGACCCCGTTAGCTGGGCCCTCACCGCTGCCTCCCAGGGCCTGCGCTAGCAGGGAGCTGGACTCAGGAGCTGGGGGGAGCTGAACACAAGCACTCCAGCACTGGACCCAGGTGTCTCAACAGTGCAATGCCCACCCCCAGAAAGATTTTTTAAAGTACCTCATTGCATCTGCTTATGAAACTATGTGATGTGTGTGAGGGTTTTCCATTTTAAAGTTTATTCTGCTCATTTAAGAGCAAAGATAATGTGTTTCTTGTTTTTAGTAGATTTGGATAAAAGTACACAATTCACTCTCAGCTCACATTATTTAAGGTATTACTCCAAGGAAAAAATAGAAACATACACTGCCCTGAGGAAACCAGACTTTTCATTTTGCACAACAGTTTTATAGAATAAATTAACTCATGATAAAAGTTATTTGTGCTGCTTAAAGATTTCTTCATACTCTACCATTAGCCTATGAATAAGACACCGCATGGGACAGTTAGTGAAGTTCAGCTGCTTAACAGAACTGCTTCCAGCGACACAGCAGGCCTAAGCTGCTCACCGGCACCGGGGAGGACTCTGGGGGAAGGGGCGAGAAGGCGCCCGGGCCGCATCGAAGTGCAGCACTGGGAAAAGTGTCCCTGTCTTTCAATCTCTTACACCTGACCCGGCCCGTGTTTCAGGTTTGCTGAAGGAACGAAATACACCATTCAGGCTGATACAGCTGTAACCAACAAAGCTACTTGGCTGATTTTCGAAATCATCATCAACGACAGAGACCACATTGACTGTTTCTTCCATAAATAACAAACCAGAAAGGTTCCGCACACACGTCTTCTGAGACGAGGTCCGCTCAGCACACACACGAGCACCTGTTTAAGGAAATGTCAGACTCCCGGGTTCTCTGGTCCCCAGTGGCCCGTTACCTCCGAGTGAACTCGCTGCACGTGCGACTGCAGGTTCCCTTTCTGAGAAAACGCAGCCGGACAGAAGGCGCAGGCGTGGGGCTTTTCACCCGTGTGCTTGATCATGTGGGTCTGCAGCGCCCCCTTCTGGTTAAAAGCTTTTCCACATTCACTACATTTAAAAGGCCTTTCACCTAGAGAGAGAAGGCATCAAAAGTCACTTCCTTATTATGCAAATGAAGCAGAATATGCATGTGACCCAGATGCAACAGCCCAAAGCTACTCCTCCAGCCAAAACAGCTCTCTGGGATTCCAGACTCACATTAAAGAGAGTCTACTCAAAATCACAAAATTAAAACCTACAAAGCTGGCCCCTGGACTCCCTCCCAAACCTGCCCCGGCCAGTGTCGGGGTCACACACCTCCACCCACCTCGCAGGCAAGCAGGATAAAGGCCTGCAGCCATCCCTGCCCTCGCCTTCTCTGCCTCCCAGATGCACCCAGGGCACCGTCCTTCTCCCAGGACCCCCCACACCGTCCTTCTCCCAGGACCTCCCCCCCCCCCACCCCCCACAGGCGCTGCCCTGAAGCAGGCTCGCAGCTTCCACTCTGGCCTTTCTCACACTTTACAGTCTAAGTCAGCGGCACTCTGCTCAGAACCCTCCAGGGCGTCCCCGCCCACTCTGAGTGGGGGGGATGGGGGGGTGTCTGCAGGGCCCCTGTGCCAAGCCTTCCACCCACCGCCAGCCACTCCCACTGCTCAATGCCCGCCCCTGGACACACCAGGCGCGTTTCCGTTCTGGGCCCCTGAAACCCCTCTGCCCAGAACGTCCTCCCCTGACCCCACAAGAAAGCAGTGGAGTTAGCAGAAACAGCAGGTCCCTGCTTCTGGGAGCAGTTCTTACCCGAGCTGACATGAATCGGACACACTAACCACAGAGTGGCCCCAACAGGAGAGGGCCCTGTTTTAAGGTGGGGAGCAGGGGTGAGGAGAGGAGGGGCGGGCAGCCAGGGCGCACACTGAGAGCTGTGGGTCACGGGAGGCCCTTCCTGGGAATGGGGACATTCTGCCTGCTCCGCACCCCCAGTCGCACCATGGTCCCTCTAGAAGGCTCCTCACTGCATCACAACGCAGCCATGAGGCACCTCCATCCCAAGACCAAGCCCAGCTCGTGTGTAGAAGAAGGGGGCAGTGGAGCCCGCAGATGACCGCCCCGCCTCCCTCACAGGCCAGCTTCCTCCTGCTGAACCCCGCTGGCCGGTGAGAGCTGTCAGGGATGGGTGAGCAGGCAGCCCACGGGCCAAAGGCGGCAGCAACAGGGTGTGTAAAGCCAGGGGCAGGTGCGGCCTGTGCCCCGGACCTCTGGGGCGCAGGGCACTTGGGTGCGTGCGTCGACGCGTGCCGGGCAAGAACACAAGCGGCAGGCGACGGCAAACAGCATCTAGGAAGTGGGCCGGGGAGAACTCGCTCCGCTGCCTACGTCACAGCTCTGCTCGGGGG
The DNA here is from genome assembly GCA_015711505.1 of Sylvilagus bachmani. Taxonomy (NCBI): domain Eukaryota; kingdom Metazoa; phylum Chordata; class Mammalia; order Lagomorpha; family Leporidae; genus Sylvilagus; species Sylvilagus bachmani. The sequence continues at coordinate 109,313,157 of CM027389.1, read as the reverse complement.
AAAGCTAACATTTTTCTAAACTGTTTTCTCTTCTGACTGTAACTCCAAGGCATACACACTGCAGTATGCACTTCACAAATATAATAATGCATCAGCACATGTTTTAGACAATGTTCCCCCTTGGCAGGTATCTTCAAAATCTTCCTACAGCACACGGCCCAGAGACATCGAACTGAAATCTGGAGAATGGGAGAAGCCACAAGGCGTGGCACAATTAGCAGGAGCTGACACACACCACAGCCACGCACAGACCCTCAGAGTCTCATCCGCGGCCTGCGGCGGCCAAGTCAGACACCTGCGCTGTTCTTCTCCATCCTCCTCAGAGGACAGGCCTCACACCAAGACAGAGGGGTCTGTGCCAAGCCAGAGTGCTCGGCTCATTCTCCAACATCTGAGCAAAACTAAGCAAGGACCCAGATGAGGCATGGAGAAACGCAAAGTTCATACTGAATGTTACACAGCCCCGTTAGCAAAGGTAAAATTGCAGAGAAAATGGAGACCAGTGTGCTCTTGGCGAACAGCTCTGACGAGCCTCACACAGCACCTGGCGCTTCATCCCTCCACAAGCTTCTGTGGTTTCGATGAGAGCAAACAGCACACCAACAAAAAGGCACGAGCGGCGCCCCCTGCCGACGCCGCTGGCCCGCCGCACGTCAGCCACTTCCCACGGCACCAGACGCGGGCTTCCTCTGTCAGTTTCGACAGTGACCGGCCGAGCACCTCGAGTTCCAGCAGGAGACGAAACCACTGCTGGAGCCAGCAGCTTCATCAGGACAGCGTGCAGCTGCAGAGGCCAGGCCTGAGCCAGGACACAGGTGCAGTCTCCCTCGAGACGCAGAGGACGAGGCTTCCCTACCTGTGTGGATCCTGATGTGCCGCGTTAGCTGACTTGGCTTCTGGAACGTCTTCCCGCAGTGTGGACACGAGTATGTGAATCCACTTCTGTCGATGTTGCGATTATAGGATCTCGTGCTTGACACCCTAAGGCAAGGCAGGAGAAACACTTATTAGGACGCGTCCCCCGTAGCAGAGATTCCAACACAAATCCCACCAGGACGTTCAGCCATGTGGTCATCGGAGCACGCTCCAATGGTAAGTCAACCACGCGTGTGTGTGTGTCCACACGTGTTAGCTCTACATATTCAATAACATAAAATCCGTTTCACTTATTTCTGATGAAAAGAGAAACTTGGATTTTCCGGGTCAAACAACCAGAACAGTGGGCAGTGGGCAGAGGGCAGGGGAGGCAGAGTCTTGAGAAAAAGCTCGCCCGGGTAGCCCCACAGTGTGACTCCCACAGCCACTGGCGCGCGCACTGGCTGCTCCGGGCTCCCGGCTCCCAGCACCGCCTGGGGCTGACAATGTCCACACGCCAGCATCCAACACCTGCAGCCTCTCCTCCGCGCTCCAGGGCAGACGGCTGCTCTCTCCTGGGCCTGGCCTCGTGGGAGCCGCCAAAAGCAAAACGGTCAACGGGCTCCCATCAAACCTTAGAGCCTTCTGCACGGGGAAGTGATCTACGGCGAGGAAGCAGCTGACAGGCTGGGAGAGAACGTCTACCAGGGATTCAGCCAGCAAAGGACTAAACCCAGGAATACAAAGAAGTCAAAACAAACCCAACAACAAAGAAGGCAGCTAAAGGATACGAACAGAGTTCTCAAAGGCAAAACACAAACAGCCAACAAGCAGGTGAAAACATTCCCAACAGACTAACATCAGAGAGACAGGCCCTACCATCTCGCACCACCTCGCTGCGGTCAGAATGGCTGCTACCCAACGGCGAGGACGCGGGGAACGCGGGGTCCCACACACCCCGGAGGGTGCAGGAGAGCAGAGCTGTTACAAGACACGGGCACAGCAGAGGCCACGGATAATGCACTTCTGGTTGTAGACGCAGCACATGAAGGAGACCTGTACTCCCCGCACACTGCACGGTGTGTCACCTGGGGTGTTCAGTGGCTGCGTGGCTGCGTGGCTGGGTGGAGGTGGGGTGCACATACACAGTAGAACAGGACTCAGCCACAGAAACAATGAAATCCTCACATCTGCAGCAAAACGCACAGAACTGGAGATCCTCGTGTCAATTAAGCTAGACACAGAAGGCAACCTTTTGTTTCCTTTCCTCTATGAGAGTAACGACAACCTATGTGAAGGTAGGGCAGTGACTAGCAGAGGCTGTGAAGGGGGGAGAGGGACAAGAGCAGGCTGGGTGATGGGTGCTGAAACACATTCTGGGGCCCGCCTTCCGGTGTAGCAGGTAAAGCCACTGCCACCAATGCCAGCATCCCACATGGGCTCTGGTTCAGGTCCTGGCTACTCCACTTCGAATCCAACTCCATGCTAATGGCCTGGGAAAGACGCAGAAGATGGCTCAAGTGCTTGGGCCCCTGCCACACATGTGGGAGATCCAGATGAGGCTCCTGGCTTCGGGCCAGCCCAGCTCCGGCAGCTGCAGCCATCTGGGGAATGAACCTGCAGATAAAAGATCTCTCTCTCTTTCTGTGTGTGTATGTGTGTGTGTGTGTGCGTAAACTCTTTCAAATAAATAAATGAATCTGTTAAAAAAAAAAAAAGGGAATAGCACATTCTGGGGCAGGAACTGCGGCACCAATTAGGACAACACGACCCACGCTGGAGTGCCGGGTCGAGTCCTGGCCACTCCATGCGTCCAGCCCAGGCTCCTGCTATGGCCCCTGCCAGGAAACAGATGATGGCCACGTACTCGAGTTCTCGCTCTCCGTGTGGAAGACCCAGATGCAGTTCCTGGCTCCTAGATTCCAGGTGGCCCCGCCTGGAATAGAACACCAACAGACAGAAGATCTCTCTCGCTCTGTCACTCTGCCTTTCAAGTAAATAAAGAAATCCTTCAAAAGGAGGGGGCGGAACACGCTGCAGGGCTGCTCAGTACAGGGGCGACCACGGCCACAGACTCCCAGTGCAGGGCTGCCCAGTGAGGGGCGACCACGGTCCCAGACTCCCAGTGCAGTGCTCCCCAGTGATGGGCGATACGGTCCCCGAATCCCAGTGCAGGGCTGCCCAGTGAGGGGTGACCACGGCCCCAGACGCCCAGTGCAGTGCTCCCCAGTGAGGGGCGACCACTGCGCCAGACTCCCGGTGCAGGGCTGCCCAGTGAGGGGCGACCACGGTCCCCGACTCCCAGTGCAGTACTGCCCAGTGAGGGGCGACCATGGCCCCAGACTTCCAGTGCAGGGCTGCCCAGGGAGGGGCGACCATGGCCCCAGACTCCCAGCGCAGGGCTCCCCAGTTAGGAGCGACCAAGGTCCCCGAGTACAAGTGCAGTGCTCCCCAGTTAGGGGCAACCACGGTTCCCGAGTCCCAGTGCAGTGCTCCCCAGTGAGGGGCGACCACGGTCCCCGACTCCCAGTGCAGGGCTGCCCAGTGAGGGGCGACCACGGCCCCAGACTCCCAGTGCAGTACTCCCCAGGGAGGGGCGACCACGGCCCCAGACTCCCAGTGCAGGGCTGCCCAGTGAGGGGCGACCACGGCCCCAGACTCCCAGGGCAGTGCTCCCCAGTGAGGGGTGACCACGGTCCCAGACTCCCAGTGCAGGGCTGCCCAGTGAGGGGCGACCACGGTGCCCGACTCCCAGTGCAGGGCTGCCCAGTGAGGGGCAACCACGGCCCCGGAGTCCCAGTGCCTGAAGAACTGCAGCCGAGGAACAGCTGCAAACACCAGGACTCGAGCGGCTGGCTGCCCGTCTGATCTGTTTATTCTGTACACCCAAGTGTTGCACGCTAAACAAAAACTTTTTAAAAATAAAAAATATATAAAGCCATATAGGCATTTACTTTTGTACATATGACTATTAAAATCTTAAGCCAAGAAAAATGATAAATTTCTATGTAAAATAAAAGTAAGTTTAAGCAGACCAACTTAAGCACATGAAACCGCGTTAATCGACATAAAAGAGGAACTTCATCATAGCAAGCGTGTGGGGTGCTCGGAGAACGCACGGTCCAACAGCGCCATGGGAGATGAGCTCTGTGTGGAGCCTGGCGCGCCGGGCAGCCGGCCAGTCACAGGGCTCCGCCCTGGTGTGGGACCTGGCACCGGAGATGCACCTCGCCACCGGCACCCAGGCAGGACGAGCCGAACACCGATGACGCCATGGTAACAATGGAAACTGACACCGGCTTTTCGAGTCTGCTGGAGAATCCAACTCAGTAAGGTGACAAATGACAGCACCGGCATCTGATCTGGGCAGAGGGACAGAAGCGGAAGATGTGACATGCTCGAGAGAGCGTTGAGCTGAGGAGGAACGCACGGTCACACGAGGCCGAGAACACACGCGCCGGGCACGTGTGCCTTCTCCAGCACTGCCAGCAACAAACCACGTACTGCACAAGGTGCAGGCCAGGTCCACCGGGACTCCACACACACCTGGCCACCTCCCATCACAACACTCAGCGGCCACCCTGAGCGTGGCGGGCGTGGTCATGCCGGCTGCCCACTAACTCCTGGGGGCGCTGCCTCCTGAACACACGGCCACGCCTGCCAGAGGCCATGCTGACCCAGTCGGCTGTGCAGGTACTTTGCTGTGTGCTTGTTTCTACAGCAGCAAATATTCCCACGTGACGGACTGGGGGCAGCCACTTCTACTCGCATCCCGGCAGCCTCTGCGGTGAGCTCTGAGTTCCGGCAACACCTCCTACCTGATCTTGTAGTGAGTCTTCATGTGCTCCTTGAGCTCTGACGAGGTGCCAAACTCCTTTTTGCAGGCCTTGCAAGTGTGCACCCGGGTCCCGGCCAGCTCCTGCCGGTGCTCCTCCATGTGTATGGCCAGCTGGCTCTGCAGAGTGAACTCGTCCCCACACTCGGAACACATGAGGTTCTGCAAAGGAAAACGCCACTGATGAGCAGAGCAAGCACTTCAAAAGAACTGCTTCTCGAAGGATCGAGTATCACAAACGGCCTGTGCACAAATCACACTCCACCCGTCAGAAAACACAGCACTGTACACAAATCTGAACATGCAGAACGCATTTCTTTACTGGAAGAAAACGGCAGAAACACGGGGAAGAGGAAAAGCAGACAACACAGCATCTGGGCAAGGTGGATTCTCACTGGCTGCTGGGTGACGGGCACCCAGTCTACCCGCTCCAGGAAGACCTCAGAGGATGCCACCGATGGCCCAGGTTAGAGTGCAACGTCAGCTCATGCCCTGAGCTAAACGGATTCTTTCAGCTTGGACTGCAGTGGGGTGGACCGTGCCTCTGGACAGTCAGACTGAGCGGGGCGCCAGTGGGAGGGCCATGGACTCGGGGCAGAAACAAGTAACGCGAAATTCCTGATCACCCTGGATGTGCGAATCAGCAATATTCTGGATATGTTTCAATAACCGACACGTACGACTGAACTCGTTTCGCTTGTTTGGTGTCCTCCCTCTGTCTGGCTGCTCTCCACGTGGCTCCTGGATGCTTGACATCACTCACGTTCATGTCAGTAGGTGACGCTGGTGCACAGGATCTGGCCTGCCAGTCACCTGCTGCATGGACATGGGCGTGACCCACTGCCCCCGGGGGAGGGCACCCAGCAACACCTGCCCTCCCCGTCATGAAGGCGTAAGAGGGGACATTACAGCAGACAGCACGCAGTAAGTGCTCAATAACCACTTCAACTGTGACTCCACACACGCTCCGTCCGTTCACCCTGAGGGTCCCCCACATAGTCCTTTCTGGAAACATCTCCCTCAACCAGCTGTGCCAGGTGAAAGGGGGCAGCTCTGTCAACAGATGCAACGCGTCATCTCCAAAGGACAGGGTGAGCCACTGGCGCCGCCCTCACACCCTGCCCAGGGCCAGCCCCTCGGTGTCTCTGAACCCCATCACCCAAAGCCACTGCAGAGACACATGAGAAGGGACACACACGTCCGGGACCTGGGCCCCTGTAAACCGGAACTGTTGTGTGGCTGCCGTGAGTCATGAACCACTCGGCTGCGTGCAACCTGCTGACAGACACTTTGTTCTAGGAAACTGACAGAAGGAAAAACCCATCTATCAAAACGCACAGCGCCTCTTTAAAATAAAACCTAAACACGTGCATCCGTACAACTCCTGCACTCCAGGGTGTGTCTGGCATGTGTGATCTGAAGAAAACATTTCTCTCTCATCAACAACCACCCTGTTACAGCTCCTGTCTTAATTACAGACTAAAACGTTACCCCCACGCCCGCTGTCGCTGCTGTGGGTCACCTCCATCTCGATTCCCACACTTCATTACCACGTGATCAGACTCACCTACTTCAGGACCCTGGGCCTGGAGCACACAGATGCGGGGGGGAACTGAGCAAAGGGACAGCGGGATGGAGCCCCTCCCGCCCTCAGGCCACAGCCAAGATGAAGCCACACCCCTGGGAAAGCTGTTTCTGTCCCTCTGCTTTCTACTCAGGAAGCCAAAGGAGCAGCGATGCAACTGCCAGGCGACATGGGTCCTGCAGCTCTCAGCCCTCTGCACGCTCCAGTCTCCTCCCGGGGCAGCCTGAGGTGCCTCAGGTGCAGTGCGGCCAGCAGTAAGCATCACCCGCCTCCGCCTCTGCCTTCCCAGGGTCAAGCTTGCCTCTCAGGCTCCAGCAGGCTAGGACTGGACACGCACACTGCCCCCAGCCGCTCCCCAGCCCCATCCCCCTGGCTCCCACACTGACCCCCAGCTGCTCCCCAGCCCCATGGGACGTGCACATTGCCCCCAGCCACTCCCCAGCCCCCTGGCCCCCACACTGCCCCCAGCCCCATCCCCCTGGCTCCCACACTGGCAGGTAAGAAGCAAGAAGCCCCTGGGTTTCCCCTCCCCCACCCTCCCCCAGCCTCCTCCCAAAGATTCCTCCTTCCCTGAAGTCACTTCCCTTTGTTGACCTCAGGCAGGGCTCAGGGCACACAGCACCCACGGGCCTGAGACACCTCACTGTCCACTTGTGGGCACAGGCTCCAGGACTCGGGCAGGCAGTCCATTCAAGAAGCAACGCCAGCTGCAAGAGCGACGTGAAGGGCGCGGATCTCTCCCAAAGTGAGTTAAACACTGCCGTCACCTTCCCGGCTTGCCTCTCTGGCTCTGAGATTTGTTCTGGTAGACTGCGGACCCTGCGGGCCACTGAACAATGAAAAACCAATCTAAGTGCTCTGGACCCTCAAAAACGGAGCAGCAGCAGGCACACACGACTCCCGTGTTTGCAGGAAACCCCTAGAACGATCGACAGCCACGACCCCGGGGCTCGGGCACGGCGTGCCGCCACCCTCCACAAAGCAGCAGAAACAGGGCCCGAGCAAGCAAACAACCAGGAGGGCTCTGGGCTCCATGTGGGAAGGACCCAGAAAGAACCGGGGCAAAGTCTGTGACCGACAAGACGTGATGAAGGCAGGCCCGCATGCAACCTGCAGGCTTCTGGAAACGACTGTAACCCGATCTCCACGCCTGGGGAAGCCGCAGCAAGTGCTGAGGCGTCCCTGGAGACCTGCAGCACTCACTCTGCCCTCTGCACAGTGGGAGGGCACCTCTCCCGCCCTCTGCGCCACGCTCCTCACCCCGCCAGAGGACTCGCCCACACCCAGCTTCACCTCCCGGCCCCCGCCACAGGGCCCGCCCTCCTGCTGCCCTGTGCTGTGGGCAGCACAAAGGAGACCACTGCCCTGGGCCCAGCTCCCATTTCCCACCACAACCTCCCACACTCAACCCTGGGCTCCCAGGTCACCCCACGCATCTGCGAAGATGGAGCAACGCATCCATTCACAGGGGAAAACAAGGCCTGAGTCTAAGACAACCCCACAGGGTATCTGAGACCAGGTTCTATCCTCACGGAAAAGGTCAGGGCCCTGTGGGTCCAAACCATGAAGAAACCAGTCAAGACAGGTGAGCGTGGACAGCATCGCAGCTTTGTGACGCTGAGATGCCACAGGCGCTGCAGGTACAAAACTGAAAATCGTGTGGACCAGGGAATTCCAAAATCATCGAGCATCAACGTGGAACAGGAAACCCTAGGGATAAGCGGAGCAGGACCCAGTGTAGGCGCTCATGGCCCCTGGCTTATGACGACTCTACTTCCAATCCCTTCAGACCTCGTGCATCTAACCAGGGGGTAAAACTGCCAGGCCACGCCAGAGGTTCATGGAACCCTAAAGACACCCTAATGACAGGGTGGACCACCCACACCACATCCACCTGACCCTCACCCCGTCCTCCTATACCCGCACCACGTCCACCTGACTCACCCCGTCCTCCTACACCCACACCACGTCCACCTGACCCACCCCATCCTCCTACACCCACACCACGTCCACCTGACCCACCCCATCCTCCTACACCCACACCACATCCACCTGACCCACCCCATCCTCCTACACCCACACCACGTCCACCTGACTCACCCCGTCCTC
>CM027389.1:109285072-109295791 GCA_015711505.1 Sylvilagus bachmani | reverse complement strand
CCTAGACCAGGACAGGTACTCACACACATGCACACACACACCCAGACCAGAACAGTTATTCTCACATCCACACACACCCATACGTCCACACACATCCTCTAAGCATGGGGCCACCTGCCCTTATCCATAACCAAAGCTAAGAGCTCCAGTAATCTGCAGCCACGTGCTTGTGCCCCCGGAGGAGACAGGGGGCCCTGTGAGGGCCGCAGGTGCAGCACTCTCGGGCAACTTACGCAACACAAACACCTTACACATAAACACACGACCACCACTCACTGCAGTCAGTCACCCTTTCTGCCACCCCAAACTCTCAATCCACTATCGAAATCAAACAAAAACTCACATTACAGGAATGCGTCTGAACAGCTCTACCAGTCCTGAGGAAAGTAATCTGAAGTCTAGTTTCAAAATCAAGTTAAGTCTTCGTGTAAATACTTTCTAAATAGCGTATAACTGTCCTCCACCTCAAAAATAACAAACCCTATCTCAGAGTTGTGACAAATAAAGATTGATTCCAGATGGCACAGGGACAGCAGCCCCTCAGCAACTGAGCGCCACGGCCATCTCCAGCTCTCAGCTTGCTGGCCAACACCCCGTCAGCCCCTGACCACGCTGTCCAGGGTCTACACCCAGGCCTGCTCTGTCAGGGCACGGACTATAGGCGCCATCTCCAAACTGCTCCTCCTCCTCCCAGATCAAGCGCAGCCAAGCAGGCTCACCAGCCGAGTCTTAACAGCAAAGCCCTGTCTTTCATCTCTGTCTACAGATGCTATGGCGTGTGCCGTTCTCTTACACAAACTGCCTCTCCGGGAGCCGCGCCAGGGTCCAGCCAACCCCACTGCATTACTGCATGCCAACGCCTCGTGCACCCACTTCAATCTCTGCCACACATGTAGCCCCACTAAGTACTTTCAACACGAAAATGAGAAACACATCAGGCTGTTCCTAACGTAACTCTAACCGCCAAACCATTCGTTTGATTTTATGCTTTGAATTTAAAAACTTTCTAAAATACAGCTGACCTCCCTGTGTGCTCTCAGTGCCCACTGCCTGTCACCTGCATTCCCCGTGCTGGCACGGCCAGGCCCTCGGCCCCCGGTGCCCCGCCACCAGCACTCCCTGGACACCCTGGATACCTCTGCCACTCTCTGTCCTGTTACTAACTCCTTTCTCCTCCAGGTTCTCCTCTGTGCTGCTGCTCTGCCCGCAAGGGCCAGCGTTCAGGTTCCCACACAGTGGGGGCACCCACCTAACGCTTCCCACAGCATGCCAGTGTCTCCAGAGCTTCATGACCTGACAATCCCTGCCCAGCCACCTGAAGTCCCCACGGCCCATCAACACAGTTCCTACTTAGACTCCCGACTCACGGCCTGCCCCTGGGAACCACGCAAGGCAGATGGGCAGTTCCCCAGCCGTAGCTGGGTCCGCTCACTCTCGGCCTGTACAGGTGTACAAGCTGCTCCCAGGAGCCAGCTTCAACATGTCTGTGCTCTTTTCTCTGCAGGATCTCTCTAGGAAAACCAAACGCCCTGACTGGGTCTTGAGCACGCCTTAAGCACCTCGTTCCTCTGGGCAGAACACCCACCTGTCAAGCCCAAAGCACCTGACCCAGACACGTATGGAAAGCCAAGGAGTCTCCCTCTTTCTGTGTTCTCGTGTTATCTCCTCAAATACCGGTATGCTGGAAATGAAACGTAACTCACAAGGGAAAACCCCTGGCATTGTGGCACAGTGGCTTCAGCCACCGCTTTCGATGACAGCATCCCACATCAGAGTGCCAGTGCGAGTCCCGGCTGCTCCACTTCTAAGCCAGCGCCCTGCTAATGGCCTGGAAAGCAGAGGAGGACAACTCCAGCACTCGGCCCCTGCACCCACACGGGAGACCTGTATAGACTTCCTGGCTCCTGGCTTTGGCCTGGCTCAGTCCTGGCCATTACAGCTGTGTCAGGAGTGAACCAGCAGATATAAGACCCTCTCTCTGTCACTCTGCTTTTCAAATCAATCAGTAAGAAAAACAATCCCCCAAATGCATTCCATGGAAAGTGGTTACCATGTCCTTAAATGAGAGGTGGGGTGGGGGAGGGGCAGAGATATGGTGCAGATGCATACAGAATAAGACAATCGCGTGGGCTTCCTGCACAGAAACCAACTTAACTACCTGGACAACAGGGGCTATGAAGGGACTCGTACTTGAATTAGGAGCCGTGATCACGTACTACCCATTCAACAGAAGCTTCAAAGAAAGCAAGTAGAGCTAAACTGCAGGGGACTCAGCCCCGGGAAGCCCAGTGCAGGCGGTGACCCCCGGGCTCGTTTTCAGTTCAAAGCCAAAGCTCCCTCAGCTAAGGGCACCCAACGTCCAGCCAGCGATGAGCATGGATTTTAACATCATGTACGCCTAGGGCCCTGTATGAACACATCTGGCCGGGAGCCACGCCGCAGCGCCCCGTGTGTCAGATGAGAGGCGTTTCAATGACAATTGTATCCTGAAGCCACATGAGGTCAAACAGGCCTGCAGCACGGGGAAGAAGCCGGGTCAGTCCCAGCGCACGCCCTCAGCACGTGGGCAGGTGCTTCCCGGGAACCGAGGTGCCACCAGCAGGTGCACTCTCAAAGCCGCTGTGCCAGCTGCCGGGCTGTGCGGCCGGCGCCCCAGTCACGCCGCGGTGGCTGACTCACCCTCGCCAACTCTAAGAGGAGCATCAATTCCTCAGAAGTTTTGCTTTCAAAAGAATTTAAATTCGGGGGGACGTATGTTGTATGTTCAGAAACGACACTCGCGCCACCCAAATACAACGAAACTACAGTAAAATCTCAACAAAAGAAACCCTGCGTGTCTGCGCCTCACCGCCTCGCCAGGTCGCAGCTCCAGGCTGGCCTTCCTCTGCCGGTGCAAAACCAACTGCTGGTTTGCCGGCTGCCACTCCCACAGACACACCTGCCATCAGCACTGCACCAGGAGCGTGTGTGCTCGTGAGGTAAGCGGGGTCCAGAGTGCAGGGGAGCGCCACGCCCACCTGCAACAGGCCCGGAAGGGCAGGGACCCAGCAGACCAGGAGATGGCGAGGGAGCGCTCGCCTCCTCCGCGCTGGGCCCGGCACCCCTCGCCTTGCTGACCACACCCTGCCCTACACCGTGAGGATGAACACGCGGTCCCCCTACTCACGTGGGCGTGGTGGAGACCGGAGTTCTACAGCACGGAAGAAACGATCCTGCTAAATGCTCTTTAACCAGTAGGGCGCATGCCCATCAGGATGGCTGGAGTCCTGCTGAGGGTGTGGCACCGCGGGAAGTGACCACTCCGCTGGCGTGCAGGTCGCTGTGACCCCACTCTGGAAACCGGTCTGGCAGCGCCCAGCAGAGTTGGACAGACGCGCACCCTCAAGCCTAGCAGCTCCACTCTTGGCACACGCCCAGGAATACGCCCAGGTGCACATCGAGGCACCAAACAGGCAAGTTTAGAACTCACAGTAGCACTGCTGACATCAGGCAGCAACTAAGACAGCACAAATACCCCGGAGAACGGGCAGATGTGCTGGAGCGGTCCACCCAGAACAACACAGACCCAAACGACGAGAACGCACGCCCTGCTGATGGCACCCACGGACCAATCTCCTACCTTCACCAAGAGGCCAGGCATCGGAACGGCTGCCTCACGGAGTTCTGCAGCCACAACTGGCCTCTGTCAGGAACCAGCCAGGATCAGCTAGCCTAGGGGGGCGGCCTGGGGTGCAGCACCCTGGAGACTTCTCAGCACGCCGACAAGCCCTCGCTCTTCCCTGAGCTGACCAGACTTTCTGGTCGACATCGGTACAGGCACCTCAAAGTCCCACACACAGCTTTCTTTTCCAGGCCCGTCCTTCCTGCCAGGCTGGGGGACGAGGGCCCAGCCCTGTTTGTCAACCAGCTGTCACTGAAACACGGCCACACTCCTCGGCTTGCCTGGGCGCTCAGGCTGCACCAGCAGACCGGGCACTTACAGCCAGACTGTATGACCCACAATACCCAAACAGTCACCACCGGGCCCTGCACAGAGAGTATGCCGATCCTGGCCCGGCAGCGAACCACGAGCCCCTGCGAACTGGACCTACTGCAGCCCGGAGTTCCCGTCACCTGCTCTCCATGGCTCCCCCACCGCCGTCATGTACACAGCGGAAAAGGCAGTGAGGGTTTGCGTTGTCTTCTCAATATGGCTGAAGCACAGCCTCCTTAGAACTAAGGAGGACTTCCCTGGGGCTGGCACTGCGGTGTGCGAGGTAAAATTACCGCCTGCAACGTCGGTACCCCACGTGGGCGCCGGTTCGAGTCCTGACTGCTCCACTCCCAATGCTCCCTGCTGATGTGCCTGGGAAAGCAGGGAAAGATGGCCCAAATGCTTGGCCCCCTGCGTCCATGGGGGAGACCAGATGGAGCTCCCGGCTCCTGGCTTCAGCCTGGCCCAGCTCTGGCTGTTGCAGTCATTTTGGGAGTGAACCAGCGGATGGAAGATTCTGTCTCTCTCTGCCTCTGCCTCTACCTCTCTATAACACTGACTTCCAAATAAAATAAATAAATCTTTAAAAAAAAACTAAGGAGGACCTGTCTTGGCCAAGGGACAGATACACTGCTCACTCTCTTATGTAACCATCTTCAGCAAACGAACGCCGCCCCAAAGGCGGCTGCCCCATCCACCACCTCTGCTGACATCTACCGAGCACCGAGCTCCACGAGCCTCCCCGGGATACTCTCTGCCAGCATTGCCAGCTGATGAGTGCAACAGTGAGCCTTAGACCTGGGTTGTCACACAGTGATGCACAACTACCATCTCCTAAAAGCGCAGAGCGGCAGGCAGTCCCAACCTCTGTGAGGGGACTGCTCACAATGGTGTCCCACGTATGGATTTTAATGTGTCTCAATGTGAAGTGTAACAGACACGTCAAAACAGGGTGGGACCAGCCTAAAGACAGACACACAGACCAAGGAGACAGAGCAGAGGTCAGATATAAACTAAGACACCTACCGTCACCGACCTCTGAATCAGAGAACGCCAAGGTGAGCCGGTGCAGAAGGCACAGACTCTAACACGCGGCTCTGGATCAAGGGTGTCCCACGTGTGAAAGAGCGAACGCAGACCCTCACCTCGCACCACACTAACCTGACACAGGTCAAAGACCTCAATTTGGGAAACAAAACTGTAAAACGTAGAGAGAAAGCGTCACGGCTGTGGATTCAGTGAGGGGCTCTTAAATATTCTGACACCAAAAGCTTCAAGTAACCAAAGAAAAAAAAACAGATAAATTGGACCTCATCAAAATTAACAACTTTTGTGTGTCAAAGAGCTGTAGAATGCGGGAAAGACCTGCAGATGCTCTACTAACAAGGGTCTAGTACCAGAACACAGGAAGATTCTCACAGGTCAACACCCGGGAGAAACCATCAAGAGAAGGGAGCAAAAACTGCAGGTTTCTCCACAGAAACACAAATGGCCAACAGATGCGTGAGAAGATGCTCCCTCATTAATCATCAGCGAACTGCACAGCGAAATCACGGGGAGCGCTCCTCCAGCCCCAGACACCAAAAGGAAAAGAGGCCGAGGGGAAGAAGGCGGCCCCCGCCGGCACAAGGCAGCAGCAGGAGAGAAGCCCAAGGACTCTGGCACTCGACAGGCAGCTGGCCCAAAGGGACCCCACCTGATGGTCCCATGTGTCCGGCTGCAGTGGCTGACAGTGGCCCCTGCCATTAGCCAGCTTCCCTAGGCCCTGGACCCGCAAACAGCTACTCAGCCACGGGAGCTGCCCGCCAGCACGGACCGGAGACTAAGCAAGAGAAGCAGTGGAGGCCCCGGCCTGGGCTGAAAAGCAAGCCCAGGTAGAGGGGATGTCCCCACCAGGAGACGGCCCATCCCCGTCGGCCCCTGGGTCGAGGGAAAGAGGGCTCAGGACATGGGTCCCACAGAGCTGGCTGCCCTGGGTTGTCAGGAGCTCCCCTACCACGTCATCAAGGCAGGCTAGGGCGCCCGTTCCAAGAACGACCTGCACCACCGTCACCCTCAGCAGGTGAACTTGGGGGACAAAGATGCTCCCACTAAGCTCGTGGAAGCCACTGGGCCCAACTACAGTGACAGGGTGAGCTCTACGTTTCGTCACTAGTAAGGCAATGTATCGGGTCCAAACTCCGTGCTACCCACTCCTGAGAGGAAGGCCAAGGCTATGGAGCTGGCCAAGAAGCTGCAATGGAGGTGCACTGTTGAGTTTTCTGCACACAATGATGAAAAGTTCCTCCAAAAACAGAGGTACAATGAGAGCCCGTGTCACACTCATGAGGATGGCCACAGTGAATATTAACAGAAAATAAAAGGCTTTGGTGAGGATGCAGAGAAACTGGAACACTGACAGTGCTGGTGGGCATGGCAAAGGGCACAGCCCACGGTCTGGCAATTCCACTCCAAGGAGCCGAAAACCAGCATTCAAACAGAAGTGTGCACATGTTCACAGCAGCTCTACTCACAACAGCCCAGCGTGGAAACCATCTAACTGTCTACCAACAGACGATCGGACGACTGGATCCATGGACAGTTGATGATCAGCTACCGCAAGGGTTGAAGCACTGACTTGAGCCACAACACTGACGGGCGCTAACAACAGAACCCGGTGAAAGGGGCCACACACCACGAGTCCACTGAGACGAGACATCAGGTGAGGTATATCCACAGACAGAAAGAGAACCGTCGGTGCCAGCGACCAGGGAGGGGGGAACGGGGAGTGACTGCCAAGGAGCTCAAGGTATCCACGTGGAGTTACGAGCAATCTCCAGTCGATGGCTGCAGAACGCTGTGCGTGCTAACGCCAGGGACCACAGCACACTTTACGTCGTCACGTGCATTCCAGCACCACAAGGAAGCATCCTGAGTCTTCCAGCCGAAATGCCAAGTACAATTACAATGCACTCCAACAGTACTGCAAACAGCGGGTGGTCAACAGCACGAGAGCCCTCCAAGGCCCAGGAACCGCCTGGGACACGGCACAAGAACGCATTTATACTGGATGTTACTACCTGAAGAATCGCACCGTCTTCCCTAGGGCAGTCATGAAAGAACAGTGAGAGTGCGCAGGCGTCAGGCTAGCACAGAGGGATCAGACTCGGCTGAGCAAGAGAGGATGAATCAAACACAAAACTAACAGTGAGATGTCACACATCAACTTCTATATGCCCAAAACTACCTTAAACGCAGCTACACTCAACATGCCGACTGAAAGACAAGAATGTCAGGCTACCTTTAAAAGAGAAAGAAGTCGCCTACGCGCTGTTTCCAGGAGGAACGGCCTGCGTCAAGGGCAGAAAGACAAACTGGAGGGACAGAACGAGACCCAGCCCGGCGCCAGCAGCAGACCAGGCAGATGTCCCGCACTGCTGAGAAAACACAAAGACTAAGAGGCGAGGAGGAAAGAGACCAGGTCACCCTCACCGGGGGAGACCTCCGCATTTAATACATTCTCTGGAGTAACTGGAAGACAAGAAGCAGCGACACGGAACAAACTCTTTTCAAGCACACAGAACATTTGCCACACATGAGTGTAAAACTTCATGGCACACGTCTCAGCAAGCTCAGGTACAATGAAAGGTGTGCTGTGCCACTCAACCAGAAACCAACCACAACACGGGACTTTAAAAGTCCCGAATGTTGGCCGGCATTGTGGTCTAACAGCTAGAGCCCCCCCCCCCCCCGCCCCCGAGGCACTGGCGTCTACCTGGGTGCCAGTTTGAGTCCTGGTTGCTCCACTCTCAATCCAGCTCCCTGCTGATGGCCTGGGAGAAGCAGAGGAGGGGGCCCAAGTGCTGGGGCCCCTGCCCCACACAGGAGCTGGTTGTCCTGACTTCAGCTCCAGACTTCAGCCTGGTCCAGCGCTGGCCATTGTGGCCACCTGGGATGTGAACCCACGGATGGAAGATCTCTCTCTCTGTCTCTTCTCCTCTCTCTGCCTTTCAAATGAATAAAAGATGAATCTTTCTTAAAAAAAAAAAAAAGTCCCAAATGCTTAAACACAAGGCCGTACACTTTTGAGTAAATTGCAAGATATCACAATGCGAATTGGAAAAAAAAAATCTTGAACTTAATGAAGATAAAAATAACCACATCAAAATGTCTGGGCGCGCTGGGGAGCAAACCAGCACACAGACGCCCTCGCCCGCCCCGGCCTTTTTCACAGGATATCTGCGGCACAGTGGAAATGGCAGCAGCTTCGAGCATGCAGCCTCAATGTACGCGATAAAAAGGAAGCTGGAAATCAGGAGAAGTCACATCAAGAAGTGAGAAGAAACCACAGGAAATAAAGGAGGAGCTGGGTTATTTGAAGGGATCAGCAAAACTGAGAAACTCTGGCAAATCTGAGAGGGAAAGACATGGAGAGGGGGGCCCACTGGGTCTCCAGCGGACACCTAGGACCTTTGTGCCGCTAATAAATTTAAAATTTAGACGACCCTCAAAACATACCAAAGCCGGCGCTGTGGCATAGCGGGTGGAGCTGCCGCCTGCAGGGCCGCCATCCCACAAGGGCACCGGTTTGAGTCCCGGCCGCTCTACTTCGGATCCGGCTCTCTGCTGTGGCCTGGGAAAGCAGTACAAGATGGCCCAAGTCCCTGGGCCCCTGCACCCGCGTGGGAGACCAGAAGCAGCTCCTGGCTCCCGGCTTCGGATGGACACAGCTCCAACCGTTGTGGCCATCTGGGGAGCGAACCAGCGGATGGAAGACCGCTCTCTCTCTGCCTCTCTGTAACTCTGCCTTTCAGATAAATAGGTAAATCTTTAAATAAATAATAAATAAACTTATCAAACGGACACCAGGAGAAACAAAAACTTGAACTGTCCTGTATCTCTTAAAGAAAAGCGAATCTATGTTACAACGTGTACGCAGAGACACGACAGCCTCCCGCGGCAGCGTGACTCCAGGCGGCTCTGGTCGGGCAGGGCTGGGAGGTCCAGCCCGCGCCCCACGAGCCCACCCCATCACCCGGCGTGGCCCTGCCTCAGGGGTGCCACGAGGGTCCCAGCGGCCCTGCGGTGAGGGCTAAGGGACCCAAGGGCGGCCCCCGGTGCGGCCTTCCCGCCCCGAGGAGCCGTCCCCCGGGGTGAGGGGCAGCAAGTCTGAGCCGGGCACCCCCAGGCTTCATGCCAGGGAGCCGGCTGGGGTGCACAGGGCCAGGGAGCCGGCCGGGGTGCACAGGGCCAGGGCCAGGGCCAGGGCCAGCGCGGGGAGGTGGACAGGGCCAGGGCCAGCGCGGGGAGGTGGACAGGGCCAGGGCCAGCGCGGGGAGGTGGACAGGGCCAGGGAGCCGGCCGGGGTGCACAGGGCCAGGGAGCCGGCCGGGGTGCACAGGGCCAGGGCCAGGGCCAGGGCCAGGGCCAGCGCGGGGAGGTGGACAGGGCCAGGGCCAGCGCGGGGAGTGGACAGGGCCAGGGCCAGCGCGGGGAGGTGGACAGGGCCAGGGCCAGCGCGGGGACGCACGAGGCCCGTCACACAGCGGGAACCCACGTGGAGGCCCGCACGGACGCGGCCCGCGTGGGTTCTGCGGCTCTGCACGCCGCGAGGAGCCTGACCCGCGCCGCCGGGCACCGCCTCAGCCCGGGGTCGCCCACGGGGCCCGCGGACACCTCTCGGGCCCCTCCCGGCGCCGCCAGCCCGCGTGGCCGCGGCGATCGCCGCAGACGGCGCCTACTGTGTGCGCGGCCACGGCGCCCTCTGGCGGCCGCGAGCAGGCCGCTTCCGGGGCGGCCGGCGCCTACTGTGTGCTCCGGCCCGGGAGCCCCGCGGGCCCGGGAGGCCGGCCCGGGCAGACGCGCGGCCCCCGCCGCACCCCGCCCGCCCCGCCGCGCCCGGGCCCACCGCCCGCCCGCCCGCCCGCCCGCCGGGCCCCGGCCCGCCCGCTTCCTCGCGGGGCGCGGGGCGCGGGGCGCGGGGCGCGGGCCGCGGGCCGGGCAGGGGCGCGGCGGGCGGGCGGGCGCGCGGGCAGGGGCGCGGCGGGGCGGGCGCGAGCGCGCGGGAGGAGGCGCCCCCGCCCCCGCCGCCCGGCCAGGAAAGTAGGCCCAGCGCGGAGGGGCCGCGGCGCCGCCGTATCATTCCGCCCGGCCCGCCCGCCCGGCCAGTCGGCGGCCCCCGCCCGCCGCGCCGCTCCCGGCGCCCCCCGCGCCATCCGGGCACTCGCGGCGGCCGCGCCGGGCGCGGGGGCGAGGCCGCGGGCCTTACCGGAGTCGCCGCGCGCCGCGCCGTCCCTGGGCTTCGGGGGGCGGCCCCGCGGCATCGTCGGCGGCGGACCACCCCTCACTCGGCGCTCCCTCTCGGCGGCGGGCGCGCGCACGCGCGGGCGGCGGCGGGGGCGCGCCGGGCGGCGGCGGCGGCGGCGGGCGGGGAGGCCGGGCGCCGGGGCCGAGCGAGGCCGGCCGGGCTCACGGGGGGCAGGCGCCCGGACGCGCGGGCGGCGGCGCTCGCACCGCGCCGGCCTCGGCGGGTTCCATGGCCCGCGGGCCGCGGTGGGGGCGTTGGGCGCGGGGCGGTGGGGGCGGGGGCGGCGCGGGGCGCATGCGCGGGCCCGGCGCGGCCGAGCGGGCGGCGGCGTCACCTGGCCGGGCGGGCGCCGGCGGGCCCGGCTGCGGGGCGGGGGCGCGGGGCTGCGGGCGGGGGCCTGGGGCGAGGGGCCGGGGCTGCAGGACGGTGCCCGGGGCGGGGGCGGGGGGCCTGGGGCTGC